>CM053786.1:109772265-110232265 GCA_028749045.1 Cupressus sempervirens
GTACATGTCATTGTTTGTGTCTATTTTACTTTGATGTACATGAGATATCGATGAGATGAATGTGATATGTGTTATGGATGCATATGTACTTTGATGTGATGTGATGTGAGTATATGGATGCAATGCATATGGAAATGAACTGACATCTCAAACAGCATTGCTTGTTTTTTGCTTGACAGTGACAAGTATTCCATCGAGGAGTGCAAACCAATGAACCAAATTCTTGTGTAGTCATGGAGAATCTCAATACATTTGAAGAGACCCCCAATCCCCCATCATGGAGAATAGAGATAGGATCACAACTGAATTGCATGTGTATGCAAGTGAATTATGTAATGCAAGACTATATTAAATCCAACCATAGTTCTGGTTACCGAGCCTCAACAATTTTTCATCAATAGACATAAATGAAGCTTATATACCCTACAATTACCACTGACTTTGCAACCATAGAAATATGAATAGCACATAAGTCATAGGTTTTTCGGGATTAAATGTAAGCATTCGAGGCACAAGAAGCTAGAATGACCAAAACATTTATCCCTTTTAATATAGCAAGTTAACATAAGCATCAAAGCATAAATGCTAGGATGACCAGAATGTTGCTTGCATGTAGACATGCCAAACACACAGAAGATCCTTCTTATGCTAAGTAATCAATAAGTAGTATGTCCACAATGGCCTTTGCATCCATAACCTAAGACAAAAATACATCATATATACTCACAGTGACCTAGGCGTTCACTTAGTAGGACGAGTATTAGATATTACTGTAGCATAAATAATTCACTCCAATAGACAAGGAGAAGAAATGACATTATTGATGTATTCACATAAAAGGAGTCGAGATACACCCAACCATCCAATACAAGATGGAGGCTCTTATAGTGGATACCCCTCTTATAGGAATTTGTCAACTAATTGGAACTAAACTAGAGATAGAAAGAAAAGAAAAGATCATGCCCCCAATCATTACTTCTCTAATCAAAAATGGCATCATCAAGTTGCTCATAGGGAAATGATAAAGAAAAAAACAAAGCAAACAAAGAAAATGCTCAGCATATCTAAACAAATTCATCATTTTGGGTTCATTTTTATGTCATAAAATTGATGTCAAGTGTCAGTGTCTAGAACATGTTTGAAAGAAATCTCTTTAGTAGGGTGACAACATTAGGTAGAACCAATCAGAACAATTGGTGACTGAGGTCAAAAAGGAATCTTCGAGGTGAAGAACCTAGAAGGACTAAGCAATAGTAGGCAACCATAGCCAGGATGACTGGTGACTAATGCAAAAGAGATCTTCCATAAAGGAATCTAGAAACTTGACTTGAGCAACAATAGACACAACTAGAATGATTGGTGACTATCACACAAGAGATTCTATGAGGAGAATCTTGAAAAGAGTGACACTAAAAGGGAATGCCCCTAAGATGGGACAAGACTGAGTTCATGGATACATGAGTGAAAAGTAGGAAAAGTAGAAAAGCAACTATATAGGAAGCTAGAAGATGCATTACAAGGTGATGCATTGGGAACAAGAGGTGCCTATTTACTAGGTTTTCACCTTCTTGGCACAAATTTCTCTTTTTGTGCTACCATGATGTCTGTTTCTAGGTTTTCACCAATGGCACTTTTGTTATTTTCAATTTTTTTTGTACTTTTCTTCTTTTTGATTTTTTTTTTTGTATTTTTAGAATTTTCAAAAAAAAAATGGTGTTACCAAGGTGCCTATTGCTAGGTTTTCACCAAGGTAACAATTTTTTTAGGATTTTTTCTAATTTTTAGAATTTTTTTAAGACATATAGATATGTACAAAGAGCTACTAATATTAGATCAATTGTGAAACTACTTCAGGTGGAGAGTGTTGATAGGTTCTTTGAGCACTTCTCCTTTAGTTGTTGAAAGTTGGTAAGTGCTAGATCCATATACTATGGTAATGATGTAAGGACTAAGCCAATTTGGTTCAAACTTCCCTTTTTGGACTTGTTGCTATTGATTCTTAGGGTTCTCTCAGGATGAGATCACCTAGCTAGAAGTCATGTGGCTTGACCCTCCAATTGTAGCTTCTTGACATTCGTTGTTGATATGCTCATAGATGATCACATGCCACTTGTTGATGTTCCTCCAGTAACACAACCTATTGAAGCCAAGCTATCCTATAGTCATCATCAGTAATAAGGCCCTTCATAGAGATTCTCAAGGTAGGAATCTTGACCTCTATTAGAAGCATAGCATCCACCCCATACACCAAAGAAAAGGGGGTCATGCCCATTAGAGTTATGATGCTTATCCTATATGCCCACAGGGCTAGATTAATGTGGAGATGCCAGTCACTCCCTGATTTGCTGACTGTGTGATGAAGAATTTTGAGGATTGCCTTCTTCGATGCCTTAGCCTAGCTATTATCTTAGCCTAGCTATTATCTTTGGGGTAATAAATAGAAGACTAATGTTGTGTGATTTTAAATTTCTTGCTAGTTTCTTGAGGTGTTTTTTCTTGAATTTTTCTCAATTATTAGTAATTATTGAGGATGGTACACCATATCTACAGATGATGTAGTTTGTGATAAAAAGTGTTATCATTTTTCCATCAGCAACTATGAGAGGTACTACCTCTACCCACTTTATGAAGTAATCTGTAGCCATGATAATGAACTTATGTCCATTAGAAGAGGTTGGGTGGATCTGTCTCACCAAGTTGAAGGCCCATTGTTGAAATGGCCATGTTGTAGTAGAGGGAATTAGCTCTCTAGCTAGAGCATGGATTAGATTCCCATGTAGTTGACACTGCTTGCAAGATCTAGCATACTTGATAGCTTCTTGCTCCATTTTAGGCCAATAGTAACTAGCTCTAAGGAGTTTGCAAGCTAGTGTCAAGCCATTGGAGTGAGATCTTCAAATGCCCTTGTATACATCAATTAATGCACATTTGGACTCTTTGGGTTCTAAAAACCTAAGGAGTGTTTCATCGATAACTATCCTATATAGATCATCAACAATAATGACATAATATGAAGCATTATGAATTAGGTAATATTTCTCATTCTAGGTTAGACCTTTCAGAATGGTTTGATTATGAAGATAGGAATAAATGTGATGGTAGTGGGATGATTCTTGTCCTATGATAGAATAGATCATCCTAGAGTTAGGGGTGTCATAGGTTGGGTAGTGTAACACTTCCACCAAGAACTCATGTCGAAGATCACTTTCAAGTATTTGTAGCAGGGAGGCTAAAGTAGCCATGGCATTAGCCACTTTATTATCTACTCATGGAACTTGTTGGAAGGTGATGTGTGCAAAATACTTCTTTGAGTCATCAACCATGTGCTTGTAAGGAATTAATTTCTCATCCTTTGATTGGTACACATCATTAACCTGGTTGATGACAAGCTAAGAGTCACCAAAGATGTCTAACTAATCGACTCTCCATTCAGCCACAATTTTCATGCCATTTATCAAAGCCTCATATCCAGTAATGTTGTTTGTACAAGGAAACAAAATCTTGTATGCTTTGAGAAATGAGTATCTCTATGGTGTAATGAAGAGTAATCCAGCACCTAATCCTTGTTGTGTGAAAGACCCATCAAAGAACATAACCCATGTGTGGTGCATGAGTGTTAGAATCGACTCATCTATGAAATTAATGTTTATTGGTAGGAGACTCTGTATGGGTGCATCAGCCAGCTGATCCACAATTGCTTGTCCCTTGATAGCCTTGCATTCAATGTATTGGATGTCAAACTCATTGAGTATCATAAACCATTTAGCCAATCTTCCTATGAGAGTTGCCTTACTAAGCAAGTACTTTAGTGAATCTATTTTAGCTATGAGCCATGTAGTGTGGGCAAGCATGTACTATCTTAGCTTCTGGGAAGAAAAGAAAACTACCAAGAAAGCTTTCTCAATAATGCTATAGTTCTTCTCATAAGAGATCAATGTCTAGCTCAAGTAGTAAATAGCCCTTTCTTTGTTGTCATTATCTTCCTTAGCCAATAGGATTCCCAAAGACATTTTAGTTGCTGAAATGTATAAAAGAAAAGGCTTCCCATGGATAGGAGGCATCAAGATTGGTGGATTGATAAGATATTGTTTGATCTGTGTTAATATTTTCTCACAATCCTGGTCCAATTAAATTTTACACCCTTATGTAAGGTCTTTGTGAAGGGTTGTGATCTATCTAACAACTGTGAGATAAAATTGCGAATAGATTGGAGCCTTCCCTATAGTCCTCTCATCTGACTGATGTTCTGAGGTGGTGGCATGTCCATTATTACTTGTACTTTCTCTGGATCCACCTCAATTTCTTTTGTAGAAATGATGTATCCCTGAAACTTTCCTAATGTGACACCAAATGTGCATTTCTTAAGATTGAGCCGAAGACTAAATTTTTCCATATGATTTAGGATGGGTACCAAATCTTGCAGTTGAGTATTACGTTTAGCACTTTTGACCAAGGTATCATCGACATAGTCCTCCATGGTTTTATGCATCATATCATGGAAAATTGTAGTAATAGCCCATTGATCTGTAGCACTAGTGTTCTTCAAGCCAAATGGCATTACATTCCAGCAAAAGGTTCTTGATGCACATGTGAAAGCCATTTTTATCTGATTGTATCTAGAAAACCCATCCATAAGTGAGTACATATTATAACCAGCCATCATGTCCACTTTCATATCAATATTAGGAAGCAAAAAGTCATCTTTAGGACATACCAAATTAAGATCACAGAAGTCAATACAAATCCTAATAGATTTATTGCACTTGGAAATTGGAACAATATTGGATATCCATTTAGCATAATCAATTGCATAGATGAAACTAGCTTTTAGAAGTTTCTCCAGTTCCACTTTAATGAGCAATACAATGTGAGGATGTATTTTATGAAGCTTCTATTTAACTAGTTTGATGCCTGGTGCTATGGACAAGTGATGCATGATAAGATCAGGATCCAGTCCTAGCATATTAGAGTATGTCCAAGAATTTTTTTTTTCCTTTTCTTTGAAAAAGGCAATGAATTCTTGTTTTTCTTCAAGTGATAGCAACTGTGCAAAATGTATCATATGAGGATGTTCTTCTATGTCCAAGTTAATTGGCTACATTAGCTCTATCAACAATGATGATCTCTCCTAAAAGTGATTAGGAAGTGCATCAAATATCTCATCTGTGGGCACCTATAGATGCTCAAAAATGGTTCACATCTATGACCTCATCACTTCTTCATACTAATTTGTCCCATTTTCTCATTCTACTAACTTCGATCTTTTGGCCAGATTGACCATATTTTGTTATTTGTATCCCCTTTCACATCAATTTCATATCAACTCAGAATCATATCAAATCAACTCGAAATCATATCAAACCAACTCGAAATCACCCTAAATCAACTTAGAATCACTTAAAATTGGTCCTGATCAACTCAAAACATATCAAACATCCCAAATCAATCATCATTTATCCACTCCTAGGCATTGTTAAGGCTTTCAGTGTCTTGGAAACCTATCAACTTATCAATCTTATCAATCTGACCTTAGTACTTTCATGGCTCTCAGTGCTAGGTCAAACTATCATTCATGTCATTCAATCTTTGACATTGTTGAGGCTTTCAATGTCAAATCATGGCATCATCAACCATTTTAATAACATTGACAATTTTTGTCAATGTTATTATGATCAAACCTTATCAATCAATTTCAATTCTATAGCATTTACAATGTCGGTTAAATATTACATATCAACCAATTCATGTCATGTGTCCTTGGCATGTCTTATTCAATATCCATCATCATCAAATTTTCATCAAAGGGTACAGTCACATTCATTTAATCAATTTGGCCAATCATCTACATAACTTAATCCTATTCTCACTAATTATTCTTCCTAATTATCATCCTCAATTAATTAATTTTATTAATTAATTGATTCATTATCTGCAAACCATGGAAATTTAAAATTTCCTAAGATCCATTTTTTAATTCCATTTTCTACTAATTCTTATTTTGTGGAATAAAAGGATTTTTAATTCAAATATTCCATAAAATATTTCATCATCATGACACTTGGATATGACACCTCATGGATTCTCCTTGGACACTTGGCTGAGATTTTTCATAATCAAATATTATTACCTCTTACGCACATCCCTATTTGGCTTATTCATCATAGATTCTTGGCTTTAAGTGGGTTGAGGAATCTTATGACGCATCATAGATTCTCTTCCACATTTAGCCAAATTTGACTCTTATGTGTCATAGAATCTTACATTTGGCATATTCTATCATATGCGTCATAGGAATCTCTTGCCACATCACATATCTATGGATGAAAAATCCAATGCTCTCACCCTCCATGAAAATTATAAAATGGACACCCTTCCTCTCATTTCGGATCTGAATGCTTAAGTTTTGAACGTCGAAATCTTTGACTCTTTGAGTCTCTACTTCTTTGCATGTTGCATTCTCTCTCTCACATAAAATCACACTTCAAGTATTCTCATGGCATGATCCACATCATAGGCTTTGGCTTCAACCTTTCATGCACTATAGGCAAATTGGAGCTACAATCATTTGGAGAAGAAAGAAGAACATGGGAGCTACAAACGAAAAAGGGGGTTTCTATTGCTTTCTTAATTAGTTTGGCTTTCATGGTAGACTAGTGGGTGCTAACGTATGTTGATTGAGTTTTGTGATTTTCTCATAGTATGTTATGCTTCTAACCCATTTTTTGGTCCTACATTTGGTGAACCCGACGTGAACATGCATATCTAACTTGGGTTTTCTTGTTTTGTGCTTGTAGGTGCAAGGAAGGAGCTAACTTGGAAGGGTATAATGACTATTTTCTCTTCCTTTTCACACCTAAATTAATTAAGTGGTCCAGTAAAATGCTTATATGCTCTTGTTTCATGCATTCTGTTAGCTTGCTGTCCTAGGGTGCACTCTACTCTGTCAGGGTGCACTTAGGACCCCTAGGACCAGTTTTAGGAGCGCAGAATCCACCAAAGCCTCTTTCTGTTGTTTTTGACTTACCAAATATGCCCATCTAGGCCCCAATTGTGTCATTGATGTAGTTTGCACTGTTTGCATGCACTTGAGAGTGTAGCAATTTCTGGGTCTTGTTTAGGCACCATTTTCCCACAATCTACACCTAACTTCCCAACTATGCCCTAAAACTACCAACTATGCCCAACTAGGCCCCAACTATGTCATTGATGTAGTCTACATTGTCTAGGTGCACTTGGGGATGTTCAAAGCCATTTTGGCCTTCCGGGGGGCAATCTGCAGAGCACACCTAGGTTCACTGTAAGCACATGCATCAATCAAAATCCACATTTGAAGTTCCTATCACTCTCTAGGACATAGATTAGGTGATTTTTTGTTACTGATGATCTATTTGAAGCATGTGGCAATCATTGGATGAAGACATGATCATAAGAAACTACTAATGTGTGCTTTGTAGGACATTGTCGAAGACTTTGTGTGTCTTTCAAAACTATGTCTGTGGATTTCCTAGATTAGATAAAATTTCATTTGGTGCTTAAAAAGAACCTTTTTCTTTTTTTCCTGGCATGTTTGCAATGTTAGATCCCTAGGAGTTGCATTGAACTTATCCTCTCCCCTCGCCATTCGTGGATCTTGGGTGTAAGAGAAATCCATGTAACTTCTATAGGAGGCCTACCTAGGACCAAGATACTCAATATTGGATATGCCAGGGGACGACCTCAGAGTGGTAATGGGCAAAAACTAGGTCAATGTTCTAGCTTCTATATAAAATTTGATTACGGTGAAAGCTATGTCAGTGGTATTGTTGTGTGATAGCTCTCCTCTAGTACCCTTGTGGTGTGTCAAAGCCTGGCTCTCAGGGCTGGGAGACCTTCTGCGGAAGTTTATCATTAACTTGCCAAATAGAATTCCCTTACTAAAAACCATGTTTTAGTGGCCAAAATCCTTTCTATCCACTAGCTCAAGGGGTCACCCATGCTCATGAAGACATCCTACATTCTCGTGGTCCTTAGTAGAGGCAACAATCCCTTGGGAAGTCATGCCCCTTGGGAAGCGGATCTTGGTAGCCCTGAGAAGTGAGTGTGCTGTAAGGGGGAGCCTATGGTGCCAAGATCCTAGGTTGTCTACTTTGGATAAGCACGACTGAACTTTGGTTCAAGTAGGAATTCAGTGGATATAGTCCTAAAAGCCTAGGTTGTGGTGTGTTTGTTAACTTTTTACAATAGCTATTCTTGTCTTAATGTGTCTTGCATGTGTGTAAAACGTAATCAAGATAAAAGAAAAACTTTTAAATTTACACCTTGGATATCATTTGAACTTGTCAAAACACCACACATTGCCAAAATATTTTAACCTTTATCAAACTTTGCAAACATTGTTTCAAAACACTCAAACCTTGGAAAACATGGCGACTTGTGCTCTTAAATGTGCTTGGAAAAACGTAGATCTCACACTTGCACAGACTTCACTTGCATTCACCCTAGTCTAGGCTTCATTCTTACATCATATAGACTTCATATTTCACCTTTTAGTCCTCATTTAGTATCTATTACCTTTCATATTGCATCCATTTAGGTTCAATTTACTTTCCTTAGTTTTTGCATTCCCATCTCAAAATCAACACTTTGCACTCATCACCTTGCATCCTTGCATACCTATTCATCATTTTGACCACTTTATCCATCATTCCAAGTGTCCTAACCATCATTTTGAGCATCCATACTAGCCCTAACACTATCCTCTAGTATTTACCTCTCTGTGACATCAATCCTAAAACCATAGCTTCCAGAATTGCCCCAATTTCAGCCCAGTTTACCAACTGCACCCAAAAACTACCAACTGCACCTAATTGGGCCCCAACTATGTCATTGATGTATTCTACATTTTTTGGGCTCACTTGGTGGTCTTGAGATCTAGTTTTGGGTTCCAGATAACATTTTGGGGCTTCAACAGTGTCCTTAGGTACTTTGTTAGCTCCCCTTGCACTATCTTGCCCAGATCTGCATTCTACAGCACCTAATCTTCATCAACTTCATGTAATACATCATTCTATATGTCATAACCTTTATTTTTCATCTCCCCACCCATCCTAATATCAAACCTAGCATCCTAGCTTCCTGGCATGTCAGTTTGGTAACCATACCCTTCAAAATCAACAAACATTCTTCCTAGCTTACCAACTGTGCCCAAACTGGGTTCAAGTACAACAATGACATATTTGGTACTATTAGGGTGCATTTGGCACTATTAGGGCACACTTGGGTACCTGCATGACCATTTTGGGCCCCCGAACTGCACTTTAGGACCCCAAAATTGCATCTAGGAGCCTTTAGACCTCCCTGTTCTGCACTTGACCCAAAACCGTATCCTGCACCCAAAATCCCCTTTTACATCATAGGAATTGTCCATATTACATATCTTCTTAGCATCACCAAAATTTTGAGTCCTCTGAACATCATTTTGAATCCCAAAAATCTTTGAATTTAGTCAAAAATCTAAACAAAGTATGAGTCTTAGAGTATCTCCTAATGTTGACAGATAATGGATCTTGACTAGTCTTTTTATCTTTTCTTATCATTTTCTTTGGTTAAAATCTATCTATGTCTTGATATATTTGACCTTTTCATCTTTTATCAATTTGATCTCTTCATCTTTTATCAGTTTTTGGTCAAGATCCAAAGTCCTTTATCACAAGGTTAAACTCCTAGGCAAAATACTTTCTAAAGGTTTTACCTAAGTTCAAAACTTTCCATATACCCTTGTCATAGCATAATCATATCCCTAGCATCCCCAAATGTCATTTTGATTTACCCTAGTAGTATATCCCCTTCATATTGCATTGATCAAAATCCTTAGCATCATTTTCATTACCAAACCTTATCAAATTGTCCATCAACCAAATTGTCTTCTTTAGCATTTACCCTCATTTTGCATGTTCCAAACGTCATTACAAAACCTAGAACATCATCCTTTGCATGATATACCTTGCATTAATAAAATTTTAGCATCCTTAGGAACTCCAAAACATAACCCTAATTATCATTTTGCACACCTTAGAGTCATTTTCATCTCCTTTAGTCAAACTTCAAAACATCACCTTGCATTTGCATAACATCCCTAGGACATTTTCACTTTGTACATCAAAACCATAATTCATCCAGCATTTCCTTACATTGCATAAAATTCCTAAACAATTAAAAAATCCCAAAAACACTCATATCTTGCATACCCAACACTCTTTGCACTCTTAGGTATCATGCCAACACTTACTAGGAAACAAGCAGCTCAGAGACCGGAGGAACTCTATCAACCTTTTTTTTTTGAGGCACAAGCACAACCAAAACCTCATCCAAGAAAAAGAAAGAGCAAGAAAATCCAACAAACCTTTGACAAAGACCAAATCAAAGCATCACAACCATTACTAGCAGACCCCTTGAATATGTATCCGCAAGATCCTCATAATCAAGTTATGGCACAACAAACCTTGAATAATGCACCTACCATAAGATTTCCTCCAAACACTTCCCCCACACATGGGATGGTTTAGTGGAGTCCTGACTTTGAACCTATATTCATGCCAATGTCACCAAGAGGAGGAAGTGTACCAACCTCACCTGAAGATGAACAATCACATTACTTTGAATTCAGCCAACCTAACACATCAAACATACAACAAGGTATTGTACACCTAAGTGATGACTTTGACACTGATTATGGCATTATTTATGAAGAAATGACTAGGGCATGTCAAGACAAAAGTTTTTGCAAGAACTTCAAATGTTTGGCAGCACAAGATATTGTCAAATTTAACCCAAACTTAGAAGGTCCTAGGTCCAAAAATCAAACCAACACAACAATTGAAAACATCCAACCCATGATAAATTTGGACTTAGAAAAGGGAAAAAAACCTTTGGAGTTTTCAAACAAAATAATGGCACCTATAAGGTCCCATCAAGAACCAACAATTGAAATCCTCCAAAGTAGATTTTAACACATCAATGTTAACCCCTTGTTTGATGAAATACCACCAATCCATAAACACCCCAAAAGGACATTAAGACTTGATTTTAGTCACATGATGCAACAACAAGATGCACCTAAAGGGACCCATGCTCTAGGGATGCCAGACATAACTTCTTTGGAGGCAAATCAACAAAGTACACCTTTTCTCGTAACTTTACCCAGTGCTACGACATCAAACACTATAGAACCTCCCATAAGTACAACATGTGAAACATCAAGTGCAACCATCCCTATGGAAACACAAGGGAAAATTCTTATTGACATTACACTCATTCCCAATAGAAATGCATCTCATAGTCAAGTCAATATGATGTCGCAAGCAGGAACATCTAAAACACAAAGGTACCAAAACAACAATACAAACCTGACGTTCAATTCTCAAGGACTTAGTCAACCCCCATGACAACAACAACCTACAATGGTAGAAGGAACCAACACTTCCAAGGCACAACCAAGTCTACATCCACTTAACACACATCCCCCATATAAACAACAACATCAAACACAATGACAAAAACCACAAGTGGGGCAAATATCTAACATTCCTAACACACAATCCCATGTGGACCCACTTGACTTACACACAATTTATCAACAAAAATTTCAGCAGCAATTCCAACAACAACAAATGATGTTTGCTAAACAACAAGAGCAACTCAAGCAATAGTTGGAATACCAAAGATGCCTTGAGCAACAAATCGCATACCAGCAACATTTGTTACAACAACAACATGTGCCACAACAACCTCAACAAATACCTCTATGACAACAAGCACACACATGGTCTCACGTACAACCAACAGAGGTATCCCAACAACAACCACAACATATGGCACAACAACAACACATGGTACAACAATCGCAATCAATCCCACAACAAGTGCCACATAAAAAACCATAATGAGTTCCCAACAATGGCAACCTTTCTATCTTCGAGGTGCCAACATATCTCCACCACCTAGTGACACTTCATCAGACTCATCAGACACAAAAATGTCAGAACCAAGTAGACATAGTTCTCGCCACAACAAACTGTCTACTCATAGACACAAAAGATTTGAAGGAAAGACTATCATGCAAAACCCCAATGAAGAACTATTACAAAAATTCACACAACTTTCCAAACAAGTTGAGGCATTGGGAATCCAAAAGAAATAGGCTCTATATACAAAAAGAGACTTACATCCTAACCCATTTGATAAAATTCTGTATATGCCTCCATTCCCAAAACACTTTGAAGCTCCAAGATTTGAAAAATATTGAGGAAAAGGCAACCCTATTGACCACATCAGAGAATTTTGTGCTTCATGTACTAAACTCAGTCATGAACCCACTTATCTTATGAGATTGTTCCCTCATTCTCTAGGTGGGGTCACACTTGAATGGTACTCCAAACTTCCTGGTAATATCAAATCTTGGTCAGAGCTAGCAGACAAGTTCATTTCCCACTTTGTCTTTAACATTAAAAATGAGGTGACACTTTCTAATTTGTGCTCAACTAAACAAAAGATAGGAGAATCATTCATCACATTCTTACTGCATTGGAGAAGCTTAGTTAGTCAATTCTCATTAGACATCCCTGAAGAACAACAAGTAAACTTTTGCATTGAAAACTTACTCCTGAACTTAATGTATGAACTCAAAATCAAGAGTCCAAGTACCATTTCTAAACTAATGAAAAAAGGGGCTAGTATTGAAGATGCTCTTATCCATAAGGGAGTCCTCAAGATAAATAATGAAAACACAAACACCAACTCATCTAATGAAAAGGCAAAAATTTTCTCCAAAAACAAGAATGTGACTAATGATGGCATTGTAGATGCTTGCACAATTAGCATAGCACAACCTTAATTGAATTTGAAAGGTGTAAACCCTAAAAATTCACAAACCTCTAATCAAACATTAGCTCCACAATAGAAAATTGAGACTCCCATACAAGATAAACCTTGAAGACATCCTAAAACAAAAGATAGGGAATTCACACCATTGGGAATACCACTTGAGACTACATTACAATAGTTACTAAGGAATAACTTCCTACAACTACCCCCAATCAAAGATGAACCATTAACTAAAATAGATTGGTGGGATGACAAAAAGTATTGTGACTACCATCACACCAAAGGACACAAGACTTCATCATGCTTCCAATTGAAACATGCAATACAAGACCTTATTGATGATGGTGTCATCACTGTTAGCATCCAACTCTGATCACACTATTTTCAAAGATCTTTTGGGTAATCATGACAAAGAGAAACCCTCAAGTTCAAACTCAAACTCACAAGGTAATGTGAATTACACACATACTGGCCATGACTACACCATCAATTGCTTTAATGAGTCCGACTTTCACATATCCACATTCACATTGAAGGCTGAAAACCCTCGTTGTGCTATCACTACATGCCATAACAAGATCACCCTACCTAGAGCCCCAGCTAGACCTACTACTTTTACTAGACCTATACCCCCATCTAGGCCTACTACTCCTACTTTAGCTAATTATATCCTTGTTGAAAAACTCGACAAAACCCCTGCACAAATATCTATTTTGGACCTACTGCGTGCATCCCCCCAACACCAAAAGATCTTGGAGCAAGCCCTTAAAGAGTCAGTAGTCCCAGATAATATTGATGTTTCTCAGTTCCAAGCTATGGTTGGGAACCTATCCACATCACAAAATATCACATTTTCACCCCGAGATATTCCTAACGAAAAATCTAACCACAATGATCCCCTCCACGTTGAAGTCTTTTTCCACAATGT
Organism: Cupressus sempervirens; assembly: GCA_028749045.1. NCBI lineage: Eukaryota > Viridiplantae > Streptophyta > Pinopsida > Cupressales > Cupressaceae > Cupressus > Cupressus sempervirens. The sequence continues at coordinate 109,786,055 of CM053786.1, forward strand.
TAAAGTTAGACGTGTCTTGATAGATGGAGGAGCAGGGCTGAATATTTGTACACTTAAAGTAGTCAAAGGTTTGGGGTATTCTAAAAATGATGTGGATCCCTCTTGAAGGATCACAATCAAAGCTTATGATGATGGTGAGTGTTTCTCTATAGGTTATCATCTTACCTATCAAAGTTGGTCCAGCTACTGAGAACACTTTATTCCAAGTCCTAGATATAGAAATGAATTGCAATATGATACTAAGCCACCCATGGATCCATGCTATGAGAGTAGTTCCTTCTACATATCACCAATGCCTAAAGTTCTCCTATAATAATATAGAGGTAACCATCCCTGGTGATCTAGATCACTTCCAGTTCTGTGCCAATCTTAGAGGAACCATTGCATACTAGGTCCCAACAAACCATGCAGTAAATCCACTAGAGTCCTCCAAGTATGTTGATCCTTCCATGCTCACATCTGCATCTAAAGGAAATCTTAAAATACAAGACCAAGGTTGTGGTGAGTACTCTATGTCTCATGCCTTTCACATTGGGAAACTTCCTTTATCGCCCAAGTCATATGGTAAACCTTAGCTTATACAAAACAAGCCTAATTTTGCACTTCAAAATAGACCTTCTATAGCATTCACTAGTGGAGTCAGGCTACATGAAGAACACGTCTATAAAAATACCTCTACATGGATGGAAAAGGCTAAAGCAGAACAAGAAATTACTCCTATATCCCCCAACAGGTATGGACTTGGATTCACCACAATGCAGAAAAAGGGATATGATGGATGTAGTGGTCTAGGACTCCAAAAATAAGGCATTGTTCAACCTATCACTACATCAGGACAAACTCTTAGCTTGGGACTTGGATTCAAACCATTTGTTTTGGGTCTTCCTAATACAGAGTCATCCTCATCTGAGGAGGTGAATGCTTCAAATGATGACAAGGCATCTGAGAATAACCAACCTGAACCCATCGAATTTGTATCTAACATTAACAATATTGATACCTCCCTTGGTCTTGACCATATGTTTGCAGACCCAGATAGCTTACCCATGAAAGATAAATATGTTAATCAACCTGTCACTCAAACCAATTCTTCACCTTGGATTGAAACATTCTAGGATACAAGCCCTCCTACTTCTGAACATGATCCTGATGACATCACTGAAGCAAATATCCATATATATGCCTTGGAACAAAGCTTATTCAACACCGATGATGGCATTTCCTTAGTTTTCCCTGAACTTATATATTGGGACCTTCAACGACCACCAATGTTTGATTAGTTTGAAAATGATGATGCCATCACAGAATTCTTTGAGCTCCATGAAGATGTACTAGAAGATGATCACAAGTCTAGATTCTCCATTAATCTAAACATCATGGCATATTTTAGGGAGTCAACTCCATCTTCTAGTCACAAAATTGAGAAAATAACCACAAAAGACACAAATAGATCTCTTGGTGAAAATCAAAAGGTGCCATTAGACCATGAAAAAGTAAAAATAAAGGACGTATCTGAGGGTGAAAACCTCTCTAAGGTGCCTGAGGATGGAAGATTGGACACACCCCCATTAAAGGAAAAATTAGCATTACCTGTGGAAATGATAGAAGAGATTAATCTGGGAACTCCTAACAACCCCAAAATCATACACTTTGCGGCCTCATTATCACCAGAAGAGAAGGATGAATTTATTAGATTTTTTCTAGAGAGGTAGATCAACTTTTCTTGGTCTTATGCAAAAATGCTTGAATTAGATCTTGAACTAGTCCTTCATCACTTACCACTAAAACCAGGAATAAAACCAGTAAAGCCAAAGTTGAGGAAAATTCATCCTCAAGTTGCTCTCCTTGTCAAAGTTGAATTGAAGAAACTATTGTATGTCGGCTTCATAAGACCCATTGATTATGAAAAGTGGATATCTAATCTAGTACTAGTAAGCAAACACTCTGGGGGCATCCAAATATGCACCAATTTTTGTGATTTAACAAGGCATGTCCCAAGGATGATTTTCCTTTACCAAACGTAGATATCATTGTAGACATGATAGCTGGGTATGAGATGTTATCACTAATGGATGGCCTTTTTGGCTATAATCAGATAAGAATCGCCCCTAAAGATCAGCACAAGATAGCTTTCACATGTCCTTGGGGAACATATTGCTGGAATGTCATGCCATTTGGTCTTAAAAATGCTGGGGCAACATATCAAAGAGCAATGACTACAATCTTCCATGATTTCATGCACATGCTCATGGAAGACTATGTTGATGGCTTACTTTGCAAATCCTATAAAAGGAAAGAACACTTGGGCATCCTAGATCAGATATTCACTAGAATGGAAAGCTATAAGCTTTGTCTTAATCCAAAAAAGTGTGTATTTGGAGTTGTCTCTGGAAAGCTCCTAGGCTATATTGTTTCTCAACAAGCCATTGAAGTGGATCCTGAGAAAGTAAAAGCAATACTTGACATGCCTCCTCCAACAAATCTAAAAACTCTAAGAGGACTACAAGGAAGATTACAGTCTATCCATAGATTCATTGCACAATTAGCCAATAAGTGTCACTCCTTTCAACACCTCTTACGTAAAGGAGTATCCTTTCAATAGAATAAGCAGGGCCAAGAATCTTTCCAACAACTCAAGGATTATCTTCTACATCCACAAGTTTTAATGGCTCTTATTCCAAGAAAACCATTTATCTTATATATATTTGCTACAAATACAGCATTAGGGGCTCTCCTAGCACAAAATGATGAACAAGGAAGAGAGCGAGCCATATATTACATCAGTAGAACACTTGTGGGCTATGAGCTAAATTATTCACTAATTGAACAAGTATACCTTTCTATTGTCTTTGCAACCCAAAAGCTTAGACATTACATGCTCCATCAGAAAACAATGCTCATCTCTAAGATTGACCCACTGAAATACATCCTTAGTAGAGCTACTCTCACAGGATGCTTAGCCAAGTGGGTCATGGTTCTTAGTGAATTTGATATAGAATATGTAGACAAAAAAGAAATCAAAGGGCAAGTGATAGAAAATCAATTAGCAGAAGTGCCTATGTCAGATGATCATCCCATGTTAATAGACTTTCTAGATGAAGCCATATTTCACATGGATGTAGCTAACAAATGGAAGCTTTATTTTGATGGATCACATACACGAAATGGTTTAGGAGCTGGCATTATGTTTATCACTCCTTAAGGAGACATAATCCCCAAGTCATATAGGATTGCATTTCATTGTACAAAAAACATAGCAAAATATGAGGCACTAATCACAGGGCTTAAGATAGCTATCCAATGGAACATTCAACATTTACAAGTCTTTGGGGATTCCTAGTTGGTCATCCACCAAGTCAATGATGACTATGAAACCAAAGACGATAAACTAATGCCCTACAAGCAGATGGCAGACTTCCTTAAGTCTAAATTTGTTACTATATCTTTTCATTAGCTACCAAGAATACACAACAAGCAAGCTGATGCTATGGCTACCATTGCTTCTATGATTGATATGCCTCAAAATGTGGAACATTGTGAATTCCTTGTTTAGCAACTTTTTATTCCAGCATTTGAGATCTCCCAATCTGAGTTTGTGTATGAGCTTGTTGGTCCCAACTCTCCTTGGTATCAAGACATTTATGATTACCTACATGCCCAAATATTACCATGCAACTTATCCAAGAATGATCGTTGAGCCTTTATTCGTCAAGCCGCTAGATATGTCATCATCAGTGACACCCTTTACAAGAGATCTTTTGACCAAACCCTTCTCAGATGCCTTGACTCACAAGAAGCTGAAGTTGCCTTACATGAGGTTCATGAAGGTATATGTGGAGGCCATTTCAATGGTATGAGTCTAGCCAAGAAGCTTGTTAGAGCTAGGTATTATTGGCCCACCATGGAACAGGATGCCCATGACTTTGCCAAAACATGCCATAAGTGTTAGATACATAGCAATCTAATCCATGCACTAGCATAGGAATTGCAGCCAGTCATATCACCATGGCCCCTTTCATAGTGGGCATTTGATCTTATCAGAGCTATTTCTCCTCCATCCTCTAATGGTCACAAGTTCATTATCAAGGCAACAAAATATTTTACCAAGTGGGTTGAAGCTGTCCCCTTAACCTTCACCACTGGCAAGCAGATCTCTAGGTTTATTCTAAACTATATCATATGTTAGTATGGAGTCCTCTTGGCTATTATTAGTGACCATGGTACCCCATTTCAAAACAAAGATGTAGAAAAGCTTTGCGAGAAGTACAACATATACCATGGATATTCTAGTATTTACCATCCACAAGGCAATGGCCAAGCAGAAGCATCTAAGAAGACCATCGTTAAGATTCTCCAAAAGATTGTCAATGATTCTGGTCGAGACTGGCACCTCCAGCTAAATCCATCTTTTTGGACATATCGAACAAGTGTCCGTGCTCCTACTGGTGCAACACCATACTCTCTTATCTATGGAAATGAGGCCATACTTCCCATTGAAGTTGAAATTCCATAATTAAGAGTATCCTTACAAGATGTTGATGATGAAAACTACCGAATATCTAGGCTTCATGAGCTAGAAATGCTTGATGAATGAAGATGAATTGCCTTGACACACTTGCAAGCTTACCAAAATCGACTCAAATGGAGCTATAACAAGAAAGTCTGAGGTCATCATTTTGAGTTAGGTGATCTAGTCTTAAAAATGAATTACAAGACACAACAGCACAGAGAAAAACAAGGCAAATTTGTGCCAAATTGGGAAGGACCTTATATAGTTACTACATCTTTTGGATTCGGAGTATAATAGCTTGCAACTCTAGAGGGTGAACCATTTCCCATGTCCATCAACAACATGCATCTTCGCAAGTACTACACTTGATTCTATCTAAAAGTCCTAAAAAAATACCAAAATTTTTTTTAAATGTCATGAAAAAAAAAATTAAAAAAAAATGGATGCCTTGATCAAAACCTGGCAAACAGGCATCTTGGCATGAAAATTTGAGTCAAGAGAAAAGTTGTATCCAAAAGTGAAAACTTGGAAAATAGGCTCTTTAGGCAAGTACCATGGTGAAAACCTAGCAAACAGGTGCCATGTGTAATCAGTTATTGCTCCTCCATCTATCAGGATTCCATCTGGTCTTTTCCCCCTCTATCATTCCTTGATCATATCTTTCATACTGCAAGACATCCTTGGTTCCTTATCATGGCTCATGAACTAGTTAATGTCCTTTGTTACCTTGCTTAAGCATCACCAGTCCACACACACACTCTGTCATTGGACTCTGTACATAATTTGCGTCTTGTCTAGGGGCATATTACCTACATGGTGCATAAATTTGAATTTGAACTAGGGGCATACCCCTAAGTTCTTTTTATCCATTGGATCTATTGCTTAACGGATTGGAGCTAACACTTTTATATGCTTATATGATCCTAAAAAAATCCCTAAAAATCATAAAATGTCCTAAAAAAATCCCTAAAAATCACATAATGTCTGGAAGAAATCCTTAAAAATTCAAATATGATCTTGAAAAAATCACTAAAAATCACATAATGTCTTGGAAAAATCCTAAAAATTCAAATATGATCCTGAAAAATCACTAAAAATCACATAATGTCCTGAAAAAAAAATCCTAAACATTCAAATATGTTCCTGAAAAAATCACTAAAAATCATAAAATGTCCTGAAATAAACCCTAAAAATCATAAAATGACCTAAACAAATCAGTCACACCAAAAAATCAAATATCCCCAAAAACCCTAAAAATCACAAAACTTATCAAAAATTTGCAATAAACCTTGTACATATTCACTATCGATAACCATCCTTTTTGCATAAACACTTGCACTTTGCAGACTAAAAATCAAAGCACTAAACTTCAATGCCAATCACAATATCTAAGCAACATGAACCAACAATCAATCCAACCAGTCACTATGAACTTATCAACTAAATTCACAACCAGAACTATCACATTATCAACCTATCAAACACCATCTAAACACCTAACACACTAAAAAGAAAGTAATAATGGACAAGGATAGCTGTTGGCTCATGCTGTTTAGTGAGTGATTTATTTTTTGCTTTTTTTTTCTTTGATCATGTTCCTATGCCACTCGATGATATAAAACTAATCCATGAGACTGGCCGGGATGGTTCATGGTCATCTTTTTTCATTTTTGTCTGTTACAATATACCTTTGAGAGTTTGGGGCATGTACATATGCTTTAGGAAGGACAAGGTCATTCTCTATTTGCATCATGCTTGCTTACGCAAAAGGCTTGCATTTGCGCTCTAGCCCTTTATGCCATGATGCATTGCATTCCATTTGCCATATTAAAATAAAGTTCCATTTGACATATAGTGCACTTTCTAGAAGAAAAAGTCTTTCCATCATACTAACATCTCCCCATCTCATCTTTCTTCGTCATCGCATTCTCCATCACCATGATCATTTCTTCTAATTCACCAAATCATCTTCACCTTGCATTCATACATTCCTGCATCATCCTACACTGTCAATTAACTTTCTCTAGCTTTCCACCTTGTTCAACCTCAATCTAACATTTTTCTCATCATCTTTGACAAAATATGACCATTTTTTATTATTTCCCCCATGTTATGACATCTTTCCATCATTTTAGCCATGCAGGCATAGTTTCAGGTCATTTCTAGTCCAATCGAGCTGATTCTAGGCCCCAAAGCCTTTTAGGGTGCAATCTACACTTTTAGGGTGCAGTTGGGCTTTCCAAGTGCATCATTGATGCACTTGGTATTGTAATGGTGCACTTGGGCTTACCAAGTACGTCAATGATGCAAATGGTTGAGTTTTGGGCGCAGTTGGGAACCTGGGTTATCCAGAATTGCTCCTAGAACCCCTAGGTTGCACTCCAGAGGCCATAATTTTTGCGTTTCAACTTTGATTTATGAAATATCAATTGTGTTGGACTCATATCTTTCTTGTGAACAAAATTTGCTATTATTTTCATTATTTGGTCACTCTATAGAGTGTTAATCCTTGTAATTACTCTTGCGCTCCTAGTTGCCCCCCGTCATGCTAATTTTGGACTCCAGAGCCTTCTTGGGCACATTTTTCACTTTTTGAGACCACTTGGGCTTCTCAAGTGCATCATTGATGTATTTGGTACTGTCATGGTGCACTTGGTCTTACCAAGTGCATCAATGATGCACTTGGTTAAGTTTTGGGTGCAGTTGGGGACCTAGGATGTCCAAAACTGCTCTCGGAGCCTCTATGTTACACTCCGGAGCCCATAACTTTTGCATTTTAACTCAAAATTGCAATCCGTTAGTTGTGTTGGATTCATATCTTCATTAAAGACAAAATGAACTATCATTTTGATCATTTTTTTTCATTCTTGAGTGGTAACCCATGCAATTATTCTCAGGCTACAGATTGACCCTGTTCTGCACTCTAGGCCTCATAACTTTCACATTTTACCTATGATTTTCATTCCATCAATTGCTATGGTTTTGTCTAATTTTTTTTGATAAATCAAACTATCATATGCCTATGTTGGTAAATTTCTCAAGGGGGTATAAATATATACCACATCACTGGGGCATGTTCTTATGACTTTTTGGTTAGCATTTTTTGACACAATGCTCTAAATCACATTGTATTAAAGAGGGGAAAAATGTAGAGGCTCAAAAATGGTTTGCATCTATGACCTCATCACTTCTTCATACTAATTTTTCCCATTTTCTTATTCTAATAACTTTGATCTTTTGGCTAGATTGACCATATTTTGTCATTTGTATCCCCTTTCACATCAATTTCATATTAACTCAAAATCATATCAAATCAACTCAGAATCATATCAAATCAACTCAAAATCACCCCAAATCAACTTAGAATCACTTGAAATTGGTCCTAATTAACCCAAAACATATCAAACATCCCAAATCAATCATCATTTATCCACTCCTAGGCATTGTTGTGGCTTTCAGTGTCTTGGAAACCTATCAACTTATCAATCTTATCAATCTGACCTTAGTGTTGTTGTGGCTCTCAGTGCTAGGTCAAACTATCATTCATGTCATTCAATCTTTGACATTGTTGAGGCTTTCAATGTCTAATCATGGCATCATCAACCATTTTAATAACATTGACAATGTCCATCAATGTTATTATGATCAAACCTTATCAATCAATTTCATTTTTTTAGCATTTACAATGTCAGTTAAATGTTACATATCAACCAATTCATGTCATGTATCCTTGGAATGTTATCAACTTTAATCAATCAATCAGATCATGGCTTTGGTCTACTTTCCATCATCTTATTCAATATCCATCATCATCACATTTTCATCAAAGGGTATAGTCGCATTCATTTAATCAATTTGGCCAATCATTTGCTAATTTTCTCTATAGGATTAAATAACCCATAATTTAATCCTATTCTCACTAATTATTCTTCCCAATTATCATCCTCAATTAATTAATTTTATTGATTAATTGATTCATTATCTACAAACCATGGAAATTTACAATTTCTTGAGTTCCATTTTCCATCATTAATTCCATTTTCTACTAATTCTTATTTTGTGGAATAAAAGGATTTTTAATTCAAATATTCCATAAAATATTTAATCATCATGACACTTGGATATGACACCTCGTGGATTCTCCTTTGACACTTGGTTGAGATTTTTCATAATCAAATATTATTACCTCTTAAGCACATCCCTATTTGGCTTATTCGTCATAGATTCTTGGCTTTAAGTGGGTTGAGGAATCTTATGATGCATCATAGATTCTCTTCCACATTTAGCCAAATTTGACTCTCATGTGTCATAGAATCTTACATTTGGCATATTCTATCATAGGCATCATAGGAATCTCTTGACACATCACATATCTATGGGTGACAAATCCAATGCTCTCACCCTCCATGAAAATTATAAAATGGACACCCTTCCTCTCATTGAGATCCGAATGCTTAAGTTTTGAAAGTCAAAATCTTTGAATCTTTGAGTCTCTACTTCTTTGCATGTTGCATTCTCCCTCTCACATAAAATCACACTTCAAGTATTCTCATGGCATGATCCACATCATAGGCTTTGGCTTCAACCTTGCGTGCACTATACGAAAATTGGAGCTACAATCATTTGGAGAAGAAAGAAGAACATGGGAGCTACAAACGAAAAAGGGGGTTTCTATTGCTTTCTTAATTAGTTTGGCTTTCATGGTAGACTAGTGGGTGCTAACGTATGTTGATTGAGTTTTGTGATTTTCTCATAATATGTTATGCTTCTAACCCATTTTTCTAGTCCTAAAGCACCTCAAAGAGGTTTTCACCCTTTGATACATCTTTTGTTTTTACCATTTTGTATTCTAACACTGCCACAATGTGGTTTTCACCATTGGACCTTTTGCATTTTTTCTTTTTAATTGTATGAATGAGATATTTAATGTCAGCCTCAGTCATGTTGACACTCTACTCATTGCTGGAAGACATTACAGGTTCGATAGTGTTTAGGTAACAGGCAAGAGCATAGTCATTCTGTAATGTGGGGACTTCACTAGATGCATTAGGGTTCTAGTATATAAGCTTAGGATGTGTGAGTGAGAGAGTGGTGGCTGGTTCAATTGCATCCATAGTATAGTCATTAAGTGCTTGGATCAACAATTCAAGAACTATGGTGACTTTGTCCACAAATGTGTTCAAACACCTTTGAGTATGAATGCTACCAATTGATGACTCTAGGACACTAGTTGGATCAAACCCATACAACCTAACCCTATATGTTTCACGCATTTTGATTTGGTTTTCATAGACATGCACTTGGTCAATGTCTTTATCAATAGTCACTTCTGAAAGAGAGTCAAACTCATATTCCTTACAATCTGTGCTAGATGGCCAAAGACTATAGAACTTCCCAATAGTGATAGGGACATACTCACCTTCATCCTCTAGTTTCTTACACAAATACTCAATACATAATTATCAACTAGATTTTCCCTTTTCTAAATGATATTTGAGTTGCTCAATATTATCCTCAAATGAATCACTAGTATCATCCATAGTGCTAACACATGGCACAAAGTCATCTAGCTCACTGCATAATTTAACGAGATCATGAGGAATAGGATGAGGATAAGAATCCTCCTCATTAGATTCTTCTTCTTGAGTATCTAACTCAACTTATGACTCATTTCTAGATGAACTCTCAGGTGCTGGTATGAATTTATATGGTCCCAAATGGAAAGGAACCTTCTTAAGTCCTAGGCCAGTTGTATTACTATTGCTTCAAGCTATTTCTTTGATAGGATCAATTAGACCATTGTTATTGCACCCAATAGGGCTAGATCCCTTGTAACCAAAATGCTTCATAAGCCTAAGATCAGGCCCATATTTCTCAAGAGTGATTTCTCTAGCTTGCTTTGTTAAGTCTATTAGAGCCTCTTCTTTATAAAGGCATGTTGTAATGGCTCTATTTTCACTTTCATCCTCTAAGGGAACTACAGCCTTAACAAAAGTGTCATTATACTTGGTCTGAGGTGTTAGTATGAATGGCTTCTTTGCCTCTAAGGGTCTCCCGTAATGATGAGGAGATTCTAGAAGAGATGTCAATGATAGCACTGGTTCAATGTCATACTCTCCCATGCCAATTTCCTTCAATTTGAATGACTACTCAATTTGTTTTAGCTTATTGTCATGATAATCAGTGGATTCACAATTAGCAGGGACAAATTTTTTAGTAGCCTTGAGCATATTGCAAGTATAGCTAGTAGTGGCAAGAATAGTAACTTCGGAGCCATGAAATAGGAACTTGATGCATTGGTGGTATGTGGATGGTACACCATGCATCTTATGTATCCATGGCCATCCTAACTTAATGTTGTAAGCCAAGGGAATGTCAAGCACCTAATAGGTGACATCCCTTTCTACAAGACCAATGTGAATGGGTAAAACCACAAGACCTAGAGACTTTCATTCTACTTCATCATATGCTTTGATGGTGATCTTATGTCAAGGATTAATAGAGTCCTTAGAATAATTTAATTGTCTAAGTAGAGTAGCAAAAATAATATTTTTTCTAGTGCTATTATCAATGAGTACCTGACAAACAGGTGTCTAATGGATCATAACCTTAATGTGTAGAGGTCCATTGTGTGGGTGACTTAGAGAGTTATTATCCTCCTTGGAGGAGGTCATAATATAAGGTGAGGTCAGGTGGCCTACCATGGATATAAATCAATCAAGATCAAGATCTTGAGGAACATTTTCCTTAATGAGGGCTTTGTCAAGAATCTACCTATGAGCAGGCAAGATTTTAAGTAGCTCAAAGATGGAAATATGAGCATTAGTTTGTTTCAATTGATCAAGAACACTATAAATAGTTACTGTTGAGTTTTTTGTGGGTTTTGCACCTTTTCTAAATGGACCAACAAGGGCTTTGTCTTTGTGTTGTTCAAGATCAAAAGTAGAAGGCACATGACCTTTGAGCACCAACTAGGCATGAGTGAGTAACAATATTAGCATAGTGTTGTGAGGGTGTATTATCCATTGCATTGACAATAGGGCCCCTCAAGACAAATGGTGTCTTGGGTTTGTTGTTATCTTGTTTTCCCTTAATGGTAATAACATCACAGTATTCAGAATCCATAGGTTCAACAATGTTGATCACATTGTCATCATTGGAATATGCATAGTTGAAGTTGTTCTTGGGTTGTGGTTTCAAAGTCTCTCCTTTTTCATAGGTTTGGAAAGGCTCTTTGAATGCCTTGTGATCTAAGTTTTTTTTATGTCCATCTACCACAAGATCACTAGCATCAATCATGTCTTGGACTTTATGGCACAAGTTTATGAAGTTGCTAGTTTTGTGTCCCTTATTTTGGTGATACTCATAGAATGAGGTTTCATTCCACCATGGTGGATGTGGTTGTGGATTATAGGGATGAGGATTGTCCATTGGTTAAATAAGATTGTGTTGTAGCAATGTTTTGTAAACCACATCCAAAGGTTCACCCAAGGGTGTATATTCTTGCTTAGGGCATTTGACCCATGAGTTTAATGGTTTGTTCCTAGATGTCTTATTGTTAGGAGGAGGTTTCTCAATTTTTTTGGCTACTTTGAGGCCATCTGTGAGATTCAATGCCACTTTAGCAATTTTTGGGGTTACATTTTCAACAACTCCATCATGTAAAATTTCTTAGTTGTTGTTGACATGTTTGGTTTTATCCTTGTTGGGAGTGGAACCTTGTTTTATGTCACTCTGAAGAGTGAGCTCACCTTTCTTGATCATAAATTTCTCAATATAGATAGCCTATGTGATGATGTCTTCAAAGGTACATGGACATTAAATTTGGACTCTATATCTAAAATTAGGTAGGAGGTTATTAGTGAAAATGTCAAGCTTCTCTATTTCTAGAATTTTGTGGGAATACTTAGTGTATAATTGTCTCCACCGTTGGAGGAATGTGAGAAAAGGTTCTAGAACTTTCTTCTTAATGTTGCATAAATCTCAAATGTTGGTAGGATGTTGAATGTTATTAGAATACTATTGAAAAAATAAGTTGGCAATTTCATCAAACATCTTAATACTAGGAGGTAAATGTGAAAACCACTCTAAAGCCTAACCACCTAGGCTTCTACGGAATAAATGCATGAGGTATGTTTGATAATGTATAAACTCCATAGATAAAGCACCAAATTCTTGCAAGTGATCTTGGGGATCAGTGGTACCAAATTACTTGTCATACTTGGGTAGCTATAGGCCTCACGGGAAAGGTGGCATGTTTATGCTTTTGTCAAATGGAAATGGAAAAAGAGCATCCAATGTGTATGTTTTTGTGGGTTTCTCTTTCTCATGCATCATCTAAGCTAGTTGGTCTTGCATAATTTTCAATTGTTTTTGGAGTTTAGAAGTCTCAATTTCTACTTCAAGTGTGATAATTGTTTTCACATTGAAATCCAAGCGCAACTTAGCTCCCTCTTGGGAAAGTTTGAGAAAGTACTTTTATTTTTCTTCATTGAGTAGGACTCCCATGACCTTTTGAAAACTTTTGTCTCTTTGACATTTTTTTATGTGTTCAGGGAGTATTTCCACCTCTTCCTATTCCTCATCGGTGTCATGGTCTTTCTCTTTCTCTTTGTCATTCCTAGGTGGTTCTTGGTGCCTACTATGACTACCATGTTCAGGTTCATGATTAGTCATTGTAGGAATGTGTTCAATTTTAGTGTTTTGTATTTTGAAAGGTCCTTTGAAATGAAAGTTGGACATTGTGTTTGGAGATATAGGATCTTTAATAGTTTTAGGATGCTCTTGATACAAAGGATTCCTAGTTTGTTGTAGGTTTATAGAGAATGTACATTGGACTCAAGGTGTCTTGACAGGTGAGGGGGATTGTGAAGATGCCTCACTAGCCAAACTAGATGTAGATTGTGTAACAAAAGGTAAGTGACCTATACCATGATTACAACCTCTAGCATGACCTCACCTAAGTCTAAGAGGATAAAACATGTTTCCATTCCTTGTTGTGATAGTCATAGACAAGGAAAAAGGAAAGAACCTGGAGAAGAACCACACTCAAACTGAGCATCAATAGAATAAGACAAGAATGCTATATACTAAGGCACAAGTAGTCTAATTTGAAGGTTAGAACAGCCCAAGGTTATGACTAACATAACATGGAGTATGAAAAGCACTAAAGAATGAGAATCCAAAGAACTAAAGGACAAGAATAGTCAAAGTGCAGATCACAAATCTTTAGTTTAAGCTAAATGTACTATTAAGGACTATGTACAGACAGTGAAGGGATGACTTAATGTAGGAATCAAATTGAACAGAGATCATATATTGATCAAATAGGTTGATTTGATAGTTGTAGAGCAAGGTCTCACATGAAGATTATCTACAACTCATGCAAGAAAGTTTTTCGGGTCATGTGAAGACACAGAGTAGCAATTTAAATTCACGAAAATACTTTGTTTTGTTTGTGTAAAGAAGTTATAGGATAACAAATATAGTTGGAAAAATTTTGCATAGGTATACGATATATCTTGCACGAAGAGTTTTATAGGCTCATGCAAAAAGATGAATTCTCACACAAGAAAATGCAAATTTGTGCGTGAAAATTAGGACCAATTTGACAATAGCGTTGGATTTCAAAGAGATTTCTTGATTGTTTGAATAGATTGATAGGCTAGTTGGACTGATTTGTTGAATAGACAACAAGGTTAACTCTGAAAACTTCTTGAACAAGTGTTTTAGTTATAATTAGGCAAAGCGTTTGAACTAGGTAGTGGGAATCAATCAGCAGTCAAATACAATCCAACTAAGGGCAAAACAACTTAGAGGGACAAGGGAGTCTTGACTATTAGTTTGTTTGAGGAAGTTTAGACATGTTGAAGACTCAATAACAAACACACTTTATCCCTAGAAACAAAAAATGGTAGAGAAGGAAAAACTTTTGTCCCACATCTTATGTGCATGCATGTACCTCACACAACCATGTTGTCACCTAGAGGGCACCCATGTTTTTGGTATATTCAAAGGACTCATTAGTATATTTTGAATGAGCACCCTTGTGGTAGGGGACAAGCATGTATACCACCTTCAAATGTCTAGTAGCATGCATATGGTGAGTTCTATTGGAGAGATTTTTCCCCCTCCTTGCACAAAGATTATGCCTCCTTTCAGAGGTGAATTGGGTGGCTTCTAACTAAAAGGTTTTTACTTGGCTTCCATTCATATTAATTATTGGTGGCTATACAAGTAGAGCTGAGATCAACAACCCACACCAGCATCTAAAAATGCACACACTTGCTTAGCAAGACTAGGGCCAACACCAGCCAGTGCAATAGATAGACCTTCCCCTTGATATGCGATATCAAGAATCAAGGGAAAGAAATTAATCTAGCTTTGGAGTCTTTCACTCTACAAAGCATCTTGATTATAGAGAGTTGGAATATTTGGCAAAAGGAGTGTGCTCACTTGGGTCATTCCTAGAGGTTGGATCACTCCGACAAGCCCTCTAAACGATTGACACAAACTGGTGAATCAAAGGCAAGGGTCAAAGTTTCTGATTTCCCTCAAGGGGAAAGAGCATACTCCTCTAGCTTACTTTCTCATCCAAACATGAAAAACAAGTTAATTTACCAACTTATCTTAACCAATCTAGATTTGTCCTTTCTCAATATTCTAATTCCCTAAAAGGAAACCATCATCTTTTCATAGAAAAGGACTCATACTAGAGAACCACTAAGCTACTTGCCTTCTTCAGAATGGCATCTTTCAGAAGCATCTAGGTTTCTAATTCACCTTGGTCATGACCTCCAAGTGGTGAAGAGCATAATCCCCTATTCTTCTATCTTGCACCCTAGAAAGTTCACAAGCTCCTAATTAATCTATGTTTTGAAATCAAGAAAGAAAACATGCTATTTTGTGGGTTTTAAGAGTAATCTTCATCAAATGTATCTTTAGCTTTTGTCTTGCAAACAAGGGTCAATTTCTATTTTGAGTGGGTTTTATAAGGAATCTTCATCAAAATGTCTTGCAGACAACAGTTATGCTACAAAAAGTTAGAGAAAAATAACAACACAGATTCCAAGAAAAACATGTTAGAAAAATTGAACAAATAGAATTTTTGAAAAATGCTGAAATTGAGCTTGCTATTGTAGATCTTCACGTGAAATCTTTGGCAGAGTCATGTGAAATATTATGCAGAGTAATGAAAAATCTTTATCCAATTCACATGAGAAAATAATGTGCCACACAAAGACTTGCACAGTTGGGCACTTTTTCATTTGATACGGTATAAAAATTCACACAATAACTTAAAATCCTCGCATGAAAATGGAAGTCTTGCGTGAAGATTCATGTACTGGTACAGAACTATACAAACAAAACACTAAAATAACATTAAAAAAATGTAGATGAGGCCAGAGAAATTGATTTCCTTGGCGCCATGGTGGGCACAAGAAATGTATGCGTAAAAATGCAAGCCTCTAACCTCACACACACTTGAACGTGGTCATTACCTGCAAAGTCATCCTAGAATGAACATTGAATTGTTCATCCAAGATACTTGACAGTGTGACCTATTGCCTCCTATCTAAAGGGATTTTGCCAATTTAATATCCTCAAATTTAAGGTATAGGCAACATGACCCTCTAAGAATGAAGGATTTAAAGATGTAGCTAGTCTATGTGAAGCTTTAGAATAATCTAGAATGAAATATGCATTTAATCTAAAAACATGTAAAAGAAACTATATTAGATGTATGCATTTTAATAATTAAATGAGGTTAATCTAAGAATGTGAGTGCATAAGAATATATGAGCAAAAGTGATTTATGAATTTCAACAACAATTCAATAGCAACCAAATACAACTTCCTTAATGAGGAATTAGGAATTCCTTAAATACAAATCCTAGAATCCATCAACGAGTTAGATCAACTGGGACCAATAGTTAAGATTGAAGCAAAGATTCAGTTAAGATGGAAACTTCCTTGTGCAGGTGAAGTGAACTATTTATGATCTAAGTGTGATAAGCAGTTAGCTGAACTTGCCATGGTTGTGAGATCAAGTTAACTAGATTGGTTCCAATTCAAGAGATGGTTCACTCAAAGTTTCCATTTAGAACTGAAGAGTAGAATTAGGAAAGATATTTAATTTAATAAAATGAGCTATGACCTCATAAATACCTTTTCTATTTAATTAAATAATTTCATTCAATTAATTAGAATAGTCATATTTATTAAATTAAACAAATTTAATTCCTTAGTACATTAGCCTTAGGTGATGATTTAATTTAATTAAAGTATAAATACTTAATAATTAAATTAAATATTAATCAATAGGTTTTAATGTGACTAATATGAGTAAATACTATAGAAATTAAATAATAAGCATGATGAAGGCAAATTAGGGTTTTCTGCATCTAACAATTAATTCAAGTAGTGACAATAAGAATAAGAATTTCCTATTAGAATAGGTCTTAGGATTGGTTAGAATAGACTAGAATTGGTATAATGGCAATGAGCCAATTTTGGGGTATTATACTTAATAACTTTCACAACAAACACAAACTTCTAAATGCACAAACACACTCATGGGTTTAATCACATAATGCAAATGAGTCCATATTTGATAAATCACTAAATGGTTTAATTTATAAAATTAAATAAGATACATCAACCATATAGGAATGAGATTAGTTAAATATGAACAACGAAATCACTAACTATATGTGCCACTACTGAGGACATAAATCATCCACACTAAAATATCTGATCAAGTGCAATTGCATATAATAACATAGTTGAAGAAATAAATACATTAAATGACATAATTTAACCATTTACTTAATTGTATTGAAATAATCTATTAACATCACTCACATTTGCATAAAGCATCACAAAGCAAGACTAAAGTAAATAACCATAGCATCAAATCCAACATATAAATAAAATCAAGGATATGTCCAAATACTAGATTAACAGATATCATCATTAATATACTATCATCTCAAAAAATGACATCATCATGTAGATATAATCAACTGAACAACATAGTAATCTAACATCTCTGAAAGTGGAATTGAAAGCATAACATCTGACCATCAAGTCATCTCAAATGTAAAAATATCATGAGTAACAAGTATCTCTTAGATAAAGATATAACAAGGTACAAACTACAAACACGAGAGGCACTACACATCAATCTGACCGAAATAGAAGAAATGTCAATAATAATCTTTAAAAGATTAAATAAAGAATCCAATAATCTATTTATAGGAGATATAATCCTAATTCCAATCCTCAAACTAATTGCTCACCATAAGTGTCAAAATAGACAATAAATTATTATAGTACATGAGTAAATATTCATCATATCTTCCTTGAATGGAATAAAGTGATTCTAAACTTTCAATGCAAATTAGAAAGTGATATCTATAACTAATAAAATGCTTTCTCATATAGAATTCACATTTTGAATCACATCTTCTTTGAAAATAACCGCTAGGATTGTAGAGGTAGAAAGGAGTGTGAGATACTTCTAATTTGAATCATGCATAAAGTTTCTACCAAATACGTCAACAATGAAGTCCTTCAAAAAACAAGTCGCATTTCCATATTCGATCTACCTAAAACTGCAAAACATACATGTCCCTTAGATTTAGGATAATCAATTGTAGAAGTGTTTTGTAACATGCTAGACAATAGATAAGGTAAATAAAATATAGTAGATGCAATGGGATAATTGAATGGCTTATTGATAAATATTTTATATTTATTCCTTTACTTTCTTTTATTCGCACTCGTCTATTTCTCTTGCTTGATTTTCTCACTCATATATGTTTATAATATGTTGCAATGTTTCAAAGTTAATTCAGATGATGTTTACATAGTTTTTAAAATATTTTTGTGACTTTCTAGGGTCCAGGTGATGTGTAGGTGTAGCCTATAAATCGTTAGTGTTAAGGTATCTAATAGAAAAAATCAATAACATTTTTAATATATTTTTTTAAAATTTTGAGTAATCTACTATGACGCATTCCTAGGAATCTTAATTGTAGTAAAGAGAAGCCTGCAAGCCTATTAACCATCATGTCAATGTCTTAGTGTCTTAACATTTCTAGAACAAGGGACCTTCTTTAAAATGATTCTTGTATGGGAGACATCAAAAAATCCCTAGGTACATGATGATGATGGTGGGATGTTAGAGAGTGTTTTGATTAAGACTTTGCCATTTTGAAAACATCTTGATACTAGAAATGTATAGTTTGAAGCGAGAACACATCTTCATGGAACAAGGTTTTAAACTTGACGAAATATTATAATAATATTGACATTAACTCACTCAAAATTTTTAATTACTTTATAATATAAGCTAATAGTAAAATGAAGACATAAATATAGAAACAAATTGTCATCTTAAATATTTTTTAATAATTCATTTTAAAATTTAAAATCATAGTTATTCATTATGATTGTAGCATAGAAAATCTTAGATTATTTTTTCATTTTATTATTAATAAAAAATTATTTCAATTAAAATAGTGAATAGTACAATCTCAACTCTATCTCATATAATTAGATGAGATGAATAAAAAGTAGAAACTTATTCCATAATAGATACTTGACCACAAACAAACATACAAATGAACTTTCCCATGAATATATTACATACTAATATAATTATGTACTTAATTTTAGATGTTCACTTTTACTACATACTAATTTTTTTAAAAACCATTCAAAGAATCAATCTTTGTTGGGCTCATTAAACAGGCATCACCAAAAACAAATGAGAAGAAAGTTGAAGCAACACAAAATAATAATACATTTTTATGAATATTTCTGTTAATTAAATATTAAAAATACATATCCACAAAAACATAATTGAAAAAAAATTATCCCCAAAACCAGCACGAGTACTTTAGATTGAGCAAGTTGCCACCCTACAAAGTCAAAATATGTAGATTATATAAATCTAGGTATCAAAATATGAACGTCCCGCTGTTGTCGATTTGATAGAACAAGGTATCAAAATGTTGAAAATTTTCTAGAAAGATTCCAACCATAGCCAACCACTTTCACTTGTCTATAAATAGAAATTTAATTAATTGTCACTGATCATCAAAAGAAAGAAACTATAAAAAAAAAAATTCAAACAAAAGAGGGTAGATAGAATTAATAAGTGGTGAATCAAAAAACAATCATCTGTCCTTGTACAAAGCATGCACGAGAAGCTTAACATGTTGCTTAACATGGACCTTATACAACTAATACATTCCTCAACATGATCATTGTTTCTTATGAATCCATCATGAATTAGACAAGGCATCTACTCAGCTTTCATTTGATTCATCTTTTTTCTTCATATTTTTCAATTGTGTTATGTTTGTAGAGTGGGACACATGACACACTAAAGATTTCAATAACGAATCACATGTCTCTTGGAGAGCTTCAAAAATCAAATCAATGTCAACCAAATCATGCCTCATTAAAGATTTTTAAAATCAAATTGCATGTCTCAATATTCTGATTTAGGAAAAAATATCTCTATATTTTATTTTTATATTTATAAACAAATTAATGTCTTTTAAAAATATCTATTGTCATGGCCACAACAATCTTCCTATGTCTTAACATCTCCCATATTTGTCAGTCATTTTATTTCTTCTTAAAACTATCTATCTTGTGTTTCTTTAAGAAACTTATGATTATAATTCTATAATAGATTCTCTATCTCAAAGGACTTATCTCTTCTCATGACTTCAACAATCTAATTGTGTATATATCAAAAAGTCTAGAGTTGTACCATATTCAGCAATTTGTTAGCATTAAAAGCTTAGGTACAACTTATATCATTTTTTGGATAAGCTTACATTTTTATTAAATAAGTTTGCGCTTAGGTTCCTAGTACACTAAACTTATCATTAACAAGTAACCACATGTAATCCAATCTATATGATGTCAACAATTTCCTTTTACTATTCTCACATGTAAAGATCTATTGACATAAGCTATAATTATTTATGTAAAATGAATAGCTCATCCTTTGGTACAATGTAACAATATCAATTTTATCATTATTCATTTCCTTTTATTACAAAATATTTATTTTTTAGCTTTAAAGATAGATTGAAGAAATTTCATTTCTATTATTTTCAATCTAAGATAATCATTATGGTCATCTACTATTATTAATCGCTATAAATATATATATTATAAGTATCCAAATCCCTACAAAATTAATCTTCAAAAAAATGAAATTAGATTATAGTATTTTCCTTCCAATTGATTAGGAGCTAGCATTTTTGAAAAGTGGATACAAAAGCCAATCAGAGCAATGGTATGTTAGTTATGGCCTTCAGAAGTTGGGCTACCAAAATTTCTAAAATAATTTATCAAAGATGTATTTGGCTGAATCAATTTGTATTGTTAGGGTCTATTGGCCCTAGGTATTAAGTTTGAGCATCTAGAACCTTCCTGAGTAGCATACAACCACTTATATAAGGAAGGCCTGAACATGGTCTAGGACAACTCTCGGTGATAGTTGGAAACTTTTCTTGTAGATTGTTATAATGAAGGTGCCCATGTGGGTTAGCATATTGTACTTATGGATTCTGTAATTTTTCATTTGTGGTGCAAATAAGAAGTCCACATTTTGTTCTTGCATTTTCTATTATTTCTATGTTTTTGTTATAAGTTTACGGTATTAAGTGAAGCTCCCTACATCAAATCAATTTATAGAAGATACAATCCTAATTCCAATCCCCAACACTAAAACAAACTAAATGCTCATCATAAGTGTCAAAATAGATAATATATTATTATAGTAAATGTGTTAATATTTATCATAACCTCCTTGATTAGTATAAAGTGATTTTAAATGTTCAATGCAAATTAGAAAGTGATATCTATAACTAATAAAATGCTTTCTCATATAGAAGTCACATTTTCAATCACATCTTCTTCGAAAATAACCACTAGGATTGTAGAGGTAGAAAGGAGAGTGACAAACTACTAATTTGAATCATGCACAAAGCTTCTACCAAATACATCTTCAAAGAGCAAGTCAAATCTCCATTTTTCATCTACCTACAACTGCAAAACTTACATGCCCCTTAGACTTAGGATAATTAAGTGTAAAAGTGTTTTGTAGCATGCTAGACATTAGATAAGGTAAAAAAAAAATAGAAGATCCAATGGAATAATTCAATGGTTTATTGATAAATATTTTATATTTATTCCTTTACTTTCTTTTATTCACTCGTCTATTTCTCATGCTTGATTTTCTCACTCATATATGTATATAACATGTTGCAAGATTTTAGAGTTAATTCAAATGATGTTTACCTAGTTTTTAAAATATTATTTTGACTTTCTAGGGTCTAGGTGATGTGTAGGTGTGGCCTATAAATCATTAGGGTCAAGGTATCTAATAGAAAAAATCAATAATCTTTTTAATATTATTATTTACAAAGTTTGAGTAATCTACTATGATGCACTCCTAGGATTCTTAAATGTAGTTAAGAGAAGCTTGTAAGCCTATTAATCATCATGTCAATGTCTCAATGTCTTAACATTTCTAGAACAAGGGATTTTCCTTAAAATGTTTCCTCTAGGGTGGACATCAAAAAATCCCTAGGCACATGGTGATGATGGTGGGATGTTAGAGAGTGTTTCACTTAAGATTTTGTCATTTTGAAAACATCTCAATACTACAAATGTATAGTTTGAAGCGAGAGCACATCTTCATGGAAAAAGGTTTTAAACTTGATGGAATCTTATAATAATGTCGACATTGACTCACTCAAATTTTGTACCTTATAATAAAAGTTAATAGAAAAATAAAAACATAAATATACAAACTAATTTTCATCTTAAATATTTTTTAATAATTCATTTTAAAATTTAAATCCATATTTATTGATTATGATTGTAGCATATAAAATTTTATATTTTTTCATTTTATTATTAATAAAAAATTATTTTAATCAAAATCATGAATAGAACAATCTCAACTCTATCTTATATAATTAGATCAAATGATTAAAATTTAGAAACTTATTCCATAATAAATACATGATCACAAACAAACCTACAAACAAACTATTCCATGAATATATTACATAATAATATAGTTTTGTACTTAATTTTAATTGTTAAGTTTTACTACATAGTTTTTTAAAAAGAACCATTCAAAGAATAAAGTAATTTTAAATGTTCAATGCAAATTAGAAAGTGATATGTATAACTAATAAAATGCTTTCTCATATAGAAGTCACATTTTCAATCACATCTTCTTCGAAAATAACCACTAGGATTGTAGAGGTGGAAAGGAGTGTGAAACACTTTTGATTTAAATCACGCACAAGGTTTCTACCAAATACATCACCAATGAAATCCTTTAAAGAACAAGTCAAATTCCCATATTTGATCTACCTACAACCCCAAAACTTACATGTGCCTTAGACTTACGATAATCAAGTGTAGAAGTGTTTTGTAGCATGCTAGAAATTAGATAAGGTAAATAAAATATAGAAGATGCAATGGGATAATTCAATGGTTTATTGATAAATATTTTATATTTATTCCTTTACTTCCTTTTATTTGTGCTCATCTATTTCTCTTGCTTGATTTTCTCACTCATATATAACATGTTGCAAGGTTTCAAAGTTAATTCAAATGATGTTTACATAGTGTTTTAAATATTTTTGTGACTTTCTAAGGTCTAGGCGATGTGTAGGTGTGGCCCATAAATCATCAGGGTCAAGGTATCTAATAGAAAAAATCAATAATCTTTTTAATATCCTTTTTCCAAATTTTGAGTAATCTACTATGATGCACTCATAGGAATCATAAATGGAGTTAAGAGAAGCTTGTAAGCCTATTAATCATTATGTCAATGTCTCAATGTCTTAACATTTCTAGAACAAGGGACCTTTTGAAAATGTTTCCTCTAGCATAGACATGAAAAAATCACTAGGTTCATGGTGATGATGGTGGGATGTTAGAGAGTGTTTCACTTAAGACTATCATTTTGAAAACATCTTCATACTATAAATGTATGGTTTGAATCGAGAACATATCTTCACGGATCAAGGTTTTAATTTTGATAGAATCTTATAATAATGTTGACATTAACTCACTCAAAATTTGTACTTACTCTATAATATAAGTTAATAGAAAAATAAAAACATTAATATAGAAACAAATTATCATCTTAAATATTTTTTAATAATTCATTTGAAAATTTAAATCCATATTTGTTGATTATGGTTGTAGCATAAAAAAATTATTTCAATCAAAGTCGTGAATACTACATTCTCAACACTATCTTATATAATTAGATGAAATGATTAAAATTCAAAAACTTATTCCATAATAGATACCTAATCACAAACAAACTAACAAACAAAATTTTCCATAAATATATTACATAATAATATAATTATATACTTAATTTTAACTGTTAAGTTTTACTACATACTTTTTTTTTAAAAAACCAATCAAATAATCAATCTTTGCTAGGCTCATTAAACCAACATCACCAAAAGAAAATGAGAAGATTTTTGATGCAATGCAAAATAGTAATACTTTTTATTATGAATATTAAAAATACATATCCAAAAAACATAGTTGAGAAAAAATTTCCCTCAAATACAGCATGAGGAGTTTGGATTGAACAAGCTACCACCCTACAAAGTTAAAATATGTAGCTATAAGAAGGTCTAGCTGCCGTTGTCATGGATTATATAAACCTAGGTATCAAAATATGAATGTCCCACTATTGTCGATTTGATAGAACAAGGTATCAAAATGTAGAAAGATTTCTAGAAAGATTCCAACCATTGATATCCACTTTCACTTGTATGTAAATAAAAAATTAATTAATCGTCACTAATAATGAAAAAAAAGAACTATAAAAAAAATCAAACAAAAGAGAGCAAATAGAAGTAATAAGTGGTCAAATTCTGAGGCAGTGCCAATTCTAGTTGTCAATGTTGATGTTCAATAATAGCACTTGGTTTTTTATTTCCATTTTTTCAAGTAATACATTCCTTTCTTCCAGTATCTACAGTCTCATCCATTACTTGTAGACCATTTATCTTTCAATGGTGTTTGAATTCCTCAGCATGATCATTGTTGCTTATGAATCCATCATGCATTAGACAAGGCATCTACTCAAATTTCATTTGATTCCTATTGTCACTTAGGTTTTCACCCTTGTCCAAAGCCTATGCATGAGGACAACCTAGTGAAACATGGAAACAACCTCCAAGCTATGGGACTTGAACTATGAGGTTGAGTCTTTGGTGAAGGCCGACTTCCTCTTACTATCAAGATGCACCTAACTACTCTTGGAGAGGAAAATAGAGAAGAAAGGCATGAAATAAAATCTACCTAATCTAATTTAAAGAGGTGATGCACCAAAATAGAGTGTTTGGACCAGTCTCTACCCATATATGCACTTTTGAACTAGAATAAAACTGAGAATATACACATTCAAACTTGCTTTAATCTAATAATCACATGTAGATCAGGAGACCAAGATGAATGACATAAAGAAAGAGAGATTTTCTTATATTATCATTCATAGGCCAAGGACATATAGTCATGCAGATCATAGATTTCTACAAAACATGAGTAAGAAGCAAAGAGTTCTTGGACTTTCATACCAATGGCTGAAAGAGATAAGATAGAAAATCATGTAGTTCAGAGGCATAGTGGAATTTACACTGAGAATCTAAAGAGTAGTAATAAAGAAACTAGAGAAAGGTCAACCCTCACAAAATTCAAAAAAATTGTCTTTATAGTTTAGGAATAACTGAGATTTTCCCTCCAAAACTATGCTACAACCACTGTCATCAAGGCTTTGCCCAAGGACAATCATGGGGATCTGAAGAAATCTGGTCTAGGTACAGCTTTAGGTGCCACAAAATTTGACTGTTAACTAAAATAGGGCCTTAAGAAGACATAGGTAGTGCCATAACTGTGCTCTGACCAAGTAGATAGATTAGATCAAGGTGGTAGAGTGTCTCTACATGCTTCACATTCACTTCTGGTGGTTGGAATTGATCATAAGATTAGATACATGTTAAACCTCAATTTCTTATCATTTTTGGTACATGAATCAGTAGAGTTAGTGAGTCAACCAAACACTGTAAGAGAAACAGGCCATGTGGACTAATCAATTCATTTCTTTATGCCACCTTACGAGTCTCCCTGAATTTGACTAGATATTCAAATTGACCGTGCCACCTTGCAAACCCTAACTATGATGGTTGCATTAACTGTCAGCCACTAATCATAAATGCCTCCACCAAACCCCTCCACCAGACCCACTAGGACACATGTCACCAATTTGATATGTCGCTATGCATACCCTTTGAGCAATTTCCCATAGCGAGATAGCACCCACCATGGATCCAGACTGATCTAACGATCATGAAGACATGTTGTATTATTGTGCTATCTCCTTAAAACCTCTAGGCCCATGAAAGACTTGGCAACCACCTAGCACAACTTGGCATCCTCATCTTGGTGAGACCTGGCCCCACTAATCCACATGGCACTAAGGTACTATGTCCCTATGGGTAATATCCTTGCAGCTTTCCATAGCGAGATAGTTCCTATCATTGATTTCCTTAGATCTATGGTGATCAACAAAGTTTTACAACTACACACTGAGCTGGCTGAATGGACCAATGAAATATCACCATTGTATTATGACCCACTTGACAACTTCCATCAAGGATGAGTCATAAGATTACTTTGGAGAAGGGCAGGCCCATTACATCATCTATGCCATGCATTGCCGATGCGCTATGTCTCTATGGATAATTTCCTCACAGTTTCCCATAGCGAGATAGCACCCACCATTGATTTTTTGAGATCTGGTAGTCAACAAGATGGATCTAACCTATCAGTGTACCAACCAATAAGAAACTGGCCACGTACCAACCTGTCTGACAAGTCCTCATTTGCGGTCTGCCAAGTGAAGCAGGACCCACATTCTACACAGTCATACCTTAGCCAATGAAAAGATTGATCAAGTGCCAATGTGTCTAACAAATTCATTAGTGGTATCTAACAGGGCATACTTGGGACCCACCTTCCTTCTGATGTTTTCGTAGTATCATTTTTTGTCTGGGTGCTATGTCACTAACAACAAGGAACATATATTTTTTGATAGAGCCATAGTACCCACCGTGGATCTAACAAAACTCGGTGTCGAAGAAACAATAAAGAAAGGGAGGACCCACCTGACACACAACCGAAAGGCACTCTGTTGCTATGGCAAAACAACATGCAACTTCCCATAACGAGATAACACCAACCGTTGATCTATCTTGATCCGATGATGAGGAACTTGTGGGTCCTACAAAAACACTAAAATGTGTAGGGAAAGGAATATTATCAGGTTAGCATAAAGTATTTTGTGCCCTTTTTTGAATATTTGAATATTTAAACTTTTGAACATTAATACGTTGAATTCAAATGTGGTGATTCTAGAAGGAAGGCAAGAATGACCAACAAATTTGGCAACTCACAAGGGGTGCTAGCCTGCTATGCATAAACCAATGACCTCATTCATCCATTGGGCTATAGAGCCAAAAAGATGTGGATCCTATGTATACTGTGAAACCCTAATGCTACCTCTAAGAGGAAAACCCTGAAACTCCTATCTTTGCAACTGGAACCAGAGATCAAAACCTCCTTCTGCAACCTTCAAAACTTTGAGAAAATTGACTATCTCACGTAGACAATCTTGTGCTTGTGCACTTCTTGGAAAAGTAGGGAACAAACTAGAAATGAAACTAAGCTAACTATGTACATGGAATCTTAAACCCTTAGAAACATGGCTTGAGATAAATCTCATTGACTAGGATGGGCAAAATTTTGCCACTATGCCTACTTAACTAAAAAGCATTGGCCTGCTTGCAACTAATAATTAGATAGGGGCCACTCCATTGTGCATCAAAATTTGAGTGTCTTCCTTTCTTTTCCCTATCTACATCCCATTTCAGAACCAAATCTCCCTCTCAAAAGATTCTAACACTAGCCTTCCTATCAAAACTGATGCAGGAGCATCCAGAGGTATAAGGGCAATCCTGTGTCACCCAAAAAATGTACTTAGACTTAGTTTCTATTTTATGTCTTTGCATTTTTGGATACCCATTTGGCTCAAATAAAGGTTCCAACTCTCATAGTTCGGCTACCGTTTCTGGACTCTTCTAGAATTGCACCGACTTCTAACGCAGCTTCCGGAACCTTCTATTTTGTCGGTGGATGCCTACTAGCACTTTCTAGAATGTACTCCTAGTCCTTAACCCTCCGGGGTCTATTTAAGGAGATTTCTGGCATTGTAAAAGGCAGTTCGGATTGGAGCTTGAGAGGAGGTGCTAAAGGAGAAATATTCTCCAGATTTATGCTATTGTAAGCCCGCAGGGCATGTTTTGAGTTTATTTTCTCTGCACTGTTTGTACCAGCTTATTTTCTTAGTTAATGTAATTCCCCCTTTCTATTGTGTCTATTCTGGTTGTTGGGTTGTGTCCCCATCAAGTGGTATCAGAGCCAGGCTTTCCTGAGTGTGTAGACAGAGCGCCGACTGTGAGGCAGTTTGCACCAGGACTGTGTGGTTGTGGGTTCGAGTTAGAAGATGCCTCCACGAAGAGAGCGTGGTGGAAGGGCCAGAGCTATTGATCCTGAGGAGGTTAGAGCCCTCCAGAGACAGGTACAAGCATTGCAAGAGGAGCTTCGTAGAGGAGCAAATATTGCCGCAGATGACAATAGTGAGGATGACAACGAAGAGGAAGTAATGGAAGTTGACGGGGAAGTTCTGAATCCTGTAGAGGAAAGGCTTTTTAGGGCCATTTCTAGGTTTGGGAAAAGACCTACAATTGAAGTGGGTATATTTTTGGGAAATTTGAAACCAGATGAGTTGATCGATTGGATCAATGAACTGGACGAATACTTTGAGTATGAGGATATAAGGGACCCAGATAGGGTTAAGTTTGCAAAGGCCAAACTAAAAGGCCATGCCAAAATCTGGTGGCAAGAGGTTCAACTGGAAAGACTTAGAAGAGGAAAGGAGAAGATCACAAGATGGGATCGCATGGTGGACAAATTGAAGAAGCAGTTCATTCCTGTGGACTACGAGCTAGATCTGTTTAAGAAGATGCATGGGTTAAAGCAAGCAGGAAGATCAGTCCAAGAATATACAGAAGAATTTTACCGACTCCTGATTCGAGCAGGGCATGCAGAAGCAAATAAGGAGAAGGTTGCTCGTTATATCAGTGGGTTATGACCTAGCATCCAGGAAGAACTAAGTCTGGTAAGAATGACCAGCGTTGAAGAAGCATACCAGTTTGCCCTACGAGTTGAAGAGAAGCTGAGTAAAAGGTTTGAAGGAAGACAAAGAGGGCGTGGTCAAGGAGGAAGGGGAAGCGGTAGATCATCTGGAGGCCGCAATGAAACTCAAAAGAAAAATGAAGATGAGGGTACTAGCAGGAACCAGAGGAATGAGGGTTTCAACCGCTCCCGTGATCAAGACTTTGGAAATCAAAGAGGAAGAGGTAGAGGACGTGGGCAAGGAAGAGGAGGCTTTCGTGGTACCTGTTTCCATTGCAATGAAGAAGGTCATCGTGCCTTTGAATGCCCTCAACGACAAGGAAGGACAGATAGGAGAGCTGAGGGCCAAGCTAGGGTTGCTCATGTGGACGAGGATGCACAATCATCACATTCAGAGGATGCAAAAAGAGGAGAGACCTTGGTAAATGAAAGAGTCCTACTAAGTGGTGAAAATGAACCAGGACAATGAAGGAGCTTGTTCCGTACCAGATGCAAGTGTGAGGATAAATGTTGTGATGTGATCATTGATGGTGGTAGCACTGATAACTTGGTATCCGAAGAGATGGTCTCTAAGCTGAAGCTCAAGAGGGAGAAGCATCCCCAACCATATCGAATTTCTTGGGTAAAAGATGATCATAAGGTCCTGGTAAGTGAACAATGTTTAGTAAAATTCAAAATTGGAAGTTACCATGATGAAGTTCTCTGTGATGTTATTTCGATGGATGTTTGCCATCTATTGTTGGGTAGACCATGGCAGTTTGATAGACATGCAATACATGATGGACATGCAAACACATACTCTCTGACAAAGGATGGAGTTCGCCACAAATTGAAGCCCATGAAAAAGGAAGGTGAAAAGGTATGTAGCAGTGCTAGGATTTGTCTTGTTGATGGAAGGAAGTTTCTAGATGGCATGAAACATCAGCGCATGTGCTATGCTTTGATTCCTAGGAAAGATAAAGAAGGTAGTAGTGAAATACCATTTGAAGTTTCAGATTTACTAGGGGAATTTGGAGATATTATCTCTGATAATGTTCCAGATGGATTGCCACCAGTAAGGCAAATCAGTCATCAGATAGATCTGATTCCAGGAGCTAGTTTGCCTAACAAGGCTGCTCACAGGATGACTCCTACTGAAACAGAGGAGCTAAATAGACAGGTTTAGGAGCTGTTGAGGAAGGGCTTGATTCGAGAGAGCCTGAGTCCATGTGCAGTACCTGCAGTACTTGCACCAAAGAAGGATGGAGAGTGGCGGATGTGTACAGATTCTCGAGCTATAAATAGGATAACCATCAAGTACCGGTTTCCTTTACCAAGGATGGATGATCTTATGGACTGCTTGAGTGGAGCTCAGTACTTCACAAAGATAGATCTGAAGAGTGGCTATCATCAGATACAGATTCGAGAAGGAGATGAGTGGAAAACAGCCTTCAAGACCAAGGAGGGTCTTTATGAGTGGTTAGTCATGCCCTTTGGATTGACGAACGCCCCAAGCACCTTCATGCGGCTCATGAATGAGGTACTTAAGAAGTTCTTGGGAAAATTTGTTATTGTCTATTTGGATGATATTTTAATTTTCAGCAAGACTTTGGAAGAACATTTACTGCATATTCGTAGTGTCTTTGAAAGGCTAAGGGAAGAGAAATTGTTAATTAATCTAAAGAAGTGTGTCTTTGCAAAAAGGGAGTTAGTCTATTTGGGATTTTTTATATCACCTGAAGGTCTCAAAATGGATCCAGAGAAGGTAAAAGCCATCTTGGAATGGCCTACTCCAAGGTCTGCTACTGAGGTAAGATCATTTCATGGTCTGGTTAGTTTTTACAGAAAGTTTATTAAGAATTTCAGTGGCATATGTGCACCCCTAACTGATACAATAAGAGGGGATAGAAAAGAGTTCAAATGGACTGTAGCAGCTGCGAGAAGTTTTGAATTGCTGAAGAAGAAGGTGACTGAACAGCCTGTGTTGGCACTTACAGATTTCAGAAAAGTATTCCAGGTGGACTGTGATGCTAGTGGTAGCGCTATTGGGGCTGTATTAAGCCAAGAAGGTAAGCCTATTGCATATTTTAGTGAAAAATTGAATGATGCAAAGAAGAAGTATTCTGTTTATGATCAAGAGTTCTATGCAATAGTTCAGGCCTTAAAGAAATGGAGGCATTATTTGTTGCCAAAGGAATTTGTTTTGTATACTGATCATCAGGCATTACAGTACCTAAATAGCCAAGGTAAATTGAATCAGAGGCATATGAAGTGGGTAGAATTCTTGCAGAGTTATACATTTGTGTTAAAGCATAGAAGTGGAAAATCTAACAGGGTTGCAGATGCATTAAGTAGGAGACAGTTGTTGCTTACAACAATGCAGGTTGAAGTAGTTGGGTTTGATGAACTCAAGAATTTGTACCCTGAGGATCCTGATTTTGCTGAAGCATGGAAAGCTTGTAAAGAACCTGTTGCTGTAGATAGAACCAAGTGGTTAGACTATTTGATTCAGGATGGCATGTTGTTCAAAGGAAGTCAATTGTGCATTCCAAGGAGTTCCATGAGGGAAAATCTGATTAAGGAGAAACACAGTGGAGGGATGGCAGGACATTTTGGTCGGGATAAGACCATTGCCATTCTTAGAGAACATTATTTTTGGCCTCAAATTACACAGGATGTGAAGAAGTTTGTACAGAGTTGCCAGGTTTGTCAAGTTGCCAAGGGGTTTAGTCAAAATACTGGCCTATATCAGCCATTGCCTGTTCCATCAAGGCCATGGGAGGACATAAGTATGGATTTTGTTCTTGGATTGCCAAGGACACAAAGGGGTAATGACTCAATATTTGTGGTGGTTGATAGGTTCTCAAAAATGGCACATTTCATTCCATGCCATAAAACTCATGATGCTGTCCATATTGCAGACTTGTTTTTCAAAGAGGTGGTAAGACTACATGGTCTTCCAAGAAGTATAGTTTCTGACCGAGATACTAAATTTGTGGGGTATTTCTGGAGGACATTGTGGAAGAAGTTGAGAACAGACTTGAAATTCAGTTCCATGCATCACCCACAGACTGATGGCCAAACAGAAGTGGTAAATAGAAGTCTGGGCAATTTGCTGAGATGTTTAGTTGGAGATAAGCCTAAGGGATGGGATTTGATTCTACCACAGGCAGAGTTTGCTTATAATAACTCTGTAAATAGGAGTACTGGAAAATCACCATTTCAAATTGTATATGGAAATAGCCCAAGGACTGCACCAGAATTGAGGAAGATAGAACAAGGGGAGAGAACAAGTGCTGAAGCTGAGGAATTTGCTGAACACATCAAGCGTCTACATGAGGAGGTTCAAGCACATATTATCAAGATGAATCAAGAGTATAAAGCTAGGGCTGATGCAAGGAGAAGACATAAGGAATTCCAAGTAGGGGATCTTGTCATGGTGCACTTACGAAAAGAAAGATTTCCAGTTGGTACTTACAACAAGCTGAAAATGAAGAAATTTGGCCCCTGCAAAATTTTGAAGAAACATAACTCAGGAAATGCATATGAGGTGGAGCTGCCAGATGGTATTCACATTTCTCCCATTTTCAACATTGCAGATTTGATAGAGTATCATGATGATGGTGCAGATGAGGAGCTGATTTTAGAGCCATGTCCAATTCCTGCTTCTAAGAAGGAGGAGATAGAAGACATTCTAGATCAACGTGTGGGTAGGAGTACCAGAAACAGGCAGTATGAAGAGTATTTGGTCAAATGGAAAGGACAGCCAATTGAGGACTCGACTTGGATTTCAGCAGCTGAGGTTTCCCATTTGGGATTTCCTCTACCATCCATAAAGTGACAGGGTCACTTTTCAATCTACCCTGGGTGTCTGATGCAGGAGCATCCAGAGGTATAAGGGCAATCCTGTGTCACCCAAAAAATGTACTTAGACTTAGTTTCTATTTTATGTCTTTGCATTTTTGGATACCCATTTGGCTCAAATAAAGGTTCCAACTCTCATAGTTCAACTATCAGTGCATTTAAAAATCCCGAAAAAATAGGAGCATGCAATTTGACCATCATTTTGGTGACCTAGAAGGTGTGACTTGGCCAGATGAATGTAATCGAGATTTAGAGCATTCCAGAAAAAGAATCAGGTCAAAAGGCCCCACGGTTTGAAAGTTATTGCAGTTTTTCGGGTTTTGGAGACCCCCTAAGAATGCTTCAGAGTCAGATTTGGGGCATTAAATGACCTCAAAAAGGGTCGAAAAATGGGGGATGAGCGAAGCTTGTCCATAGGGCCAAAGAGCGCTTCGAGAGCTTTCCGAAAATGTAAACGGTTCGTCAATCAGAGTTACGGTTCAAAAGTTATGCCTCCCGGAAGTTCGGCTACCGTTTCTGGACTCTTCTAGAATTGCACCAACTTCTAACGCAGCTTCCGGAACCTTCTATTTTGTCGGTGGATGCCTACTAGCACTTTCTAGAATGTACTCCTAGTCCTTAACCCTCCGGGGTCTATTTAAGGAGATTTCTGGCATTGTAAAAGGCAGTTCGGATTGGAGCTTGAGAGGAGGTGCTAAAGGAGAAATATTCTCCAGATTTATGCTATTGTAAGCCCGCAGGGCATGTTTTGAGTTTATTTTCTCTGCACTGTTTGTACCAGCTTATTTTCTTAGTTAATGTAATTCCCCCTTTCTATTGTGTCTATTCTGGTTGTTGGGTTGTGTCCCCATCAAAAACTCTTTTTTCCCTATTGCTGGTGTGTCTCTAGGGTCTACATGGCTTTACTTCTCTTCTCTTCCAACTCCATCAGCTTTGCCATTCTTACTATCATGGCATCATCTTCAATCAACTCCAGTTGATGAGCTAGCTCTAGGGATGGGAACTCCAATGAAATTGGAAGCCTTGCTTCTCTAACATAGACTAACAAAAATGGTGAATTCCCTATTGACCTTTTAGGTGTTATTCTATCAGCCCATAGTGCAGTCTTCAATTTTTTATGCCAACACCTCTGGTTATCTTGTATTGTCCTTTTCATGATCTTGATTAGGTTCTTGTTGGAGGACTCAGCCAAACCATTACCTTGAGGATAGTAATTTGAGGATGTGCTCAAATAGATATTATGATCCATTGCCCATGCACAAATCTAGTCTCCAACAAAAGACTTTGCATTATCTAAAATAATGGTTGAAGGGGCACCAAACTTGGTCACAATTCCATCAAGGAACTCAACAAATGGAGATTCAGTGGAATCCTTCAATGCAACTACCTCTGTCCATCTGGTGAAGTAATTTGTAGCAGCTAGAATCCACTTGTGACCAAAACTAGAAGAAGGATTGATAGGCCCTATGAAATCCAATCCCCATTGAACATAAGGTTGGTCCACCTAAATAAGATGAAGGGGAAGAGCTACAAGTATTTTTTTTCTAGCGAAGAAGGCACATTTTTCACACTTCCTCACATACTTATGACAATCATGAAATAGGGATGGCCAGTAATAACCAGCCCTCATGATCTTCATCACCGTTGTCCTTGCTCAGAAGTGGCCACCATCAAGACCATCATGAAGTTCTTTGATCATCATTTCAACCTAGTCCATATCAAGGCATCTTAATAGGGCTCCATTAAAATCTTTTCTAAAGAGGACACCATCAACTATGAAATAAGGAATTGACTGTAATCTATACTATCTCCTTTTAGTTCTATCTAATCCTTGAGGGTATCCATTGCGTAATAAGAAATTCATCATATCATCTATCCAACTCCTTTGGTCGCTATTTCTTACCTCTTGTTCCTCTATTAGTATCATAGCAGCTTCCTCATCAGGTTCTTGAGATGACAACATCTATTTGCACAACCCCCTCCCTCTTACTAGCTTGGTAATCTGAATGTCAATATCATATTCCATCACTTTAGTAATCCAGCCAGCTCTTTTCTCACAAATGTCTTTTCTCAAAAGGAAATCCTTCACACTGGCATGGGGTACTAACAATTGAATTTTATTATGAGATAGGAGGTGTCTAAATTTCTTTAAAGCTTTGATGACTACAAGGGCTTGCTTCTCTACATAGTTGTATTTATCTTCATATTCTTTAAGCCCTTCACTAAAGAAAGCTATAGGCTACTCGTCACTTTTATCATCTCTTTGAGTCAAGACAAAAAAAATGTTTGACTACCCACCTAGGGTATAAAGGATGAAATCTTTCTCAAAATTTGGATTCATGAGAGTAGGTGCTGAGGCTATGGTTGTCTTGATCTCTTCAAAGCTTTTCTTCCCTTCCTTGGTCCATCCAAAGACCATACCTTTCTTAAGCATAGCTATAAAAGGTTTCACCATGGTAGCAAGATTAGGGATAAATCTTCACACAAAATTTATCCTACCTAAGAAACTTTGCAACCCTTTCTTGTGTTTAGGAAGAGGGAGGGAAAGTATTGCTTTTGTCCTCTCTGGATCAATGGTTAAGCCATCCTCAAATACAATATGTCCTAATAATTTTCCTTGGTTAGTAGCAAAGAAAAACTTTCTTGGGTTAAGGGAAACCCCAAACTCTTTGCATCTTAAGAATACCTGTCTTAGATGATCAAAATGATCTTCTACATTCTTTCAATACACAATGATATCATCAAGGTAAACTAAGAAAAACTTGTCAATCAATCTTTTGAAGGCCATCTCCATTGCCTTCTAAAATGTATCACCTACATTGGTTAGCCCAAATGGCATCTTAGTATAAGAATAGGTACCCCATTTAGTGGTAAATGCAATCTTGTATCTATTAGACTCTTTAACTAGCACTTGATTGTAGCTAGAAAATCCATCAAGAAATAAAAATCTCTTTGAACCACTCACCTTGGAAAAAATGTGCTCCATAGAAGGGAGAGGATAGTGATTAAGGTTTGTAAAGTCCACACACAATCTAATTTCTCCATTCTTCTTCCTAAAAAGGACAAGGTTTGCTACCCATGATAGTGTTTGATAGGGGAAATTATGTGGGCCTCAATCAATTTGGATAGCTCCTTTCTCATTAAGGGTTCAATTTTAGAATTCACTAGTCTCTATTTTTGTCTTACTGGTTTTACATCATTAATTAAATCTATGGTATGTTGAAACAACCTTAGGTCAAAGCCCTTTAAGTCATCATATGTCCAAGAAAATACATCATTAAATTCTTGACATAGATGAATAAAATTTTCTTGTTCAATTTCATAACATACCTTCCCCATGTTTAAGGACTTTCCATCAGCAACCATGATTGGAGTGTAGTCACTTTCATCAGCAACTAGGTTCATGGCCCTACCTCTTGCTTGTTCATTAGGGTTGAAAACACTTTCTAAGGTAATGAGACCCTTAGGCAATTTGTTAGAACTGAGATGGATGATTTGATCACCATACTAGTTCTGCAGTCTCAACTGGTTCCTGCCTAAAAACTTTGCTTCATTCTACTAGAAGCTAACGATTTGCTCATCAAACTCAAACACTTGCTAATGGATGTTGTTATCAGGGATGGCAGGCCTTACTACCACTCTGATTTGTTGCTTCTTCTCCTCCTCAAAATTCCCTAGCACATCATAAGATGCACCTATTGCTGCAAGTCTATCAGCATGCTTTTTTTCTTTTCTAGGGATGCTTTGAATATTAAATGCATTAAAACCCTCAAGAAAATCCCACACCCTATTTTTATAAGACTTGAGCAAACCATTCCTAGTGGTATTCTGATTTCTCACTTGATTAACCACCAACTCACTATCTCCATACACCCTTAAGGCTTGAATTCCTCTTTTTTGAGTGAGTAGGAGACCTTCAATCAAGGATTCATACTCGGCTACATTATTAGTGCAACTGAATTGGAGCCTAAAGGAGAAGTAGTAGCTTACTTGTGTAGGAGAAATCAACATCACACTAGCCCCTGATCCATTCTTATTCCTTGAGCCATCAAAGTCCATACTCTATATCCCACTCATATCTTCTTCAATACCCACAAGATTGGGAACTAGAGCATCTTTCTCCAATATACAATATGTACTGAGACCTATCTCAAGGGTTTCTAACATAGGGGAAAATTGATATGTGTTAGCCCACTCATCCAAAAAAAATCAAGTCTCTCTGCAAGGGAAGTGGTGGGCTCATTCACTATGTCATTCTCATCCACCTCTAGGATAGGGAAATTTATGTTGATGATATTAGGGGTGTAGGGTTTAGTATG
Source organism: Cupressus sempervirens (assembly GCA_028749045.1). Classification (NCBI taxonomy): domain Eukaryota; kingdom Viridiplantae; phylum Streptophyta; class Pinopsida; order Cupressales; family Cupressaceae; genus Cupressus; species Cupressus sempervirens. Next base: position 109,823,060 of record CM053786.1, read on the forward strand.
ATGGAGGGCTTGAGGATCTACTTTGATTGAAGCATTGTCTCCATATCTTTTTTTAAAAGACATATATGACCAATCAGAAGATATGAAACCACCTAGTTGGGCAGTAAAGTGTCTTGACAAACAGATGGCAAAATATGGCTTGACCTTAGCAATAGAGATATCTTGGATTATAGTACAACCAAAGCATGAATGTAAGGCCATCTCCACATTCCTAATGATCCCTATAGTCTTGAAAATACTACCATCCAAATTTAATACATCCCTAACAATGGGTTCATATTTCATTCCCAAAGCATCAATAACACACCTAGGCATCACTGAACTGCTAGCCCTTGAATCAATCATGCAATTATGGACTAGTTTTCCCCCTTTAATTAGAGAAACATAGAATGGAGGAGGTCTAACATTTTCACTTGTTTCTACCTCCCTTGATGGTTGTACTAGGCTTATGGCACTTTCCATGCTGAGTGTTTGATCTTTTCATTCAATTCTTTCCAATTCTTGCTACAACAACCTCTTTTGCATGGGTATAGTAGCAACAACATCCCACATAGAGAAATTCACATTTGTCTTCTTCATTTTCTCTACCACACTGAATGGCATATTAGGTGCTTTGGTAGAAGCTTTGGGAGCTACAATTGTATGAGGTTGAGATGGAATAAGCTAAGGATCAATTGCATCCTTTCTGCCATGATTTTGCCTTTGCTGTTGAAAGGTACTTGATTGATTATTTTCTACTTGCTCATGAGTTATTGCATTCAAATTTGAGGCCTACTTAGGAGGAGGGATAGCATCTTCCATAGCTCTTCTTTTGCTTCTACTGTTATGAGAAATGGAATCCTGGTTTACATTACAATGCTCCTCCATCTAATGATTCATAAAAGAGAAATCACCCTATCTTTGCATATCTCAAGCATCTTTAAATTGGTCCTCCTTGTATGATTGTTTTGCTATAGGTTCTTGGACTTTCAAAGCCATAAAAGATTCAGCCTTCTGACACATATAATAGGCATAGGAGTAGTTATAGGAGGGACAAAAATCTTGATCTTGAGCCATATTGTTTTGAGGGACTATGGCCCTACTTTGGTTTACATTTGAGGTTGAAGCATGGCCACCCTGCCTGCTATGATAAAAAAAATTGTTCCAATGATTAGAATTTTGAGGCCTGCCACTACTTCGAGTTTAATATTGCAATTGATGAGATTTACTACCTTGAGCTTGCTATCTTTCTAAAGTCACCACCTTGTTGCTTACTTTCTGCATCATAGAGGAGTTATCCTCCAACTTGTTCCCATGATCTTGCAATCTTTTCTCTAGGTTCTTTTCTCTTTTATCCACGTTCTACATCAAAGATTGCATCATCTCTTTGATTTCATCTATCTCATTTGATGATGTAGAAGCTTGAGGGACTGGAGTAAGGGATTTTGATGTAGAAGTTGTGGGAAGGGGAGCCATTGCTGGTTGATGATTTGGAACATCAGGGAAAAAAGGCATAGGAGGCCTTAGAGCTAGCTTACCTCCTTGTATTAGGATGTTCTTTAATTTTATTGCTATGTCATAAGCATTAGGCAAGGTATCTTCTCCCATAGTTTGGATTGTAGTGGCAATATCACTATTAAAATCTCTAAGGTAATGTAAGAAGGCATTACCAGGGGTGGGCTTCACTAAAGTAGGTATTCTATCCCATGTCTTTTGAAATCTATAATTAAAATCAATCATGCATTCATGGGGGGGCTCTTTTTATAGTAGTCAACTGCTCTAAGAGTGAAAAATAGTCACTTTTATCCTCAAAATGTTTGCACAATCCTGCTCCTAATCCATCCCAATCTATTATAGAACCATGAGTTAAACCTCTATACCATTGTAGTGCTTTTCCTTTCAAGGATGAGGCTAGAAGCCTAATTGTAACATCATCCTCTATAATACAATGGATATTGTAGACATTTGCAACCTCTTGAATGTGTTATGAGGGGGAGATAGAAATTTCACGAGTAAACTTTGGTATACTTTTGAGTGCAACTACTAGTATGTCATGTCTTTGGGCTAATAAGAGAGGGCTCCCATGCTTAAAGGTGGCAAAAGTATGAGCTCTAGACAATGCCATATAGACAAGTGATCTATTGATATGTATTGATGGTAGTCTAGGCTAAGATCTAACAGCAGGAGGAGTAGAGATAGATCTTGTTGGTGTTTTTGTTACTATTACACTCATAACTGGTGATAAAGATATTCTAGTCTTCCTTCTTCTAGGGTTCGAAAATGAAAGCTCTTGATACTGAAACTTACCTCTAGAAGATGCCCTTGTTTTAGCTTTGGCGATGAATCACTGCAACTTTGGTCTAGAACTAGATATGTATTTGAAGCTCAGAGTCACCAAGTACTTTGAAGAATGGGCCTCTTGAAGGCTTAAATAGCAAAGACAATACTATCTCCTTGATATTGATTTTGAAATCTTTCCTTTTGACACCAATAGGCTTGAAATTTTTGAAAAGGTGGGTCCCACCGAACATGCCTAAAATTGTTGTCACTTAGGTTAGCATCCTTTTCCAAAGCCTATGCATGAGGAAAACCTAGTGAAACATGGAAACAACCTCCAAGTTGTGGGACTTGAGCTGTGAGGTTGAGTCTCCAAAGAAGGCTAGCTTCCTCTTACTATCAAGATGCACCTAACTACTCTTAGAGAGGAAATGGGAGAAGGAGGGCATGAAAGAAAATCTACCTACTTTAATTTAAAGAGGTGATGCACCAAAATAGAGTGTTCAGACTAGTCTCTGCCCATATACGCACTTTTGAACCAAAATGAAACTAAGGATATACACATTCAGACTTGCTTTAACCTAATAATCACATGCAGATTAGCAGACCAAGATGAATGACATAAGGAAAGAGATATTCACTTATATTATCATTCATAGGCCAAGGAGATATAGTCATGCAGATCATAGATTTTACAAAACACCAATAAGAAGCAAAATGTTCTTGCACTTTCATACCAATGGCTGAAAGAGATAAGACAAAAAATCATGTAGTTCGGAGACACAAGGGAATTTACACTAAGAATCTATAGAGCAGTAACAGAGAAATCAAAGAAAGGTCAACCCTCACAAAATTCACAAAAATTGCCTTTATAGTTCAGGAATAACAAATATTTTCCCTCCAAAACTATCCTACAACCACCACCATCAAGGCTTTGCCAAGGGCAATCATGGGCATTTGAAGAAATTTGATCTAAGTATAGCTTTCAGTACTACAAAATCTGACTATGAACTAAAATAGGGCCTCGAGAAGATAGAGGCAATGCCATAACTATGCTCTAACCAAGTAGATAGATTAGATCGAGGTGGTAGAGCATCTCTGCATGCTTCACATTCGCTTCTGGTGGTTGGAATCGATCATAAGATCAGATTCATGTAAAACCTCGATTTCTTATCATTTTTGGTGCATGAATCAGCAAAGTCAACGAGTTAGCTGAATACTATTAGTGAAATAGGCCACATGGACAAATTAGTTCATTTCTTTATGCCACCTTGTGGGTCTCCCTAAATTTGACTAGATATTCAAACTGATCGCGCCACCTTGAAAACCCTAATCGCGATGGTCGCATTAACTGCCAACTACTAACTATCAATGCCTCCAACAAACCTACTAGGACATGTGTCACCGAGGCTCTATGTTGCTATGCATATCCTTCGAGAAATTTTCCATAGCGAGATAGCGCCCACTATGGATCTAGACCGATCTTATGATTGTGAAGACTCGTCATATTATTGCGCTATCTCTTTAAAACCTCTAGGCCCACAAAACACTTGGCAACCACTTGGTACAACCTGGCATCCTCATCTTGGCAAGACCTAGCCCCACTGATCCATGTGGCACTGAGGTGCTATGTCACTATGGGTAATATCCTCGCAACTTTCCATAGCCAGACAGTGCCTACCATTGATTTCCTTAGATCTATGGTGATCAACAAAGTTATACAACTACACACTGAGCTGGCTAAATGGACCAATGAAATATCACCACTATATTATGACCCACCTAACAACTTCCACCGAGGATGAGCTATAAGATTGCTTTGGAGAAGGGCGAGCCCATTACATCATTTGTGCCACGCGTCACCGAGATGCTATGTCACTATGGATAATTTCTTTGTAGGTTCCCATAGCAAGATAACACCCACCATTGATTTTCTGAGTTCTAGCAGTGAGAAAGATGGATCCAACCTATCAATGTACCAACCAATAAGAAACTAGCCACGTGCAAACCTATCTGATAAGTCCTCGTTTGTAGTCCACCAAGTGAAGTAGGACCCACATTCTACATATTCATACCTTAGCCAATGAAAAGATTGATCAACTACCAACGTTTTTGACAAATTCATTACTAGTATTCGATGGGGCATACTTGGGACCCACCTTTCATATGATGTCATCGTGGTATTATTTTTCATCTGGGCACTATGTCGATAACAGCTAGGAACATAGATTTTTTCATAGTGCCGTAGTGCCCACTATGAATCTATCAAAACCTGATGCTGGAGAAAAAATAAGGAAAGGGAGGATCCACCTGAAAGATGGTCAAAAGGCACTATGTCGCTATGGCAAAACAATGTGCAACTTCCCATAGCGAGATAGTGCTAATCGTTGATCTATCTTGATCTAACGATGAGGAAGTTGTGGGTCCTACAGAAACACTAAAATGCACAAGAAAAAGAATATTATCAGGTTAGCATAAATTATTTTCTACCCTTTTTTGAATATTTGAATATTTAAACTTGTGAACATTAATACGTTGAATTCAAATGTGGTGATTCTGGCAGGAAGGCAAGAATGACCAACAATTCCTCTCTTTTCTTCATATTTTTCAGTTGTGTTTTGTTTGTAGAGAGGGACACATGACACACTAAGGATAACAAATCACATGTCTCTTGGACGGCTTCAAAAACCAAATCATGCCTCATTAAACATCTTTATAATCAAATTGCATGTCTCAATATTCTGATTTACGAAAAAATATCTCTATATTTCTACTTTTACATTTATAAACAAATTAATGTGTTTTAAAAATATCTATTGTCATGGCCACAACAATCTTTCTATGTCTTAACATCTCTCATATTTTTCAGTCATTTTATTTCTTCTTAAGACATTTTACCTTATATTTCTTTATGAAAATTATGATTATAATTCTATAATAGATTCTCTATCTCAAAAGGCTTATCTCTTCTCATGACTTCAACAATCGAATTGTGTGTGTATCCAAAAATCTAGAGTTGTACCATATTCACCACCTTGTTATCATTAAAAGCTTAGGTATAACTTATATCATTTTTTGGATAAGCTTAGATTTTTATTAAATAAGTTAATTCTTAGGTGCCTAATACATGAAACTTATCATTAACAAGTAACCACATGTAAGCCAATCTATATGATATCAACAATTTCTTTTTACTATTCTCACAAATAAAGATCCATTGACATGAGCTATAATTATTTATGTAAAATGAATAGCTCATCCTTTGGCATAATGTAACAATATCAATTTTATCATTATTCATTTTCTTTTATTACATAATATATATTTTTAAGCTTTAAGGATAGATTAAAGATATTTCATTTCTATTATTTTCAATCTAAGATAATCATTATGGTTGTCTACTATTATTAATTGCTATAAATATATATTGTAAGTATTCAAATCTCTACAACATTAATCTATATAAACATGAACTAAGATTACAATATTTTCCTTCCAATTAATCTTCTGAGAAATTGTTTTTCTTGAAATATACCAAAAATATTATAAAATTTGAATCATGTAATTAAGTATATATAGATTGAAAAAATTATTTGCTTTCAAAGGAATTTTTCCTTTCAATTTTAGTAGTTTAATCTTTGTTCGCTTTCTTGATCACATGTGTCATTTCTATTGTTTATCTCCTAGTATGTTCAATAAAATTGTGATATAAAGTATTAGAGACATTTATAACTATATTTTTAATATATAATGTCTTCTTCGTAAGCTTTTGTAGTATGTTTTCATTTATATCAACCCAATGGATTTATGTAAATAATGATGATAACCTGAGATTCTTTTTTGAGAAATATGTCTCATACTCAATTACATTTAATACATTTTCTATAAAACACATAAGAGACAAAATAAAATACATAATTTTAGAATCACCATCATGAAAAGAAAAACTAAATATGTTATAAGAAAATACATGGCATTCCCTACAAAAACCAAATGAGGAAAAAATATACCCTCTAATATCTTCATACTCTTGTTTATTAGTCAGTAATAAATTAATCCAAAGGGGCTATTGTGTAAAAATGATCACCTCATAAATGTAAGGATTTTTAATGGTCATAAATTTTAACTCACTTATTATTATTTGAAATTGTTTTATAGGGTTGTGCACTTTTAAGAGTTCTCAAATCAAATACTTACTTGGATCAACCATTAACAGGTTTTTTGGGGACACATTTCATGATATAAGACTCCAAAATGAGAATCTACTATTGTGTTCATCATTTTATAGTTTTGAACATTTTTTTGGTATCTTTCTATTTACCAGTGAAGTTTCTTTGAAAGTTAACAAGTGGTGTCATTCAATCAAATCTAATAGTTTAAGGAACCATCAAAAGTCACAAAAAACAATTTCATGCCCTATCATAATATACTATCATGTCTTTATTGAGCAATAGAAAGTCATCATTAGGAAAATCATTCTTTAGGTTCCTCAAATAATTAATTTTTGATCCATCTCAGTGAAATGCACATATAGTGTCTATGAATTTGATGAAATGCACATATAGTGTCTATAATAACTTTTGGTTTTCAAGAGAACTGCTATGAATTTGATGCAGCAACTGCAGATCTTATGGACAAGAATAGAGCACAAGCTGAAGAGATCAAAAATTTCAAGTTGGAACAAGAATCACAAGCTAGATTGATATGTGAGGTGATTGAGTGAAAGAAGAAAGCTATTGAAGACAAGACCATGATTGAAGAAGATAAAAGAATTTTGGCAAATAGATTGGAATAAAAGTCAACAGAGCTATATAGGATCTCAAACATGTAATTGGATACCCTAAGACAAATAATAAATTCCCATCATGAGTTTAGCATCAAGGACATTGAAATAAATAAATTGAAGTTATAGAATGAACAATTGAAAAATTACCTAAAAAGAGAAAAGAAGTTTGTTGAAAGTTTCAACAAGCTAAATGAAGCCATCAAGTATGTTGAGCAAATAATAAAACCCCCTAGATCTAGTAAAGACACATCACGATTGGGCTACATATGAATTGGAGAAGGAGAATCATTAAAAGCTACTAAGGAAATAAAAAGTAAAGGTAAGAATTCTAAACCTGCTTGTCATCATTGTGGACAGAAAGCATATACAACTAATGATTAAAGTAGCAAGAATGCTAGTTAGAATGCTAAGCTAAAGAACATGACTCATTGTCATAAGTACAACAAACAAAGTCATTAGGCACATGAATGTAGAACTAGAACCATCATGCACCAAAATTTGAAGGATGCTACTATAAATGTCAGAAGTTTGTACATAGAGCCCGTGAATGTAGATCCAAGTCCACATGGTCATCAAACAACTCAACAAAGGGAAGAAGCTATGAAAATTCCTTTAACTAGGATTACAATACAAGAAATAGTTGTCATTATTGTCAAGAGTATGGACACATCCCTAAAAATTGCATAAGAACATGCTTCAGTGGTAGCTAGAATAGATGGTTTTGTCAAACTACATGCTTTAGTTGTTTGAAGACTGGTCATATCAGCAAGCACTGCCCAACAAGGATAAAGTACCTAACTTAGAGTTAAACAAAGGAAAAGGCAAGGTAGATATTAAGAACATCAAAGGAGAGATGAAAAAAACATGGAGTAAGAAAGATGGATGCAACACATCAAAATGAAGGAATCACTTCATCTGAAAGGTCAAGTGATCACATTTCATCAAACTAAGCAAAAAGGAGGTATCTAGGATTCATACTTAAATGCTTCGTCATACATCAATTCAAAGATAAGTTAGTGCCAAAAGGGATGAATTAACATGAATAAAGATGCAAGTCAACAAGGAAAAACCAAGGTTAAATCTTTAAGTTTTCACCTTGATGTCAATTGTGAGAAGTCCTCTTCAATTTCCAAGAAAATTCTTCTGTCTATCGAGTTGTTAGCCAAATTCATTTGAAGCCAAGTCACTAGTAGCTGCTGAGTGATGGAAATTTCTATAGAATCCAAGTAAGGGTAATTCTTATAGTGTTTGAGTGATGGAAAAAACAATGGATGCTGAGTAAAGTAGAAATTACATTAGAGTTGTGTTTATAGCAATACATGTACCATGCATTAAATGTGATGTTTTGAATAGGTGTAAGGAATATTTTCACTCATTTTGCATCATTAAAAACATAGAGCAAGAGTGAGTAGAGTGAAGAAGTGATTTTCAATGATAATGAAGCATTTTCATGGATTCCAACAATGATTAGGCATTATTTCATCGATCTAAAGGTATTCTTCATGTACTGAGTTACACAGTTTCATTTTGTTAAAACCCTATTTTGCAAAATGGAATTGAGTTCAAAGAATCCAAAGAATAAGGAACCATTTGAAGTTGAAGTAGTTAGCAACAAAGTTAAGCAACTAGACTTTAGAACCATACTAGAGGTTGCATACAAGAATGATCTAGCAGGTGCACTATCAGTTATTCCACCCAAGGTCGTAATGGTTCAAGATGTGGGGAAATATTATAACTACAGGGTTGGAGGAATTTGAGACATGGAAATACATTATGCGAATGATAAATTATGTGAAAATGGAGTGTTGAACGAAGAGTTCAAAATCATAAAAAGAAAGGGACTAACCCATGCCCTAAATTTCCCTATTGTCTTCAAAACAAAATGGATAAGAATTTTCTTAAGTAGAATCCATGATGGATGCCTATGGTTGGAAGGTGGATCCATAAAAATATTAAAGAGAATTTTACATAGGGTTATAGGATACCCAACCCTTCGTTAGGCCAAGACCCTAAGGAGAGATTCTAAAGAGGTGATAGAGTGAAATATATGGGCAAAGTGGAATAAGAGAGGAATGACAATTAATACTATCAATGATCCACTTCTTTAATTTGTAGTGAGGGTTATATCACATAAATTCTATCAATCAAATAGAATGAATAGTGTTCCATGTATATCAGTTGATGTAGGATATAAGATTGTGAAGAAAGATCATACTTATGATCTTATAGAACTACAGTTGTAACAAATAATAGAGAAGCTAGGAGCAATAATGAGATCTAAAAGTGTTTAATGTAAGTTTGGTTTCATATTGATATTCATATTTTTCTATGTTCAAAATCAATTCCCCTCTTTTGGTAGAGTAGGATGGAAAACCAATAAGTCTATGGCTATGTAAATAAATGAGTACATTGCACAAATGGGAGACAATTTTAAGTCAGTAATGACTGGTTACTTTGAAGATCTCAAGCAGTCAATGAAACAAAGACTAAGAATTGTTATTTCCCTCATAGAGAAATACTACAATAATATTTGTTTCTTGGTAGAAATTGACTAAACCTTCATCCAGGTTGTAGTAGCTAGAGTCATATGTCTAAGGCCTTTGGGTTATGAAATCAACATGTATGAAGCCACAACTGCCATCAGTGCACTTCTTGTAGAAGAAGTTGATAAGTTAGCAAAAATCTTTGGTAACTATGATGTTGTCAAATAAAAATTTGAGATGGAGTTGAAAACAACCTCAACTCTAAAGAAGGATAAAATGGTGAAGAATCTTAAAGCCAATTCTAGTGAAGGAGCTAAAGGCAATGATGGAGAAGATGATGAACAAGAAGAGGAAGAAGAAGAGGAAGGCCAGGAACCTCTTTCCCTAACCCAAGGTTTGGGTGAAGATGCTGAAGAAGGTGTTGAAAAGGAACAAGGTAAGGAAGCACCCACAAAACAAGAACCACAGAAAAAGAAGGCTAAGACACATCTTGCAACTTAGCCAAAGGGAAAGAAAATTGGAAAACCAAGCGCTACAAAGCCTACTTCTCTAGCTACAAGAGCTAGCACAAGGGCCATTACTCAAAAGGCCAAGGAGAAAGTAAAAGAAAAGAAAAAGGCTATTGAACAACAAGGTCCTATGTAGAATAAACTTAGGAGAAAATATGTGGCACAACCTAAGTCAAATGATGAAAAGATTGAGTAAGACGACACAAGCCAATTTAGAGTGGTAAGTCATGCTCCCAAGTTTGATATTGAAAATATTCATGAGAATGCTAGGGAAAATAAAGAATTAACTAGTTTCAACAATATTGAATTTAATAAATTGAGTAAAGAAGATCAAAATAAGTTGGAAGAATCAGTGTATGCCATGATGGGAAAATTCAAGAATACCACTCTTGAATTTGATAACACAATTCCCAAACATTTATATTCAATTTTTGAGAACAAATGACACTATGTACTAAATATGGAAAAGGAAATAAGAGAATCTACATTGGCACAAGTGATGCCATAATTGTCAAAGGGGAAAATCACAAAAGCAAACAAGAAACATGGTAGAAAATTTACACCTAAGTATAGGGCATTAAACATTATTCAAAATAAGATTCAAGATTTTGTAAATAAATCCACTCAAATATAGAATTTGATATATGACTTGACTACTATCAAGGAAGGAAAAGAGGATCCCTTTGAGGGAAGGAACAATGGAGAAGATGAGGATGATAAGGAAGGTGAAATTGAGAAAGAAAAGGGAGGTAACATAGTGGAGGAGGCACAACAAAAAGAAGATGAAATGGAAAAAGCTAAGGAGCAATAGATAGAATAAAGTGTGCAAGACACACAATTGCCACCATTAAGCCCTCCACATGACACAAACACACCTGTAGAGAAATAAAACTAAAAGATGTTCCTCACAACTCAGATTTGAATATCAATCCACTAACTACAAAGGATCTAAAGAAGATCCTTGACCAATCCACACTATAGGCTAAATTGTGTGGTAATCTAGTGGTGGTCGGTGTGGATGAGCTACAAAAAGTAGTAGCTGACATAACTAGGGATAAGGTGAATACATAAGAACCACCTTTTACCATCCCTATAGCTACTAGTGGTTAACCTTTAGCACAAAAATTAGAGGATAAATCAGAAAAGGTTGACACCACAGTCAAAGTTGTTATGATTGAACTATAGACTTAGACTACAGAGGAGCCCACAAAGAAACAAGAAGGACATATAGATACTTTTACACCTACTACACAAACATAAGGTGCACCATAGATAATTGTGATTGATCAAGGAAGATCTGAATAATACAAGTACATACCCAAGGAAAAGGAGTAGGTCCATAAAAACATTGGTTAATTTACCAATCCTACCAAATTCCTTAATGTTAGGATTAAACCATGGATAGAAATAACAATTACATGCAAATAAAACCAATATCAAAAAATAATAGATCACACAAAAGAAACATAAGACACCAAGATTTAATGTGGTTACCCTAGGCTACGCCCACTAAATAGCAAGTCCAATATTTTTATGATCCAGTGATTATAGCATGATTACAATATGTAATCCAATATAGCTCAATACCACTACAAGAACCAATTTTCACATCACCTTATGAAAAAATCCCTAACCTTAAGCCCTTTTATAAAAGTATTTTTACCTCTTTAGGGTTATGATTAATAATTACATGTTGGCCTAGAATCTCAATAAAATAGGGCCCAAATTTTTTTCAAGCCCTAAAGAATTTATGATGTACATTTCTTTCCTGATCAATCACCACAAACTAAAACTTTAGGAGTTGAGCATTGAAGCAATGCCACTTCAAATTTTTGTACTTGGCTCAAGCTTAACAAATTTTGCAAGGCTACTTCACTATGGAGACCCAACATTAAATGAGAAAATAGCTATACCAAAATATGAATATTCAACCATGAACTTGGAATAGATTACTATCATGCAAGAGGCATTGAAAAGAAAGAAGAATCGAGACATAATTAGGAAGGAGTATCAAAAAAAGGCAAGAAATACATGAGATCAAAGACATCTTTTTAGATGCCTTTAGCTTTCAAACACCTAGTGAAACCAAGCCTATATTGGAACAATTGTCAAAAATTGTTGAACAGGTGAGAAATAAAGACTAGGAAACCAATGTAAAACTCATGGACTGGTCTAAAAAGAAATGTCAAGGAAAGGTAAACGAGAAGATATCTAGTGGAATAACACTATCACAAGTGGAACTAGCTATAAATATTAAAAAAATGAAGAAGGTACTTGAGAATATATTCTCATTGTACACAAAATTGTGTGACCCCACACTCTTCTCACAAGAAATGAGCTAGAGGATTCTAAGTCTAGAAATAAATTTGAAAATATCTAGTATGAAATTACCACAAAGCCTAACTCAGAGTGAGAATAACTTTCATTAAATGCTTCACACACAAAATGAACTAGTTGTGTTAATAGCATAAGAGGAAAACCCATGAGCCAAGCTAGTTCACATTCAAGCCTCCCTTACCCCCCACATGGAAATACTCCAGAAAGAACCAACCTATTCAGAAGTAGTGCAAAAGAAAGATCCTAATCTTTCAACTTTGGATGACTTAGTCCACCTTGTAGCAGAGACAACCATCCAATTCAAATCATTAGATGTTGTAATAGCCAATTGGAATGTTTCTTTAAAGATTGTAATGGAAGTTAATAAGAAGAGAAAGACCCTTTGACATAAGTGTCAAAAAGGGGGAGATAAAAGATGAAGAGAAAGTCAAGGGGAGAAAAATATGCAAGGACATGTGAAAGGGGAGTAAATAGTAGAAAAGTATAAAGAGGGAACATATCAGATAAAGATTGTTAGAATGATTGAAGACAAAGAGTATTAGCAAGAGCCAAATCTACATAGAGAGATTTTTGGATACAGAAAAGATACATTAACTTAGGGGGAGTTATAAAAATTTTGAGCAAAATTTTGAGTCATATAGTCCATTACAAAATCTTGACAATTTTGAAGTTTTGTATATATGCCAAATTGGATGTTCATTATCATAGAGGGGATTAGATTCATCAAATATAGATAAGTGTTTTTGCCACTCATGTCAACGGGGGAGATTGTTGATCTCAAATTGGTTTTGACAATTGAGTGTCAACACACTTAAGATTTTTACTAAGTTCATACTAAGCTAGTAACATATGTCGAGTATAATATGCATAGATGTCGAGCCAATCAAGTGCTGAGTAAATAAACAAAGTTGAGAAATTCAAGTGCCAAGTGAATAGTTGATTCCAAGCAAGTTTAAATGCCAAACTAGATAGAATTATAGTATGTGTCGAGCATTAGTATTGTCAATTGTTGAGTAACATTGAATGGACCTAGTTGTTTTTTATGGCACAAACAACTATGTAAACCATTTTTGAGTTGACTTATGGATAGATCTCAAAGATTTTAAGATAAGATTGAATCTATGTGGATTCCCTATGCGATCAACATGCAACCAATCACAAAAATGGAAGGAACTAATTTAGAAAAATGGATGAATCATAATCATAAACTCATACCTAACTCTAATCCACAAAAGTCTTTAAAAGGGAGATGAAGCCCCATAAATTAGTATGAGAGAGAGAGGATAAGTGAATGTGTATGTGATCAGGTGATGCTAGCAAAGATTTGGAGGAAGTGAAAGGGTTTAATTGATTAGTATACATTCAAGGTGACTTAGAAGACAGACAAAATTGCAAAATTAGTTTGCAGAATAGAGGATTGAGCATACATAAATTTCATATTAGATCAAAAAGGATCAAGATGGAGTGAATTAAGATCTAAAATCAACAATACCAAATTGTAAGTGTATGAGATCAAACATTCTACTGTACTTTCTAACAATTGTATCAGTAGGATGAAATCCTTAAGATTAAGGTTGACTTAACAATTATAGTCAAATCGTTTAATAGGGTGACTTTCCAAGTGAGTTTTCTAAAGTCCTTTAGCTAGGCACACTTTTAATAGGCCATTAAAATTCTTTAATAGGGTGGGATTTAACAATCCTTTGTAAGCCTTTAATAGGGCAGGCCTTTCACAGGGAAAATCATGAGAATGGTAAAATTATATAACCTTAATAGGTGAACTTTATTATTGCAATAGTGAAGAATGGTTAGTGTCATCCCCACCCCAATTTTACCTTCTCATTGGAGAGTTTCTAGGTAATCATATCTGGTGTTAAGTGTTTATGTCAATGAATTTACTTTAAATGTCATTTCAATATGTTTATGCATGAATTGTTTTAAAAGAAAAAAGCTTTATTGGTTAGTGATCTGTACTTCTAATTCAAACCCCCCCCCCCCTCTTATAAATATATATTTCCAAAAAAAGCATCAACCCCACATGACACTATAATTATGGTAGTTCATTTACAATAAGGAACAAGGTACGATGAATCCCAATAATACAATAATTTGCATCAGTATCCTCAAATGACACTACTCTAATCAAAAGACAAAACAAGAAAACATATATATTTAAACTAAAATACAAAAGAAATATGATATTTTATCTTAGTTTGTTTGCAAAAAATGCATATCTAATAGATGTCTATAAAGACCAGATGAGACATAAGGCTAATACAATATATAGTACAACCCATGAAAAATCATTTAAAGCAATTAAATCAATCCATAGACCTAAAACAACCAAGATATTGACCAAAGTAAAAAATGCAAAGAAAAAAAAAAGAATGTTCCTAAGGAAAATTATGGAAAAAAACTAGAATCACTTCAAAAAACTCCAAAAAGACATTTCCAATGATATAAAGAAACTCTCAAATTAGAGATCTAATGCTCAAGATGTCTTCCAAATTGTAATAGTGAGTTCTTAAATTGATAAAAAAAAAAATCAAAACTAAAAATCAATTGCACCACAACATAGTCTTAGAACCATCTTTTTGGTGATAACCTATTTTCAAACAATAGAGATTGTATGCTCAAGATATGAGCAAAATGTTGAAGCTAGGTCCAAATGTAGCTAGAAGAGAAAGTAGGTGTGATGATGCAAGAATATAAATTATTAAGTGACAAGCCAAAATTGGATGGTTGAATTGATATTTAGGGAAAAAATGCCTAAAAAATTCCCATTCATTAGAAATAGTCGTGAAGAAAATCCAATTTAGTAGGGAACAAGAGTTGGGTGCCCAAAAATCTGGTGTTCAAAAAAATTCCATGTTAAGAAAGGTTGTTTGAAAGATTTGGTTTAGTGCTGGTAAAAGACATTGGTGGCCTCAAAATATCCGAGTCTCCAAAAAGGTGTCTTTTATTGGAAAAAATGGCAAACAAACTATTGAAACCATGAATGTTTCCCAAAGACTTCCATTTACAAATATAATTACCCAATGGATGTGGAAATAAAAATAACCACTGTGTAAGAATGGAAATGTGCCAAAATCTCTTCCATTAAAATGGTTGGAAAACCTGTCAGGATAAATGGAAGAAAAGTACCATTATTTTCCTTCCCTAAAAATATGGATATAGGTAGCTAAGAAAATCCCCACCAAGTGTTGTCAAGGAGAGGATCGTCCATGCTTTTACCTAAAAAATTCCTTAAAGGGCCAAACATTTATGCACATAAAGAGTGTGAATATAGAGACCCACAAGAAGAAAATAGGAGTTGACAAAAGTTAGTGACTGGTACTAGGCATAGTTAGTATAAGGTACAACAATTCTTATGGAGTTTTTAAATGAGCTCCAAAAAGAGGCTCCCCAAAAATGCCATGAAAATCTCACCAAAAATATCAAAAATTTTGTGACATCCATGTAGAAGTGTGTGCAACATGGGTCATAGTGATTCGATGCTAGAGGTACAATGTAGATGGTCAAGAATGTTGAAGCTAGCACATGGGAGGGTAGAGGCAAGAAATCTTGTGTAGGGAAGTAGTTTGATGTGTTGTCAGATTGATTCTAATGGTGGAGAATGAAGTCAATGAGGAATTTTCCAACCTTAAAAGTAATGTGGTAGGCCAAGCACATGCAAGCCATAAAATTTGCACCCCAAAAAAAAATTCTTGACGACATGTACATTAATAGATGGATTATGATGCAAGAGCATCCCTAGTTGGCTTGCACTCCTGCATGTTTTGAGGGTTTTTGGCTTGAATATGTGGACTCGGTTACCAAAGGATGGTACTCAATCATTATTGGGCATAATTCTAGCCTAGGACCTCAACATACTCTATGGAGCTTGACAAACACTGGGAACTCAACATACTCTATGGAGCTTGGCAAACACTAGGAGTTCAACATAGTCTTTGAAGCTCAGCATGCACTGGGAGCTCAACATTCTCTAGGAGCTTGATATTGTAGATGGTTTGTTTGATGCTTAGCTTGGTTTTCTTTGCACTCAACTTGGTCTTGGTTCTTCTTTGTGTCAAGTTTTCTATGAGCCAACTTTTAATATTTAATTTATGTAGTGATATTTAATTTTTAATGTAGCTGACTTGTGGCTCAACATATATTTAATGTAATAGATTTAATTTAAATTGTAATGAACTAGGATGATTTGTGGCTTGGTTTGGTATAAGTATGGGATCTTGGGATTCTTTAGATATTTTGATCATCCATCTTGAAGAAGAGGATTATGGGTAGATGCAAACTTTGAAGATCTAGTAGTTGTGGCTTGACAACCAAAGGAATTCTTGGTGGACTTTAGGGTAGAAGTGTTGATTCTTCATGATGTTCTTATATATTTGTGCATTTAGAGTAGTTGAGATTAGGATTATAAGTTGGACCTTGTGGGATCTTGAAGAACTGTTATTGTAATTGTTGTTGTATTTGGCCCTAACTTGGAAGGCCTTATAATCATGCATATTGGATGTGATCAATTATTTATGAATAAAGAGTTATGAATTGGTATCAGATCTTTCATTATTGTTTCTTTTTGTTGTGTGGTTATTTTTTGGGGTTTTGTACATCTCCTTTGGGGATTCTTCGGCCTCACACATGCATCAAATTGTAGGCTCCAAAATGACCAGAAAGTCTAGAAAAAGGATAATAAAGGCATGGTCCCATAGATAAGGTGGCACCACATGGTGTGAAACCCATCAAGAGTATAAATACCAGTGCCCGATTCTCCAAACAATTGGTCAAAAATTATGCATTAAAAATGAAGCATTTAAAAAATCTATCGTATACAATTTTTGAAATGTACCTTTTTTAAATAGAAGGAAATTGCATTTAATATTTTTTATAAATAAAATCATAAAACTTGTCACCACTTTAGGGAACATGTTGTGATGTGTAGCCTAATCAGATATGTAGGTTTATTCAGTGTGGTTTCCCCTCAGATTATTTCTATGATGGTTTGGGGGAAGTACCCCTACGTGGCCCTGGGGTAGCATCCCAAGTCCAAAACCCCCACGAGGGTTTTTGGTGATAGCACCCCTAAAGCCAAAAATGACCTACTATTGTAAAAGGTTTTAGATGTTATTTTTCTATTAGATGACTTATTATATCCCTTATTTTTTAAGCAACAAAAGCTTGTGTAAACTAGCTCAGCGTTAGGCATTTTATAATGTATGGTGATATTGTAGCTTGTCATAATGATATTGAGCTATAAGGGATTGCAAATTATAATCACTCAATAATAATAATATTGGACTTGATGTGGGTGGATGTATCCCAAAGATTGGGTGAACCATGGTAAATCTTGATGTTTTGTGTTCTCTTCTATGCAATCTATTATTTTCTAATATTGGATAAATTTTTATGTAACTTTTATTTCTATTTATGGTTAAGCCTAATAGAATTTACCTAGTATTACAAATAGGAATTACTGAGAGGAGAGGGGGTGAATCAGTAATTTACAAACTTTGCTTTCCAACTTGATATTATTTATTACTTTTAACCATACAAAAGAAGGTAATAAAGTAATGTTGAACAATAATAGTAACCATGTACAAAGATGACTCATGACACCATATTTTTCTAACAAGGGAAACCTTGGCCATGGTAAAACCCTGATGAGGATGATACCCACTAAATAATATATTTATATATAAGTTCCTTGTTAGAGGATAGACCCTATTAGGATGCAATGAGTAAGTTTAGTCTAGAGATTTGGTGTTAGGAGGTGTTGAATCCCTATTAGGAGATTCCAACCCTATTATGAGTTGTAGTATTGTAATGCAGGATGAGCCCCCTACCCAAACCTGTACTTCCAATCACAAGAAGAGCTCAATGCCCAAACAAGTAATTAGTGTTCACAAATATAGATGTTGTAACTTCTTTCTTGACTGATCTCTAATCTTAAGCTCGATCTCATATCACAAAAATAGCTTCTCAAAACCTTACATATATCACTTTACAAAAAGTTTGCGTATCACAATACATCATAAAATATTACACTATTCTTCATAAGATGTCCTTTGCATAAATACCATGACTTTACATAAATTTTTGCTAGGTTGGCTAAGATCATAATATATTTTTCTAACTTAGAGTAAACATCTAGGATGTCGGTCCCAATTGGTCAAGTAATTATCTTGTAAACAAAATAATTCCTTTACTTTAATTCTGTTGTCCTAATTCACTAGTAAAACATGAATATCTATTTTCCATGTAGTCCTTACTAACTTCTAAGATTATACACATCATCATCAACATGTATACTATCTCCATCTAACTTCATTAGTCATAATATGATATTAGTAACAACTTATATACAAAACAATACACTATTGTAAACTAAATTCATACTTAGACAATTTTCTCTATACCAAAAGCTAAGTATCTTTATTCTAAGGTTTCTTGTAAGAATGCATGTCACATTTTTTCATAAATGACAACAATTACATATCTTTATTAGCTAATTGTCAAAAATCTCCCCCTTTGCTATTGTTAGTGTTTTTTTTTATTATTGCCTAGTGGGTTATTTATTTTTCCCTATATTGCAAGGTTTTTCCTACACTTTTAATAATCTTCCTTAGGTTAATAAAGCATGTCTTATTTAAAAAGTGGATGAGAGGTGTAACCTTCCTACATGTGAGCATCCATTAGCTATCTTATTTAAAAAGTATGCTCTTCTCTTGCATCTTTCAATGATCTTGAGAATAAAAAAATTTCTGACTAAAAAAATTTTAATCTTTGGGTTTCAATCTCAAATCTAACAACCAAGATGTATATTTGAAGTTTTCAATCAGTATTGCAGGTTCCAACAAGTCATTGATGAACTTAGGAAGCTAATTCAACATTTTCATGTCATGTTTTGGTTGTTGTGGTCATTTGTTGGTTTTTGAAGCCATTTTTTATTGTTAAAGGTATCTAATTTACACTACAACTACATCTTTTATACATTACCAAGAAAAAGTCTTTTTGGGTGTTGTTCGTAGCATTGAAAAACTATCAGGGTATTTTTCATTTTTGCATGCAAGTTGTATATTTGGTAGAATTGATCATGGAAAGCTACAGTTGTACCCCTCTCCATTGGTAGTTGCAGATTTGAATGCATTTTTCAAATGCCTTGTTCTTGCTCATACAGACTCCAATTTTGATGATTCCTGTTATGACCTTGGCTATTTTTTTGTGCTCCATCCACTAGTGGATTTTTTATTTTATTTTTGTGCATAAATGCTTTAGAAAATGTGGATTATTGGCTATGATAGTGCACAATTCTCATTTTAGAAACTTTGTAGGATCATAACTTTCGCATAATACCTCATATTGAGGTGATCTATTTTTTAAAGTGGATAATTTTTTGAGTAGATCATAGTGGTACTACTTTTTTCCTTGATTATTGTGCCCATGTTTCACTTTCAGCATATGCTTTTCATTAGGGTTTTGTAATGCATTGAAATCAAGACCACTTAGTATTTTTTGCTAGTGGTAATTGTTAACACACTAAAATAAAGTGTCAAATAATATTTTTTTGAAGGGGGGGTGTGTGTTCTTTGATTGATTAAAAAGGGGGGCATTGTAGTGATTTTTTTTTTGGCATTTCTTCTCTACATTTCTTCATCATGAATCAAAAAAATATGCCCATCCTAACTCTATACAATTAATTTGAGTGGAAATCACACATGACAATTCACTCAAGGAAAGCTAGATTAAATAGGATAACTATGGGACTTGAAAGTAAACCTCAAAAAGATGAAGATAAACCTAAGTGGTTTAACAAATGTGATGAGGCATATGGAACATTGCTTTTTTCTATTTCTCCTAATTTGCTATTTCACATTGAATCTTTGAATGCACCAAATGAAATGTGGTTAAAGCTAGAGACACTATTTGGCACACAAGATTCAATGAGGGTTCATATGTTGAAAAATGAACTAATTATTTTAAGTCTAGGTAATTTCAACACAATCCAAGATTTTTTCACTAAATTGAAGTCACTAAGGTTGCAGTTAAAACAATGTGGAATTGAAAAGCAAGATCAGTAATTTATTCTTAGTATTGTCTCTAAGTTGACTTTAGAATATTCTATGTTTGTCTCTACCCTCTATGCTACTAAGGGTGCACTTGGTACTCAATTTACCATTCCATAATAGGACAAGCTAAACCTCTAACTCACATGCCTTGGCTACCAACTAAGGCACAAAAGAACAACAAGGACAAAGTAGTAACAAAAATAGTAAGGATAAGAAAAAAAACAATAGCAAAGAGAAGAAGGATCAGATACCAATTTCTTCAAAAGCAACTATTGATACACCATCTTCCAAGGGAAATAAGCCTAAGAATGAAAAGGTCCAATGTGCATATTATAGAAGACTTGGTCATGATGAACATAAATGTTTCAAGAAAAAAATTGATAACTTGACACACATTCTCGAGAAGAATGATATCAGTATTCTCGAGTCTATCAAACAAAGTTTGAATGAAGGGCCTAACAAGGCAAAAGAAAATAACAAAGGGAATGAAAAAGGAAAGGCCCTTATTGTAGTTGCTTCCTCATCATCCACTTGGGTTCTTGACTCAGGTGCTTCACACGACATGGCTTCATCTAAGGAAGAATTTACATCCTTGGAGCAAGGTACTATGCATTCTATTTTGATGGGTGATGACACTCATGTTGATGTGGGGAATGGTACATTTCATGAGGTTCTTTGTGTACCCTCATTGTCAACTAATCTCCTATTGGTATACTATATCACTCACATAGATTTAGGTAAGTGGGTTGAATTCACTCCTAATTCAATGGAGATATGTGAGTTGCACAATGATTCTATAGTTGTAGTTGGGGGAGTAGATCATCAGTCAAAAATCTATATATTTTCTCACTTTGTTCCTAAATCTCCTTCACTATTTTGCTCACTCACTCTAATGATGTGAGTAAATTATGGCATGAGAAATTTTGCAATCTTAATTTTTTCTACTTGCATCAGCTTAACCAATAGAGCACGTTCATAGGGTTTCCTTTAGTTCAGTTCTCAGGTAGTGTTTTCTGATGTTGCATTCTTGGTAAGAATCCTAAGGAAAAGTTTGACAAAAGTAAGGCATGGAGAGCTTCATAGATACTAGAGTTAGTTCAAAGTGATTTGGCTAGTCAATTTCAACATCCTTCCTTCAGTAGGACCTGATATTTCCTCATATTCATTAATGAATTTTCTCAATATACTTGGGTTTACTTTCTCAAATAGAAGTCAATGGTATTTGACCATTTTTAGGACTTCAAAAATTTTGTAGAGAAGCAATCTGGGAAATCCATCAAAGTTTTGTTTACAAAAAGTGGTGGTGAATATGTCAACCATCAGTTTGAAATATTTTGAACTTTAGAGGGGATTGATTTACAACATTTAGTTCCATAAAATCCTCAAGAGAATGGTATTTTAGAATGAAAGAATACATCCTTGAAGGAAATGGAAAGTTGTATGATTCACTCTAGATCTCTTTCACCACAGTATTGGATAGAGGCCATTAACTATGCCTTTTATATCCAAAACCATGTTCCTCATTGAGTCTTGAAGGGAGTTACTCCTTTTGAAGATTATAATGGTCAAAAACCATTATGTCATGTCCCCTATTCAAATAATTAAAAAAAAAAAAACTTTGTTAAGGTAGGCAGGCTCCAAAAAGGTGAAATTTCGGAAAAAGGGGTTAATCTTTGGAAACCAATGGACTAATAAATAAAAATTATTATTAAATTATATTTTATTAACCCCTCTTGGACGTGAGTTAGGGTTATGCCCTCTTTAAAAGGGGTTTGGAGGCATTTTGGGCTCATTCTACATCTTGATTCTTGCTAATTTTCTTGTTGTTCTTCAGAGGCTGCCAAACCTGTGGAGAAGGAGACCCAAGAATGGGAGTTTGCAGGTTTCCAGGAAGGCTAAGGATGGGATTTTGAAGTCATTCCATGTGCATGCTCATACAGAGTTTGCCTTTGTGCTGGATAGTACCGATTTGGGTGTTTTCGGGGTTGTTTTTGGTTTGAGTTTGGGTTTTCAGTTGAGTGTTTCATATCAGTTTGGTTTGCTGCTGTATTTCAGACTTTATGATGTTAAAATAGAGCTGAATATATGTATTGGGTCATGATTAAACTTCTGAGATAGTTTATGAGTGTTTTGTGGTGTTTCCGGGCATTTTTTGTGTTAATTTCGGGAGCTCGATTGAGCATAGTTTTGCCCTACATTTGTGAGCTGTTGTGTAAAGGCTATACAAATCTAGAAATTTCATTTTTTAGGCTGTTATGCTGCTGAAATTTCTGTAAAAATGTCCATTTTTAGATTTATTAATAATTTGTGAAGTTGTGAAGTTTTTGGCACTAATTTGGACATACCCGATTTGGGTTTTATTGGGAAATTGGTAGATCTTTGTAATATTGGTTGTTTGATTTTAAAGTTCTGATTTGAGGCTGGAAATATCAATAAAAATCAGTAAAGGGACATTTCACATTAGTTAAGCACTTTTGAGTTTTTAGCTCTCCTACATGGGCCCACATTATTTCAAAGAAATGTAAGGCCTTAGATCTGCAAAGCAAACCTTGCATATTTGTAGGTTATCCTGATGGTGTGAAGGGTTATTGGTTGCTCCACCATACTACACATGAGTTTCCCATTGAGAGGAGTGTTCAATTTAAGGAGGGGCCTTCAAGCTCCCTTTCTATCACTTCTCCAACTCTATCTACTTTGACATTGCAGTCACTTTGAATACATGACAGATCTTCTAATGAGTCAAATTCACCTAAGCAATCTTCTACCTCCACTCTTGATGCAAACAGTGATTAAAAGGACTCACCTCCTTCCTCTCCTAGTCATCATTCATAGGTTGATGATTATCCCATCTTTTGGTCCACTTTGGGCTAGACAAACCTTGAAGTCTATAGGTGATTCAATAAAGGATCCATTAGATACTAGGTGGACTCATTCACAATTCTAGGATGCTCTACATATCTTCATTGCTATTGATTCATATCCACAATCCTTTCATTAGGCTTTTGATGTTCCTAAGTGGGATACAACTATGTAGGAAGAGTATAGTTCCTTGATGAGGAACCACACTTTGGATGTTGTCCCTCTTTCTAATGGAAGAAAACTCATTCGATTTAAGTGGATCTATTAGAAAAAAAAATTGTAGCAGATGGGTTAGTTAACAAACACAAGGCTTTCTTGGTCACTAAAGGATTCTCCTAGGTTCTTCGGATTGACTACTTTGATACTTTTTCACCAGTTGCCCAAATGAATTCCATTTGACTTTTTCTTGCCATTGTTATAGCTAATCATTGGGAAGTACATCGGATGGATGTGAAGAGTACTTTTCTTAACAATGACCTTCATGAAGAGATATTCATGGAGTAGCCATAGGGTTTCCTTTAGGTTTCTTCACTTGTGTGCCATCTTTGAAAGTCTCTCTATGGCCTCAAATAGGCTCCTTGGGTTCACTTAGTGCCATTCTGATCCTAATTTCTACATTCTACAATAGGGTGATTCACTCCTATTTTTGGTTTTGTGTGTTGATGACTTGTTGATCATAGGAAGTTCTTCACCCACCATTAAGGCTGTCAAAGTTGCCCTTTAGGATAGTTTCTTGATGACTGACTTGGGATTTTTGCATTAATTTCTTGGGATTGAGATCTTTTAGTCTCCTTCTGCGATCACCATCACACAGTCCAATTATTCTCTAGATTTACTCTTAAGGTTTCATATGGTTGACTGTAAGCCTACTCCAACTCCCTTCCTTTCTAGAGTCAAACTTGAGGCTTAGTGTTCTTCTCCACTTGTTTATGGCACATTGTATTGCCAACTTGTTGGGAGTCTCATTTATTTGACTCATATGAGACTTGACATCTCATATGTTGTAGGCATGGTCTCTCAATTCATGTATAAGCCTCATGAACTACACTAGAAAGGAGCCAAGCTAGGCATGGTCTCTCAATTCATGTAGGAGCCTCATGAACTACACTAGAAAGGAGCCAAGTAGATCCTTCACTACATTTAGGGTTCTCAAAATTATGGGATTCACTATGCAATAGGTATTGAGCTTGATTTGGTGGGCTACATAGATTCAAATTGGGTAGGTTATTCTCATGATCACAAGTCTACTTCAGGTTATAAATTCTCATTTGGCTCTAGTCCTATTTGTTGGTTGAGCAAGAAGTAGTTTGCTATTGCTCTATCTTCTCCTAAGGTTGAGTATTGGAGGGCTATGAATGCCGCCACTAAGGCCATTTGGCTTCAACATCTTCTCACTAAGTGTTTTATTAATGGCCATTAGTCATATTTTGTGACAACTAGAGTTCCATTAAGATCTCATGGAATCTGGTCCATCATTAATGAACCAAACACATCAAGATCCACATGCACTACATCTGGGAGCTCATCCATGGTCATGTCATCAACCTTCACTATTGTTTGACTTTCAAGCAGGTTGTTGATATCTTTACCAAAACCTTCACTGAGAGAAAGCTCCTTCATTTGCAAGCTTTGTTGGGGGTGTGGGATGCTTCATCTTTTGGAGGGGGCTCTCCCTCTCACTTGGAGTCCATATTAGTTTTGGGGGTCTCTTCTCTCTCTTTTGGGGGAATTTTATGTACATAGGTACACCATCAGGCCTGACTTGTTAGGACCAATTATTTTATCCACCTAAGCTTCACTTATGGGGTGGTGTTCATGTAGTTTTTTTTATTTCCTAGCAGGTTATTTATTTTTCTCTATATTGCTAGGTTTTTCTTACACTTTTAATAATCTTGCTTAGGTTAATAAAGCATGTCTTATTTAGAGAGTGGATGTGAGGTGTCACCTTCCTAGATGTGAGGTGTCCATTAGCTATCTGAGGAAGATACTTTTCTATCTTTAGTCAGATAGATGGTTGCTCCTCATTGGTCAATGTTGCCACCTCATCTCTCTTCCTAGTCTATATAAGCATGCTACCTAGCTTGACAACTACTAATATAGGGATAAAATAAATAACCCACTAGGAAATAAAATAGCTACACTAACACCCCCCAATAAGTGAAGCTTAGGTGGATGTAGAAATGGATCCCAACAAGTTAGGCCTGATGAAGTACCCATGTACATCCACCTAAGCTTCACTTATAGAGGGTGGTAGTGTAGTTTTTCTCTATTTCCAATTGGGTTATTTATTTTTTCCCTATATTACTAGTTTTTCTCTACATTTTTAATAAACTTTCTTAGGTTAATAAAGCATGTCTTATTTAGAAAGTGGTTGTGAGGCATCACCTTCCTACATGTGAGCATACATTAGCTATCTTAGGAAGATACTTTGCTATCTTTAGTCTGATAGATGCTTGCTCCTCATTGGTTGATGTTGCCACCTCCTCTCTCTTTCTAGTCTATATAAGCATGTTACCTAGCTTGTATTGGGGATCTCTTATTTTTGCATCCTCTTAATGCTATTTTTCTTCCAATATTTGCATTACTCTCTTGGAGACTAATTCTATGTTGGTATTTTTATTTTGTGTTAGCTACATTCAAAGTTTAGATTTCTATTATTTGCACTACCTTTCTAGGTTATCAATCTTTTTAGATTCTAACAGGCATTGATGGCAAAAAAAAGGGAAAATTGGCTAAGTACCAAAACTTGTCAAAAATAATAACATTACATTGATCATATATTACAACTTGTAATAAATTATCAAACATTGTTGTTAATAATGTTGTTCTTCTACCTTAAGTGGATAGTTTCTTCATGCAATTTTCAAAACATTCCTTAAGATTGTTCATACCATTAGTTCATGTATCCTTGGCTAATTCAAGAGATCTAAGAAATGCACATAGGGAATATGATGAAATCTCAACTACATTAAGTTCAGAGTATAAAAAGTTAGAATAAGTGTCTTTGGCCTTGACACATTCCTCCAATTATTTCTCAACAATGGATATTTTCATAGCAATACACACTCTAAAATCCAAAAGTCTTTTCAAAATTTGTTCCTTCCAAAGTTCCAATTTCCTGATATCACCATGAGTATTGGCCACTTGTCCTTCAAAATCATCAATTTTACTAGAAGTATGTTATATCTAGCTAGATAGATCTTCTAAATCTCTCATCTTTCCTTCAATCTAACTATCAATACCCTTAGTCAACGTATAAGATAGGGTACACTTAATCTACAATATCTTTCTATCTTATTGATACTTCCAAAGTTCCTTGATACAAGTATCAAGACTTATCAAATCCTTCTTGATGTTCTAACAAATATATCTCAACAAGTTAGCATCATATGAACTCTATGCCTTTGATTCTACAATATTCAACAAATTTGTGAATTCCTTATTAAAATATTTTAGCAATTCCTATGCCCTCTATTCTGGATCTTCCTCTATATGTTGGACTACTACAGTACTTTGTAATCTGTTAATAACCTCCATCAAGGTTCTTTGTAGGCTCTTTACTTTCTTTTTCTTCTCAATAAGTTTTGACAAAGATGAGATCAAATAATTATGATCATCATCATTAGTTGTTAGGCTAGCAAGTGAGAGTAGAGTAGATGAACTAGAAGGTTTAGTGGCATCTTCTCTTTGCTTCTTTTCAACTACTTCTTTGACTCTTTCTCTTCTTTTTCTTTTCTTCTCTTTATTTTCTTTCTTTTTCTCTCTTTTCTTCCTCCTTGAATCTCTTCTTCTTATCTTCCTCTATTTTCCTATTTATTTCTTCTTCAACTAATCTTTTTTTTCTTCATTTACTTTTCTTTTCATCTCATCTTCAAGAAATTTTTTCTTGGTCTCTTCTATTTTTCTCTTTTCTTCCTCAAATAACCTCTTCTCTATTCAGTGCTTTCTTATCAATCTTTGACTTCCATGGTTGCCACTATTTTCTTGATGATTATTTAGAAGTAGTTACCTTCTCTGCTTATTTAGCTTCTTGTTATTCATCTTCTTCTTCACTAGACTCAATAATTGTCAACAATGTCTTTTGTTTCTTTCTTGGTCTAGTGGCTTGTAACTTGACCCTTTTTGTGTTGGTGGTCACAGCTTGGACTAATCTCTCTAATTTCCTCTTTGATTCACTTGGTTGTACATCTAATACTACTACATAAGAAATGCTCTATTTCAAAGATGTCTCTACAATAGTTACTAGAAAAGGTTGCACATTTAATATACCTTGTTTCATAGTCTACCTAACTTTCTATGACTTACTCTCAATCATATTGACCTCTTATAAAGTTTTCTTCATTATTATTTAGATCTTCTTTTGAGATGCTTTCTCCAAAGAAGCCTAATGATTTGATTGGGTAATCTCATCATAAGTCCCAAATCTATACTCAACTTGGTCCTTCTCAAATTTTAACAATAAATCAATGTATCTAACTACTATACCATCACTTGTTTCATAACCAATGGGATCAATGAATGTTTCCCAAGGTTCAAATGCTTAAATAAAAGTAAAATCTATATCAACCATAACACAAATTGAATCTATCCAAAATTGTAGGAGTAATTCTGAATCTCTACCTCATTTCATTCTAAATTGTTCTCATTATCATATTCCCACAATCCAAGATTTTATCTACTAGATGTCTTCTACACACTTCGATAATGTTCTCCATTGTACATCTATAGCTAGTCATAATATCTGTGACTAATAAGTATGGAAATTAGTAAAGTACATGAAAGAAAGAAATATTGATTGATTATTAAAATCTAAACACACCATTATTAGTACGCTTGACATTCTCTAGGTTCTCAAGTATTCACATTCTTAGTGTTCCACTAAGATTAACTTTTTCCTTCTCAACACATATCATGTGCACTGCACAGATGAATTCGATTGACAATTCATCAATATTAGAACTTTCACATAAGGAGTAGGTAATGATTCTTCTTAGGAATCTTACATCATCTTGTTTAATGGTTCTCATCACAATGACCTTTCCATTATAAATTGCTTTGGTGTAACTCTCAACTTTCTTCTTAACACATTTCTTGCCTATAGATACACTAACTTGTTTGCTAAGACTCGTTACCTCATATATAAGGTCAACTAAAATACCAACTACATTATCTTCCATCCATAGTTTTCCATCATGAATTCTACTTAATATGATCTATATCCACTCATATGTGTCCAATTCTCAGTAGAAATGATATTTGAACAGGTCTACTTGTTTCAAATGTTCTAATTTGGGCTTCATAGTCATATCATGATTAAAGACTAATTCCATATCTTTATTTATATACTTACTCCCAATATATTCAAACTTGTTGTTAATATAACTTCCTACATCTTCCAAATAAACTACATTATTCAATGTAATGTATACATAGAGTTAGGGTTTCCTTCTACAAGTTCCATAAAAAAAAACCTTCAATTTTGGTCTCTCTTCATTATCAACATTATGAATTATAGAAACATCTATGGTTCTAATAAATATAAACTTTATCAAAGAAATTTTGTGAATAAATGATAAAATACGTCTTTCTAAAAATAGGGTTTACTTCAAAATCACCTTATCAAGTCACTTCTGAGTGTTCTATGCTTCGGATGTGATTGCAATAAAGTGGTGATCAAATCTGTACTCTATTTTATTGATCAATCCAAAGTTGCATTCATTACATACTTTATGAATATGAAAAAATTGTTAATTACATTTGGAATCAAATATCTACTCAAGATATTTTATCTGATCTTCAAATGCTACCCAAGGTTTACTATAGTCTCCTTCCATCATGACAATGCTCGAAAAAACTTTGGTCCATAAAATTCTTAGTAAGAACATAGTTCTCATCTTTTTTTAGAGAAATAACTTTCTTTGTAATAATAGTAACTCTGAATTCCTTCACAACTAGTTCAGATAAGTTGGAAATTTCAAGAGAGTATAGATGCAGTCTAAACTTATCTTGATACACCTTTTCCAAAATTCGCTACTTCTAGTTTGAGCTCTAGATGAAGTTTTCAAATTCTGGTGGCATAGACAAGCTTAAATCAACTTAGTTGAATCAAACTCAATTACTAACTTTGATCTTCCTATCTCATCATCTTCTAACTTATCTTCTAATATATCTAATCCTTTTACAAATGCCTCATTAAGTTCTTCTTGAAGTTCACTGACTACATTTATTTGTTCCTCATTGTCATTCTTAGTTCTAGAGTTTCTTTCATGGTTCCTTCTATCATTTCTAATAGCTCTTCCCTTGTCCCTTCTATTTCTAAAGTTTCTTCCACTATTCCTTCTATCTCCAAAGTTTTTGTCCATTCTAAAATACTTTGTTGTATGTCCAAAGTTGTTGCATAACTGACATATTAGAGTTCTACTTCTAAGATTCTACTAATCATTGGGTCCATGAAAATTCTAAGCTATGTGTCCAAAGTTGTTACACTTATAACAAATGATCTATCTTCTCTCTTGATAAGGTCTTCCTTCTTTCAATGTCCTTTCATTAGATCTTCTACTATCTGTATAGATAGTATTTCTAGGAATTCTACTATTCCTTCTATCATTATCATTTTTAGGTTTCCTACAATCGATTTCTTTATGACCCATACCATCACAATTATGACAATAAAAATTCTTAACATGATTAAATGACTTATTTGTACAATCTTTTTTCATATGATCTATTTCACTACATCAAAAACACTTACCTTTAAATTCATACCTAGTTTCCTTATGAGATTCCACTTTCTTTGGTTCATCCAAAATCTCAACTTCCTTGTCTTGTCCAACTTCTATAGGTTTATTAGAAGATTGATAAGATTCAATATTATCATTAGATTTATCTTTTTCTTTTGGATCTAATCTAACCTCAGATTTCTTTTTAGACATGTTAAATAGATAACCAAGACTAGTCTTATCATAGGTAGTGTTGGGACTAAAAACTGCATGGTCAATTTTGAGAACCATTGAAAAAATCAAGCCCTTAAATGCTTTTGAAATGCATATGTGCAAGGTTGTACCCGGCTGTCCTTTCGAGACCCCTAAGGTGTTTAATGCTTCT
Organism: Cupressus sempervirens; assembly: GCA_028749045.1. NCBI lineage: Eukaryota > Viridiplantae > Streptophyta > Pinopsida > Cupressales > Cupressaceae > Cupressus > Cupressus sempervirens. Next base: position 109,853,460 of record CM053786.1, read on the forward strand.
AGCACCTTTCATTCAACATGCCTAAGCATTTCGTGAAGTTAGATTGAATTTCTGAGCCTTTCTGCGAAGTCTCGTTTTGAGCAAGTTTCAAATCTGCATTTTACCCAAGTGTCAAATAGTGATCAGAGGCCCAGTTTGCATCTGAATATTTCTTACCCAGGAATGTGTCATGACTAGCCACTTTGGGGATGTTTAGTATGTATAAAAAAGAACCTATGTTTCAATTTTCAAAGTCATTTCAAATCCGTTTGACTAGGTTTTGAATCCCTCAAAGTTGGTCAGTTACTGTTTTCATGCTTTTGCACTTTGCACACATTTCTGGGAAGCCCTGTTTGACATGTTGTAACTTTTGACCAGTTGACCCAAATGTTGAAATTCCTTTTGCGTTATATTGTAGACATCAGAGAATTTTTATGTTTCAAGTTTCAACTCTTAACGAATCCATTTGAGTGGTTTTCAAATGCGATTCCAAATGGATTTTCTAACTTTTCACTGGTGTCAGTATTTACAGATTGATTGGTAGCCCTGTTCGAGACGTCATAACTCCTGATCTGTGATTGGTGAGATTGAATGGATTATACCCCTATGTTTTCCTCTAAAAATATTCCAAGTGTGTCAGTTTGCAAGCCATGACGAATCCATTTACACACTTTTTCGGGTCAATTCCATTTGCAAAAAATCGCTTTCAGTCAGTGTTCCTAATTGCAAAATTCTGAGTAGCCCACTTTGAGTGTCCGCCATTTGTGTCCTATGGTTCATCATGAGCCCAAATTGCATATCCATAATGTCCTCATGACAGAGATTTAACGCCCCAGTTGTTGTCTTCCCATGTGCCCATCTGCCTAGTTTTCTGAGCCAAATCCAAAACCAGTTTATTGCTTTCTGACATGTTTTCTTGCAGGTAAATCTGAGAAGGCAACTTTGACAGTCAATACCTTTTGACTACAAATTCTTCATGAGACGACATTCGAAAAGATGCAAGAGTGCAGAACAGAGAGCCAGTGTGTCAGATTTCAGAGCCTAATCAGGTGATTTGGTCAGTTTTTAAGGCCAGTCAATGGACCTCCTAGCATGAAATTGACAAGTGGAAAAAAGTGATCAATTGAGTTTTTAATGGTCAATCTGTGATCGAATTGGTCTCCAAATAGTCTGAGAAGGTCAGTAGATCAGTTTGCTAAGTCAGTTGTTTGAAAACAATTTTTTTTTTTAGCCAGACCCATTTTGGGGTCCAGTTGACTGCTTCAGATTGAAGGATGTCTGGGGATCCTAAAGGTGCCTTGACTCTTAGTGATATTGATTTATAAAAAATAACACGAGGATCAAGTGTAAGTGGGTCATAAGTTTTTAGGGCGGTCAAATATGTGCAACGGTATCAACATCAAACAAAAAGAGCAGACATTTTCGAAAAAGAAACTACGATTACCAGGCAACTTAGTGATAAGAAAGAACCACAAGGAACAGGAAATCTAGTTAAAATGAAGCTTGCGCCATCAAAAGACCATGCTTTTTCAAAACACATCAAATTGTAGAGGCAGGGGAAAAATTTCACATGGAACGAAGATATTAATGTTTAAATCATTGGTCAACTCCGATAAGACCCGAGTTTATATGTTTAAAACTTTGCTATTTGCTATTTGTGTTTAATATTTTCATAAAAGCCATGTAAGAGGAGAGCCACAAATTCAAGAGAACCAACTCTTTTTAAAGGAGAAACCTAGGCAACATGAGTAAAGACAGAATTTTAGCATACGAAGAAAAACCCGCAGTCAATATTGGAACAGCCTATGCTTGATTAAAGAAAAGGTCCACGCTTAGTTAATGAACAGAGCTTGTAAAAAGGGAAGTTGTTCCACGCAAGGTATGAAGGCTGGTCCGTGCAAATTAGCAGAGTCTGCACATCAAAAGAGAGATAACGTCCTGTATAAAAAGACATCTCAGCATTGCAAGAAGGAATCCCACGCAGGTCTAAGGGATGTTTCCAAGCAAATAAAAAAAGGGGAAAAGCCAATTGAAAGGACATTCTGACCTGCGAATGGAGGAGCTCTGTATTTCAGCAAATTCAAGAACATCAATGAAGTATAGAAACAAAATCATGCAGATCCCATGCTAACATCAGTGACACAACATAGTAATGTTGTGACTTCCATGTTGCATATATCTGCAACTATGTAATTAATATATATATGGCCGGAAGTGCTAAATGTTTGATGTTGTGAAGAATATAAAAGTTAAACCATTTAAAAAAAACAACGGTGAAAAGAATGGTGATAACTACATGGCAGTGAGAGTATATCCATTAAATTTATGCTAAGAATTCAGTTGAATGTTAGAGGCAATGATTTTTTATAAGGTAGCTCATCCACAGTCAAGAAGCAAAGATCAACTTCACGCAAGTCAAAAAGAAGGCCTCAAAATGATTCTAAAACACTTCACACATTAGATAACCCATGCCACAAGAAAAAAATGGCTCAGTCGGCAATATGAGCAGGAGCCGTGGTCTTGAATCAGGAGAAAGTTTAGTCAAAGACGCCCCTGCAGGTGATTTAAGGAAGCTTCTACAAACATCCATGCAAGCATCAGAATGAAGCCGCAGTCACAGCAAAAAGAAAACGCCAGCAATCAAAGGTAATATCCCACATGTATTGGGAAATAAAAATTTTCAATCTTTAAATACTATTCATTGTGAATAGCTTGTGTCTTAAAAGGCACAGCCTTTTGAAGACATGAAAACCATGCGGTGGGTCCAACCCTGATGTAGGTTAAATGAGAATGATGTCAGCCGGCAGAAATCAACTGTCTATTTTAAACAGACATTCATAACAAATCTGATGATGTCAGCAAGGATAGGTGCCGGATAAGTCAATAATCCGGCTAGTCGCTATGTCGCTAGCCGAAAAATCTAAGAAATTTTGGCTAGCGACTTAGCGTGTCACCGAAAAATTTTAGGAATCCGACGAACGATGAGATGCTTCAGATGAGAAGGAATTGCGACACGTGGCGCATCCATCGATCCTCGCTAACTCGCCAAGTGAAAGATGCACAAGATTTAGCATAGCGAGTTAGCGAGAAAATGACATGTGGCATCCATTATGCAGGCCCAAACCAATCAGAGTGTGCCATGTGGCACTTGGTCAATAGAAGTTTGACCCCAGATTCAGAGGATAAGGGAAAATTTCAAAGAAATTAAAAAATAATTTTTTAATTATTTTCTATTGGGTGTGCACGTTCAGAAATTTTTTAAATTCAAGAGGTCATTTTTACAAACTCTGAACATTAGAGATTTTAAAATTTTGAATTTTTTTAAAATCTTGAGTTGCAGACCTAAGCTTTTTATAGCCAGAGGGGACATTTTTCAAATGGCAATTTCAGGTGCTTCCGGTAACCAAAATATGAAGTGTTATATATCGTCAAAATTGGGAGAAGACGAACTTTCCAAATCTGGAGTCAATTTTTGCACAGGTATCAGTCAGTTTGAGCTACACGAGGTTTTCTATCTGGGACCTAAAGTGTAACCATATTCATACTAGGAAGTTCAGATTTGTTTTTTGTCAAGATAATGACCTAAATATCAGTAGAAGGCAATGGAAATGCAGTTAGGGTTGAATTTGTTCTTATTTACTCAGTAAAAACTCATTTTCACTGGCTTTTTCATGGGGAAATCAGATATTTTGGCAAGTAAAGGGTTTTCATCATTAGGCAAGGATATTTTGCAAGTTTGTTACAGATTAATGATGAAACAAAATCAGATCAGAAGGGATGAAAGAAGAAAGAGATTTTTCAGTTACAGAGGATTGGATTTCAAGTGGACACCTGGCAATTTCATATCAGATTCAGGAATTCATTTCTTGCTATATCTTTCTTTCTTTTTTCATTTGTAAGGGTTCCAGTTTTGGTCACTGAGAAACTAGTTGGTTCCAGTTTCTGGGAAGAAAAAAGTTCATTGCTGTGATACCATTTGGGATCCCAGTTTTTGCACTGTGAGACCATTGGTTCCAGTATTTTGACATGTTTCCATGACTGTGACACCATTTTCTTCAGCAGAACTCTCATGTGAACAGCATTGTAGAGATAATAAAGATAGTTCTGAGATATTAGGTTGTTTCATGTTTTAATCTTATGCATCTGAATGTATAGTTTCAAGGAAATGAATACATATGAGCAACAATCTCACTAGTTTTGTTCTAGTTCTTGTCTCCTATCTCAACAATCTGTAAGTCTTATGTGGTTTTGGAACAAATATTTGAGATCCATTTGCATCCCTTTCAGGTTGTATGTTTAATTTATCTTGCTATTGGACCAAAGGGCCAAGTAAATGCTCGATATGTTTAAACAAGGTTACTGGTTGTTTGAGAAGGATATTTTGTGAGAATGAGACCTGAATGAACATTGATGTCTGAATCACAAGGTGGTTGGATAGATCTGATGTCTGGGTATATGAGATACGTCTTGATGTCACAAATGTATGTTTTGAATTCATGGAATTTCCCAATGGATTAGGCACTGATCATTTATAGGATCACTGGTTATACTGTTGCATCTTTGAGGTTTTGTTGAATCAACATCTTTAATCAAATGAATTTTCCTTTCATGTTGAAGAGCTATAAACAGAATGCCCTCACTCAGCTTACGAATTTCATTTTTTTTTGCATCTAGCTACTGCAGATATATGTTATTTCATAAGTTATCAGGACAAATAAGGGTTTTATCTGCTTCATATTAGATTTAGTGTATGCTTTGATAACTGGTACCATATAAGGAATCTATAGGTTCACCCACCTAGGTTTTGCAGAGCCTGAAGAAGAAGAAGGAGTATAGCCTTATAGTTGGCTTGGTGTCTGAATGGATGTGTTGATAATGGGAGTTAGCTACCCCTAGATGCATCTTGTTCTCATCAGGGTAATTGGAAATGGGTAACATTTTCAAACACCAACAGGTAGATCTCTATATTAATATAGAATCATCAAGCTTTTCTATTCTAGAATAACTATTCTCATCTTTTTGCTTGCATTGAGTCAGTTCACCATTCACAATAGTATTATACTTATGAAGTTCTTCATGATCTTCTTTAAATGTTTCAAATTTAGATGTGTACTTCACTAGACTTATTCTAAGATCTATATTCTAAGTCTTTAAATAAAATTCAATTTTACTAGGATCATTCCTTGAAGTCAACTTTAGATTGGTAATCTTCAATTAATGCTTCAAGATCTTATACTTTGTATTCAACTTTGAATAGTCATCATTAGTTTTACATTCATTAGATTCGGGATTGGATTTGAGATGTCCTTGTCCTTCAATTCTTCAATATATACTCTGAAGTCTTCATATATATCCTTCAGCTTATCTCTTTCTTTGGTAAGGAGATCAATTTGTTAAATTAAGCCTCTTCTAAGTGATTCTTCTCTGATACCAATTGTTAGAGATAAGAATTACTTAGAGGGTGGGGGTGAATCAATAATTTACAAACTTTAGTTGCCAACTAAATATTATTTATTACTTTAAACCATACAAAAGAAAGTAATAGTAGCCATGCACAAAGATAAAGTTTATAACACCATATTTTGTTAACTAGGGAAGCCTTGACCAAGGGAAAACCCCACTGCAGATGATACTCACTAGATAATATACTAATATATAAGTTCCTTGTTAGAGGATGGACCCTATTAGGAGTCAATGAAAGAGTTCAATATAAAGAGTCCATGTTCAGAGACTTTTAATCCCTATTAGGAGATTCCAACCTTGTTAGGAGTTGTAGTATAGAAGATGCAAGATGAGCCCACTGCCCAAACATGCACTTCCAATTACAAGAATAATTCACTACCCAAACAAGTAATTAGTCTTCACAAGTATAGATTATGTGGCTTCTTTCTTGACTGATCTCTAATCTTCAGTTCGATCTCGGATCAGAAAAATAGATTCTCAAAACTTTGTATCTATCATTTTACAGAAAGTTTGCATATCATAATACATCACAAAATACTACACTATTCTTTGTACAATGTCCTTTGTATAAATACCATTCCTTTACATAAATTTTTGCTAGGTTAGCTAAGACCATAATATACTTTTCCAACTTAGAGTAAACATCTAGGATGTCTACCCTAATTGGTCAAGTAATTATTTTGTAAACAAAATAATTTCTTTCCTTTAATTTTGCTATCTTGTTTCACTAATAAAATATGAATATCTCTTTTTTGTACAGTTTGTACTAACTTTTGAGGTTATACACATCATCATCAACATTTATACTATTTCCATCTAACTTCACTAGTCGTAATATGACATTAGTAACAAGTTATATATAAAATAATGCATTGTTGTAAACCAAATTCATACTTGGACAATTTTCTATATACCAAATGCTAAGTATCTTTATTTCTGAGGTTTCCTATGAGCATGTACATCATTTTGTTCAATAAATGAAAAAAAATTCATATCTTCATTAACCTTTTGTCAACACCTAGATCGTACAACCTGGGTACAGAAACATTTTTCCACATAGTGCAACTATGTAAAAATGGGAAAAAATTCATATGAAATGGGGGTTTATAGATCTTGTAAGTGCAATGATGATATTTTTTGGGCTCAAAGTGATGTAAACAAAGGTCCCACTAGGTGTAATGAAAAAATATTTGGTAGAAACAAATTTGAAAACCAAAGGTAAACCCCTCATGAAGAGAATAGGGGCATGAAATTTTGGACCTCTCATACCCTGTTCAATATAAGGAAATATCATCACCACAACTCCTAAGAATCAATACATGCAAACACTTTTCACACAAAGAGAGGAAGAAAGTTGTGGATGGTAGAATTCATAGATACATAAGGGGCACATTCTTGAAGAGAAAATAAATAAATTTCTATTAATGAAAAAGTTTTGTGAATATTAATTACAAAGAGATATCAATCATTATAGAGGAGATTAAAACCATAAAATTTAAGACATAGGTTGCATGATAATAATTAATATAAGATTCAATTATTATATTTAATTTATCAAACTTCACTTAAAATCTCAAATTTGAATACCTTGAAAAAACCAAGAAAAGTATGTATCATGTCCAAAATCCCTATCAGTCCTAAAGAAAATATTTGATGGCAAAATAAGATATTCTAGGCCTTGAAATTATAAATGTTCTTTAGATCATTTCAAATTTTATCTCTCTACGTATTGGTGAACTCGATGTGAACTAGAAACCTTATGAAGGATTATTTTTATTTTTTCATGAGGTTGATGATCAGCACTTTGATTTACCTATCTCCTTTAAGGGTAATTTAAAAAACCATACCATTTACTTCTCTAGAAAAACCACATAGTGGAGAGATTCCAATTCTTAACATCTAAGATACTATTAATGAAATTTCCATTAATGGTGGCTTGGTATAACCCTAAATATTGATTTGACATCATTACAAATGATGCAATAGAATCTTGGGTCAATGTGGAATTTTGATTCAACTAAAACTAGTTCTCTATTTTGTACAATAGTTTGGCATTTTAGAAGTAGCAATTTTTTTCTCATGGATTCAAGTGTGAACTATTAGAATCTTAATGTGGCCCTATTTTTTGTCCTTACCCTAAGTGCATGGGATATAATACTCCTTGTGCTTGAAGCTTTGTGGCTCTTTATCCACTCTCTTTTCATTGCTTGTTTCATCAAAAATATTGTAAAGATTCCTTTTGCATGATTTCCTATAATGATGTGGCATCTTGCACTATGGAAGTACATCACTTGGATCATGTGTAGACATATCCTTAAGAAAATAGCCTCTATTTCGTTTATTTTCTATTTCATTTTATTTTATTTCAGATACAACTTATTTTGTATTAAATGCTTGATATGTTAACTTGTGGTCTTACTAGAAATATAATGACTTGGTTTAACTTTAGGAAAGGGAAGTAGTTGAACATTGGTAGATAGAAGAAGTAGAAGAAAGTTTCAAGTTTGCAAGATTTGAGATCTAATGTTATACTATTTTTTCAAATTGTAACCTAGAAGGCGCTATAGTTGAGCATGTTGGATGTTAATTTTATCATGCAAGTTAGGAGTTTGGAATTGGTCATTTCTTCGTACCCACCATGCATTAGATGATATCAGACCAAGGTTTTCTTTCCTTGTGAGTTGGGAGTCATGATGAACCTTAATTAAATTAGTTGTAAGGATGTAGATCAAGATTTTGACCTATAACTTGCCGAAGGTTTCAATTCTTCTAGAAATTATTGTCAAGATGGTTCAACATTGAGGAGATGCAAATAATACTATTATGGATATGTTGTTTAAATTAACCAAAAATAAAAATAATAATTAAATATAATATAATCAATATCATAAAATAATAAATCATACATAAGTGAACAAAAGACAAAAGGATTTAACGTGGTTCACCAAATCTCTAGGCCACATCCACCTATTGTGATGTGGAGCCTAATTAGACTTGGAGGTTTATTTGATATAGTTTTATCCCCATATTATTCCCATGGGGGTTTGGGGCCAGTGCCCCTAAGATTGGGTCAAGGAGTAGCACCCCCAAAGCAAAAAAGTGACCTTATATTGTAGAAGGCATTGACTACTATGTTTTCCATTGGACAACTTATTCGAGCCCTAATTTTGTAAGAAAAAAAAGCTTGTATAAAGGGCTTATGGTTAGGGATTTCATAATGTATTGGTGATATTGTAGCTTCTTGTAGTGGCATTGAGCTATAAGTTGTGGATTGTAATCACTGGATAATACTAATATTGGACTTGTTGTTGGTGGATGTAGGAACAATGTTAACTCTTGATGTCTTGTGTTCTCTTTTGTGTCATCTATTATTTTTTGATATTGGTTATATTTTCATGTAACTATTATTTATATTTATCAAAAAATATTAGTTTTATTATTTATAAGGATGATGATGGTTATATTTTTTAGCTAGACCATCATCCTTTTTTTTTTTTAATCCTTTGTAGGAAGGTCTCATGGTTAAGTTAGAGCAACGAAAAATGAGGATAACCTAGAGGTCGAGAAGTTTAATGGATAGAACTTTCAGTTATGGAAGATGAAAATGGTAGACTATCTTTATCAAAAGGATTTATGGAAGTCATTGGAAGGAAAATCTAAAAAATGCTAAGCAATGTCAAATGAGGACTATGAGCTTTTAGATAAAAAGGAACTTGGAAGCATTCAATTATGCTTAGCACCATTAGTGACATTTAATATTACAAATGAAAAGATGACGAAAGACTTTATGCAAACCCTAGAAAAATTGTATGAAAAGCCATCCACTTCAAACAAGGTATTCCTCATATAGCATTTATCTAATATAAAAATAATAGAATGTAAATTTTTTGTAGATCATTTAAATGATTTTAATACTATGACTAGTTAGTTATCTCTTGTGGGTATTAATTTGATGAACAAATTAGGGCACTCTTGATTTTGTGTTCTTTGCCCAAAAGTTGCAATGGCTTGGTAGGGCAATGGCTTGGTAATGGTTGTAAGTAATTTTGTTTTTGGATCTAATACCCTAAATTTGATGATGTGATCAATGTTATTCTAAGTGGTGAAACTCATAGGAAAAGCTTAGTGGATCTACATCATGAAGTGCTTTGAATACAAAAGGTAGAGGCAAAAAGAATGAGAGAGGAAATAATTTTGGATATCATGGAAATTCAAGATGAAAGTCAAAGGGGAAGAGGTCTCAATCTAGAGGAGCATGAAATTTTTGGTAATATGGTAAACCATGGCACAAGAAGAAAGACTGTTGGACTTGAAAGAATGATGAAGGTAATGAACTAGAAGTGAACAAGGAGAAAAATGTGGTAAGTAACAAATCTGAAGAGGATGGTTTTCTTTTGTCTTTAGAAAGTGTTGATGATTCATGGGTTTTAAATTATATTGCTTCATTTGATGCTACACCTCATAAGGGTTATTTCATTGATTATGTCCAAGGGGATTTTGGGCTTGTTTGTTTGGGAGATAATGAACCCTCTTAGATTGTTAGAAAAGACAAAGTTAAGATTAATTTGTAGAATGGGAATCACTGGCTACTACATTAGGTAAGACATGTTCCAAGGCTAAGTAGGAATTTAATTTCAGCAAGGCAACTTGGTGATGAGGGTTGTGTAGTTACTTTTAATGATAAAAATTGGAAGTTTTCAAAAGGTTCCCTTGTAGTAGAAAAAGGTGTGAAAGTAGGCACCTTATATCCTTGTACATTTCATATTGTTCCTTCTACTTTGATTATTTTAGAGAAAAATGAATTTTCAACAACGGTTGCTACTATTGAGCAAGGAGAAAAAATAGCTGTTGTAGATTTTGATATAGTATTGTGGCATAAAAGACTTGGGCACATGAGTGATAAAGGTATGAAAGTACTTCATTCAAAGAAAGTTTTTCTAGGTCTAAAATGTGTTAATATGGATTCTTATAAAATTTGAGTGTATGGAAAATTAAAAAAGTTGAGTTTTGTGAAGACTGGGAAGGAAAAGAAAAGTGAAAGATTAGAGCTTGTACATATAGATGTATGGGGATCAGCTCAAGTATCTTCCCTTGGTGGGTCTCATTATTATGTTATTTAATGATGATGTAACTAGAAAAGTATGGGTTTATTTCTTTAGAGAGAAATCTAATATATTTTAAACTTTTAAGAAATGGAAATACTTTGTTGAAAATAAGAATGGTAAGAAATTAAAATATCATAGATCTGATAATAGTAGTGAGTATTTCAGTCATGAATTTATAGATTATTGCTCCACTAATGGTATTCATAGACAAAAACTATTCCAAGGACTCCAGAGGAAAATAGAGTAATTGAATGCATGAACAAGACTATAATGGAGCATGCAAGAAGCATGAGGTTGCTACAAGGTTTCCCTTAAACATATGGGTGGAGGCTATCAATACTATTGTATATTTGGTTAATATGGGTCCCTCTATTCCTTTGGGCTACAATATTGTATAGGAAACATGAATTGGTAAGAAGGTGAGTTATTATTTTTCTCAAAACCTTTGGTTACGAATCATTTGCTCATATAGATTTTGCAAATAGAACCAAGCTAGAAGCTAACTAAAAGAAATGTGTATTTTTTGGATATGGTATTTATGAATTTGGTTATAGGCTTTTGGATTTTGAAAATTCTAAAATTATAAGAAGTAGGGATGTCATATTCAATAAGTAATTGTTGTAGAAAGATATATTGTAGTAACATGAGAAGAAAGAAGATTATGTAGTGCTAGATGATACTCTAAAAGATGACGTTTCAACAATTTCTTATAATGTACAACAACTGCAACAAAAAATACCACACACCCTAGTGAATGTTAGCCAATCAACAAGGCTAAGGTAGACCTCCAAAAAGATTTTCTCCTCCCTTTCATTTTATTTTACTTACCGATGCCGATGAAGCTGAATGTTATGATGAAGTTGTGCAGGTGGATACAAAGATTTAATGTGAGTCTACAATGAATAATAAAATGGAATCTTTATTGAAAAATAAGACATGGGATTTATGCAATTTGCATGCAAATAAAAGGAATTTAAAAAGAATTATTTTATAGGTTAAAAGAAGAGGATGGAGGTAAGAAAATATTTAAATTCAGGTTAGTTGTAAAAGGATTTGCATAGAAAAAGGGCATTGATTTTGATGAGATATTTCTCCTATTGTTAAAATGACTTATGTTCACATTATTTTTAGTATTGTGGCTACTAAAGATTTGTATTTGGAGTAACTTGATGCTAAAACAACCTTTCCTCATGGTGATTTCCATGAAGATATATATATATATATATATATATATATATATATATGTATGTATGTATGTATGTATGTATGTATGTATGTATGTATGTATGTATGTACATATAGATACGTGTATACACACACACACACACACACACACACACACACACACACATATATGGCACAACCACAAGGATTTGAGGTCAAATGTAAGGAGAACTTGGTGTGTAGATTGAATAAAAGTTTATATTGCTTGAAGTAAGCACCTTGGCAATGGTATCTAAAATTTTACAGGTTTAAGCATGAGCATCAATATAGTAGGTGTCATTTAGATCATTATGTTTATTTTAAAAGGTTGGGTGATAAAAACTACATCATTTTATGTTTATATGTTGATGATATGCTTGTAGATGGGTCTATCATGGATAACACTAAGGGGTTAAAGGAATAGTTAACACATGCATTTTCTATGAAGGATTTGGTGGAAGAAAAAAAAATCCTTGGTATGAAGATGTGCAAAGATAGGAAGAATAGGATATTGACATTATCCAAGGCTGATTATATTCTAAAAGTGTTGCAACATTTCTTTATGGAGAATGCTAAAGCTATTAGCACACCTTTACCTGGTTATTTGAAGTTGACTAAGGAGATATATCCCAAGATACAAGAAGAGGAGGACAAGATGTCCAAGGTAACCTATGCTTTAGTTGTAGGAAGCTTGATGTGTGCTATGGTATGTACAAGGCTAGATATTGCACATGCAATGTGAGTTGTTAGTAGGTATATAATTCATCTAGGAATTGCAAATTTGAATTTCTAAGATATTTGAGAGGAACATCTAGTAAGTGTTTACACTTTGGGGGCTCTAATACTGACTTATGGGGCTATGTTGACTTAGATTTTGTATGAGATATTGATACTAGGTGGAGTACTATAGTTTATGTATTTATTGTTGGTGGGGCAACAATAAGCTAAGTTTCTAGGTTACAAAAGGTTAATCATTTATCCACTATAGAGGAAGAGTATGTTGCTACTAAAGAGGTATGTAAAAAGATGATATGGCATCAATTCTCCATGGAAGAGTTGGGAAACCCTCAGAAGGATAATTATTTGTTTACACATAGTTAGAGTGTCATTCATCTTGCAAAGAATTTAGCTCTACATTCAAAGACAAAACACATACACTTATAGTACCACTTTATTTGGTCATTTTTGGATGATGGAAAATTAAAGCTAGACAAGATATATACAAATGATAATCCAACAAATATGTTTACCAATGTAGTAACAAGGGATAAGCTAAATTCCTCTTCAACTTTAGTTGGCCTTTTAGACTAAACTGAATAAAAGAATAGGAGAGTCCACGGTGGTTTGATATCCTAGTGGGAGCTATTGGTTTAGTAGTGCTATGATCAATCTCTAAGTGGGAGGTTATTATTATAGATTTTGATCAGTCTCTACATCAGAGATTGTTGTAATGTGGAGCCTAATTAGACACATAGGTTTATTTGGCACAATTTTCTTCCCATATTATTTCTACGAAGGTTTGGGGGGAATGCCCCAAAGAAAAGGTCAAGGGAAGCCAAAAATGACCTTATATTGTAAAAGGTGTTGGCTGCAATTTTTCCCATTGGATGACCGTTTCTAGTCATAATTTTGTAAGCAACCAAAGCTTGTATAAAAAGGCTTAGGGTTTACGATTTCATAATGTAATGGTGATATTGTAGCTTGTTATGGAAATATTGAGTTGTAAAGGATTGTAGATTGTAATCATTGGATAATAATAATATAGAACTTACTATTGGTTGACATAGCCCAGGGATTGGATGAACCACATTAAATCTTGGTGTCTTGTGGTCTCTTTTGTGCTATATATTATTTTATGATATTGGTTATATTTGCATGTACCTATTATTTATGTCTGAAGTTTAATAATAACACCACCAATAGTAGGTCCACTATTATTATTATTCAATGACTAGAATCTATAGTCCCTTACATCTCAATACTACCACAAGAAGCCACAATATCATCATATATTATGGAATCCCTAACCCTAACCCATTTTTACATGCTTTTGTAACTTAAAAAATTAGAATTAGAATAATTCATGCAATAGAAAAATATTAACTAATATATTTATAATAGTCAATTTATTTTTGGCTTTGGGGGCATTGACTCTCAACTCCACCATGTACTATGATAGAGAGTGCAGTTAGGGTGGTGCCCTAGGAACTCACAAAGGGTGCTTCCCCCAAATTGCCATAGTAATAATTTGCTAGGAAACCACATCAAAAAAACTTGGGAAAACTAACCTCTGAGTCTAATTAGGCTTCACATCACAACAATGTCCAACTTGGAGATTGATCAAACTCCACACCAACAACCTCCTACTTGGAGACTAATCATAGCATTTTTATACTGGTAGCCCCCACTAGAATATAAAACTACCATGGAATCTGCTATTCTTTTATCTTGTTTAGTCTAGAACACCAACCAAAGTTGAAGAGGAGTTCAACTTCTCCCTTGTTACTGCCTTGTACACATATCTATTGGATTATCATCTATATGTATCTTCTCTATTCATCATATAAAACTAACTAAATTAAATGGTATTCTAACTATATGTGTTCTCTATTATAATGTATAGAAGAATTTTTTTGTAGGATGAATAATACTATAGCTATCTATAAAAAAAAAATTATTTCTTTTGAGGTGTCCCAATTATTGCATGAAGAATTGAAGCCATATCATTTGCTCAGATACCTCTATAATAGTAACATACTTTTCCTCTATAAAGGATAAAAAATTAACCTTTTGTAACCAAGAAATCCATTTATTGTTGTCCCACCAATAGTTAACATATAAACTCTAGTACTTTGACCGGTATCATTATGATGCAGGGGGCTCACCTTAATAGCATAAACTCATAAAAGAAACAAACAAACAACAAAAAATGCAAGAACAAAATATGGACTTTTTATTATTGCTTAAAATGTAGAAATTATAGAATTCTCAATTACAATATGCTAACCTGAATGGGTACCTTCATTAGAATAATCGACAAGATAGTGTTGCTAACTATCACCTAGAGTTGCCCTAGACAATGTTTGGGTCTTTCTTAAATAGGCAATTTTATGCCACTCATGAAGGTTCTAGATGGTCAAACTTAATACCTAGGGTCAACAGACCCTAACAATACACATAGAGTTGGCCAAATACATTTTTGACAAATTATTTTAAAAAATTTGGTAGCCCAACTTCCAATCTCCATAACTTACAAACCGTTGCTCCAATTGGCTATAATAGCCACTTTTTAGAAATGTCTTATGTTCATATATAGGCTCAAAATCATCATAGTGCCCTTCTGTTGAGTTTTCAAACCTCGTCCAGGAACTCTAAGGCCTCCAATGGTGAGCCTAACAATTTTTTTGAAAATTTTCCATTGAAAATCCATAATAACTTCTTTGATACTTAAGCTAGAGCAATATGATTTTTATGGTATGCTTATACCTCTAAAATGAACTTTCCTATAGAAAATGAGAGCATCCTAAGATCGTATGATTAAATTACTAAAAATAGCAAGTTCTTATAAATAGTAACCACCCTATCTACAAGTCCTTATAAAAATAGAAAAGATTGAAAATAAAATATTTTTGGGTGATGCAAGATTTCCCTTACTCCCAGGATGCTCCTACATCAGACACCAAGGGTTATTTGAGAAGTAACCCTATCATGTCTCAAGCGTTCAAAAGAAAACCAAGATAGTTGACCTCTTCCTTTTCTAGCAATGATGAATCCACAATTGGTCTCCCTTTCTATTTGACTAGTATCTCCTCAATATTTCTTGGTAGTTGAACTAGCTGGTGGAATACTCCACTGCACTTCTACAACTTCATCTCTATCACCTCCTTCATAATACTCTGTCAAATCTAAAATATTAAATACTAGTAAAATATTCAATTTAGTAGGAAACTCCACTTCATATGCATTTCCAGAATCATGCCTCTACACTATCTTGCATGGTCCAAACATCTTTATCTTTAGCTTATTATATGTACCTACTAGAAAATGCTCCTTTCTCAAATGAACCTGTTGGAGCTAAAAATTGCATGGTCAATTTTCAGTACCATTGAAGAATTTTAGACCTATAAATGCTTTTAAGTCCCTATGTACCCAGCTGTATCCTTGAGGCCCGTGAGGTGTTTAATTTTTCTAACACTCTTTATTTAGCTTGTCTAAGAATTCCATAAATTCAAATCATCATTCTGAGTCATCCCGCGAAGTCCTATTTTGAGCATTTTACAAATATGCATTTTACAGCAAGTGTCAAATAGTGACAAGAAGCCCCGTTTATGCCGTAATATCTTGTACCTAGAAATGTGTCATGACCCACCACTTTGGCAGTGTCTAGTGTCCTTACCTAAGAGCTTATGTTTCACATTTTGATTTGCTATGAGTCTGTTTGACTGGGTTTTGAATTCCTCAAAGTTGGTACTATATTGTTTTCACACATTTGCAAAGTGCACACATTTTTGGGATGCCCTGTTTGACGTGCTATAAATTTTGACTAGTTGACCCAAATGTTGAAATTTCTATTGCATTGCATTATAGATGTCAAACACTTGTTATGTTTCAATTTTAAAGTCTTGACGAATCTGTTTGATCAGTTTTCAAATGCAATCCCAAACACAATTTGTATCTTTTTACTGGTGTCAGTATTTGCAGATTGTTCAATACCTCTATTCAAGACATTATAACTCCTAATCCATGATTGAAGAGATTGAATGAATTATTCACCTATGTTGTCCACTAAAAATTCTCCAAGTGTGTCAGTTTGCAAGTCATGACGAATCCATTTACACAATTTTCCAGGTCAATTCCATTCGCAAAAAATGCTTTCTGTTAGTGTTTCCATTTTGCAAAATCCAAGTAACCAACTTCAGATGCTTGCCAAATTTGACCTATGATTCATCATGAGCCAAAATTGTTAAATCATAATGTCCTCATGACAGAGAACCAATTCCCCAATTTTTGTCTTTCCAAGTGTTTGTTTGCCCAGTTTTCCAAGCCAATTTTGAACCCAGTTTATGGTATTTTGACATGCTTGTTTGTACGTAATTCTGAGAAGGTGACTTTAATAGCAAATATATTTTGACTCCAAACTCATCATGAGATGATATTTGATAGGGTAAAAGTGTGTAGTGAAGAGATTTAGTGTGCTAGCTTTCAGGACTTAGTTGTTTGGGCTAGTTTTTATAGGCAGTCAATGAACCTCCTAACATGAAATTGACAGTTCGACAAGAACTAGTAAAAGGAGTTTCAAATCAATTATTAAGCAGTCGAACTTGATTCTAATCAGTTCAAGATGTTTAGTTGGTCAGTTTGGAGTATCAGTTGTTTAAAAATGATTTTTTTTTTAGCCAGACCTGCTTTGGGGTCCGACTGATTACGTCAAATTGATAAATTATGTGCAATTTAGAGGATTTTATTAAAGGATTTAAAAGTTTGACAAAAGGAAAGATATAAACTAATGATCAAATTCACTTGTGTTCAAAAGGCTCTAAAAATTTGAGAAAGATGATCACTAGATAGAATCTGAGAGTAGCTTGTTGAGGAGGAAAACTCTCAACTTCTAAGTTTCCCAAGAAGACAAAGGTTTGGTTAAGTGAAAAGGTGATATAGTTAATCTTGAGTGTTCATCAGTTTTTAAAGTGGAGCCAGATCTTATTTCAATACTCGAGGGTAATATTTCTTTGTCAAGAGCTCATGGGTTGAATGAGCACTTACTCACATGGGATTCAAATGAAGAACAAGCCGAATTCTAGTTTTTACAAGAAAAAATGCTAATTGAATATTAATTTTAAATGGATAAAGAGAGGGATTTGGCATTTTCATTTATCTCCCAATTGGTTTCTACAAACTTGAAATTTCTGTCTAGTTACATAAATTTGACAAAAGGCCTAGGTGCTAGATTTTTAATAACTCCAAGAGCGGTATTGGTCACTAAAATTGAATGTGCAATGTAGCAAGTTGCTAAGGAGTTTTCCTTAGAAAGCTAATATGAATGTGATTCAATTTGCTTATGTTGAGACAAAGAATGTTTGCTATACATATCAGCCTATGAAAGCTTTGTATTTGTTGCTTGTAACTAATAAGTAGAGGATGAAGTTATCTTAACAGGTCACAAGGGAGGTGTGACAATTGCACAAATCAAATAATATTCTAAAATGGGAAGCCAATCACATGTCTTTTAAATGAGCAAAGAGTTCTAAAGGGGCAAGCTCCATGTTTAAATAAGCAAAGCAGTTGCCTAATGCCCTAGCCGCAAGGCAGTTTGGAGAAAAAAGGAAAAAGAGCGTGAGTGAGAAGAAAGGGAGTGGCTCATAAAATAGGTGTCTAGCATGCAAGAAAACTCACACTAGAGGAGAAAGCCCATGTCCCACATGAAAGAAGTTTATGACAACACCAAGCAGGAATGTTTGAGCAGGGCAAGGGGTAGTCAAAGCCATGGTGTGACAGTGAAAGAAGCTACCATTGGAAATTAGCAGAAGTGGACCAAAGCAATAAAAAGAAGCTCATGTCTAGAGTAGAGGTAGCCCCACATTGCAAACATCCCACATGTACGTGAGGTTACCACGACAAAAATCAACAAGGGAGTTGTTTGGAGTCACAGCACAATAAAATTGAGATCCCATGCATAAGACAAAGAGATGCATCCAACATTAATCCATGGCATCATCAAGGAATGGCTCCATTTTGCAAGCAGGGAGCAGTAGTGGTTTGGAACTCCATTTTTACGGCCCACATTTTGAGCACAAGCTGCAGACATGAGAAATTTTCCTCATAAAAGGTTGAATATCTTATGGAAAAGGCCCACGACAGAGGAGGAATTGGGTGTGGCAGCTCCAGAAGGATTTTCCCACACCTTTCAGGCTACCTGAGCATCCACTCTAATATAGAATCTACGAAGAGGAAACCAACAAACGAGCCCCTCATGCATTGCCCATGAAAGGAGGTAAAGGGAAAGTTTTTATTTAAGCAAGCAATCAGCTCCAAAGACACCCAATGCCATGCAAGGAATATAAAGGCATCTTTTAAAATATATCTCACACAGGCCTGCAAGCAGAAAAATAGAACCCTCCATGCTGAAAATGAAAAAGAAGTTTCAAAACAAGTATAAAAGGAAATTCCTAGGTAGTGAGGAGATATAAAGTGGAGACGACTCAAGCAATAAGGAAGAACCTTGCATAGATAAAAATAAACAACAAACGTAAATGGTACTCCACGCATTTGAAGGAACAAGTCGCGCCCACATTCTAGAAGCCAATGGAGCAGGGTTCTATGACCAAGGTCTCACATTTGTCACATTTGAAAGCTTTTAAAACTTTAAATACAACTTCAAGAAATATGAGTTGTGTCTTAAGAGACATGTCTTTTTAAAGGCAAGGGTGCACTATGCGGTGGACCCTCTGATGATGATAGCTAGTGCAAAGATTAAGTAGACTTTTAAACAAGAATGCATCAATCGTCACATGGCGCTCAAAATGAAGATGCATCTGATTGATGACACGAGGCTTGATCCAATGAATAGTTCTTTCCTACAAAAAGAGTTGCGCGGTAGTTAAATAATGTAGGGATGTGCTTGGGCACCACGTGGCACCGTGGGTCCTATGAATGATGAGGTCATAGTTCGATATGGGTAGATCAAATGGGAGCGTTAGATTTTGCTATGTGGCAAGATCCGACGGCTGGCACTTCCCTACAAAAAGAGTTGCGTGGCAGATAAATAATTCAGGGATGCACATTTTTGACATGTAGGATGGGTCTCAACAGTGCTAACATGGCATCTAATGCAAAGGTTGACTAATCAAAAATTTCCACGTGGCAGAGAGGATCAGTCAATCGTGGGTTGCCCATGAATTAGAAGGCTAGGGTAGAAATTTGAAAACTATGATAAATAATTTTTAATGATTTTTCAAAAGGTACGTGCAAGCAAAGAATTTTAAATCAAAAGATCTTTTATTCTAAAGTTCAAACTTTAGAATATTTAAATTTTCTTTTGAAAGGATTCAATTGCAGACTTTGAGTTTTTCAACCAGGGGAGTCATTTTCAAATTGGATTTTCGGAGGTTCCTGTTATGTGAAATAGTCGATATTATATATCGCCAAAATTGTGAGAATCTAAATTTTTTGATTCCAAGGTTAGTTTTTGCATAGGTAGCAGTCTATTTGAGCTACAAGAGGATTTGTCTCAGATACTTGAATTGCAGCCGATTTTAGATGAGGAAGTTCAGAATTAGTTTTTTGGCAAGGTAATGACTTGAATATGCATAAAAGATGGTAAAAATGCAGTTGGGGTTGAATTGGTTACATTAAAATTAATAAAAACTCAAAATTTCACCAGAATTGCATAGCGTTTCAGATATTTTAGATGCATAAAAGAC
The DNA here is from genome assembly GCA_028749045.1 of Cupressus sempervirens. Lineage (NCBI taxonomy): Eukaryota > Viridiplantae > Streptophyta > Pinopsida > Cupressales > Cupressaceae > Cupressus > Cupressus sempervirens. Next base: position 109,873,630 of record CM053786.1, read on the forward strand.
TTTCATCATTTGAACAAAGATATTTTCCAATCAGTTAGAGTGTAACGATGAAACAAAAAATTAGATCAAATGGTAGAGAGATGAAAGAGGTTTTCAGTTGCACAAGATGGATTTCCAAATGGACACTTGTCATCTTTAGTTTCAATTTGAGAATTCATCTCCTTGCTATATCTTTCTTTCTTTCTATCATTTGAAGGGTTCTAGTTTTTGGTGACTAGGAGACTATTCATGGTTCCAATCTTGAGTTCTCTCAGATCTATGATACCATTTTTCTTAGTGATTCTTCCTGTTATGAATAGCATATTGTATTCCTTTTGAGGCATTTGCATTACACAATTATTCTATGTGTATTTTCTAAATTTTGATATACAGATGATGTATTGTTTCCAAGGAAATTAATGCAAGAGTTTCACCTTTCTTAGTTTCATTCTGATTCTCATCTCCTACTTTTGTTACTTGCAATGTTCTGTGTTTAAGAACTAAGAGCTTGAATCCAGTTACATCCCCTTAAGGTTTTATATCAGAATAGATTTTCTATTGGAACAAAGCTCCAAGTAAATGCTTGTTTATATTGATAGGATTGCAAGTTACACCAAAAGGATATCACAATAAGTACGAGAGTTTTAATGAATATTAACATCTGTTTGCAAGTCAAGCAAATAGACCATATACCTGAATATATGAGTATATTCTAGGTATTCATTTGTATGTGAAGATTTAGTTAGTTCTTAATGGATAAGGGACTGGTCAGCTTGAAGAATGAATGTTCTTTACTATTGCATACCTGATTATGCTGAGAAATCAATTCAAAATTAATATTATTTTCCCATTTTATTTGTGGTTACTTTCCTTGGTTATGATTAGCTATTGTGATAAGGAGACTTACTAGCAAATTGAAGAAGAATATTGACCATATCTGCTATAGAGGGTAGTATTGTAATGAAGTATCAAGATAATTTAGACAAATCCCTTAGGTTTTCCCACCTTGGCTTTGCAGAGCCTAAAGTGAAGTGAGTCCTGATATGACTCTGTTAATTGGCCTAGAACTAAGATTTAACCTTGTTGAATATAGGATTTAGCTCATCCTTAGGCATGTCCCTAGTCTTTATTTCTTGGTATCAGGTTTAAATCTACCTGGTATGTCTTTTACTAAAAAGAACACCAACAAAATGGTGACTCTGCTAGGGACTCATGAAGAAATTCATTGATAAAAGGAAAAAGATCTTTGGTGTAATATATTTCAGTCCAAAAAATTGCATACTCAGTTTTGTATGCAAGGTTTCATGTTTCGTAGTCAAGAATCTATTCTTTCACTTTGTTAAGGATGTGATGTTCCAAGGCTGTGTGTGAGTTTTCAAATACTTGTTATAAATTCTGGACCAGCTTGTTGTCTTATGCAAGCTAGGAAAATCTTTTCTCATTTAATGAGTGGCAACTCTAAAGTATATCTTTGCACCAGTGTAACTTTTTGAAGTGAAGGGTATGGTGAAAATTGCAACAGTTGGAATGTAGATTTGAAAAGGTTATCTCAAGCCCTTGGGAGTGGTTGAAAGAAAAGGGTGATGTTGTGCAAGGGTTACTAAATCAAGCATGATTTGAATTTGTTGTTCTTTACAACATTGAAGAAGTTTGCAAGCATCATGGTTAAGGTACTTTCCTCTTTCTTGAATTTCTTTTTCAAGAAAGTAAGTTATATGAAAGTTTTCTCCATCAAGTGATTTTAAGCACTACATAGGAGAAATGTTTTAGGTATCTCAGCATATTCTATGAAGGATTGTTTCAGAAAGTGTATTTACATCTTGGAATATGTTTGGAGATTTGAGTTGGTATATAAAGTTTTTAGATCTACTACAAGTTTTAAATCTAGAAAGATATTTGGTGAAGTTGTTAGTTTGCAAGAGATGGCAAATTTCTGTTCACCTAGTATGCAATCCATTGACCAAAATTGTAGATCCTTTTTTGCCAAGAGATACATGCCATTATGTTTTGATGGTATCTATGGTTTCCCTAATGTCATCCCTGATGATATTAGAAAGCATTTTTCTAAATTTAGTGGAAACCATAATGTTTCAGCTAGTCAGCATGTTCAAGTTTTTAGTGACTTGATGGGTGACTATGAGATTCCCCATGAAGATGTACACATGAAATTATTTGTTTAGACTCTAGAGGGTGATGCTAGAGATTGGTTTTCATTTTTACCAGCATGTTCTTTTTCATCCTAGAGTGAGTTTCATGTAGCTTTCATGGAGCAATTTGGAGAGAGGGTGAGCTTATCTGATTCATTTGATAAAATTTTAAGCATTCATATTGAGGAAGATGAGCTTGTTCCTTAGTTTAATATCAGATTTGTAAGAACCCTAAATGAGATCCCTGAGAATGTAGACTGGAGGATAAAGTATGCATAATAGTTTACCTTGGTGCATTTGATAAGAAAATGAGTTACTGGTTGAGGAATAAGGAACCTCAGACATTATATTAGGCCTTCATGACTGCCATGGACATTGAGAATAATTTGAAGTATGGAGTTACTAGGATTCATTTCTCTAGGGTTGGCTTCTTGCATAATGAAGATAAAAATCAAGAGCAATATTATGTTGAGTGTTCCAATACAGTTCAGAATATCAACAACCTTGCTATAGGTTTTAATTAGATTGAGAATTTAAATCAGAATGTGTGTATGAGAAAGGCTAGTCCAGTTGCAAATATAAACACACATGTTCATGATGCTACAACAGTGAATAATATTTTAGACTCTGATAGGTTTTAGCAACATGTTGATTTTATAGATCAGACATTGGTTACAATAGAAAGTTCTTCTCACAACAGTTATGTGTATGATGATATTACTAATGTTTCCAATTTTGAAGTTACTGAACCTAGATCTCAGTCTAGTGCAAGTGAGAAGGCTGAAAGTTATCTCTCAAATCATGAGTTTGATGTTGTTGATCCGACATGCCATGGGGAGTTAACACAAAGTGAAGAGCGTGAATCACAATCATCTTAGCCACAATTAGAAGAACATAATGCACATGTTGATAATGTTTTAGTAGTAAATGGTAGGATGTATTCTTTTAATCAGTCAGATAGGCAAGAATTAAATTCTCTTATTGAGAGGTTGCATTATGTTAATAATGAATTAGAAAGATATGAATCTCAATGTGGGAATGAAGAAGCTATAAGTCATCTTCCAAATGATGATAATGAAGTTGTTTATCTGATGTATAATGAAGAAGCATCATATGAAGGAGATGATGAGAGTGGTTGCTCAAATCATAGTGAGGAAAAAGACATTGTATGTTCCCCTTCATATGAATCTGATTTTGATTGGGAGGAAGAAAGTAATGATGGCAGTGAACATTCATCTAAAGTTGAAGGTATGAATTCTTTCTCTAATTCGGAAAAGGAAGGTGCAACTCAGTTTTTTCATCATACAAATTAGTTAGTCAATAAATATTTTAATAGTGATTTTTCCCCAAGGTATGAAGATAAAATAATGTTGAGTCCAGTTCAGGTTAATAATTCTAAAGACTTCAGTAGAAGGTTGTCAAATGCTTTTACATCAGACAATAAAAATCCAACATGTAGTGAGGTGTTTAGGAATGAATCACAATTAGTTCATAATGGTTATCCTAAACAAGTTGATAAAGAGGATGTAAATATAGACACTATATATTTGGTAGAGAAATAGAAAAGGAGTCTTCATACAGTTCAAACTTTTCTTCATACGCTGAAAGTTTCCATGAGGATAGGGTGGGTAATGAATTTCAAGTCTATAATATTGTTTTATATGATGATGCTTGTGAGGATGAGCATCCCATGTTTTGTCCTCATGTTTAGAAAGGATCACTACATGGATTTATTAACCCATTGTTTGAAGATGACATGGAGGCTTCAGGTTTAGCGGGGTTAGATGCAAATGATGATACACTGTCATACTGCTATAGTAAATCAGATTATTGTTCTTCTATTTTTGATATTGAATCATCTAATGATGCTATATTTGGTAAGTGTGAAGATGAAGTGTTCGATGGATTTGTCTTTGAAGAGAAACTAACACTTCATGGTAAGTTCTACGATCATTCAAATGAGGTAAAAACCAATCAGCACTTCGATTATGAAGATATATCAGGTGGTTGTGAAGTGATGTTAGATTTTGATGATGATTTCATGTGTGAATATAAATCTAACTACTCTTTTGACATTCAACTGGAGATACTCAAAGAAATGCAAAGTCAAGGTGAGTTAAAAATGCATGATATATATAACTTTTTCTGTGAAGTTGAGAATGAGCTCTTTGCATTTCTGACAGACAACATGCATGAATCAAGTAGTAGGGATGAGTTTTAGTTTGATGTTGGTATTCAAGAGCATGTTGATGTTCTCTTTCATAGTGAGCAAGAGCTTAAATTTGTGCCTAGTTTTTATATGCACTATGAAAGTGAAGGTGTTAATCTTATTTTACCAAGTGATTCATTGCATGATGCTGATCTGATTGGTGAAATGGGTAGAAGTAATTTCATTTTACCTCATGAAAGGAATGAGAATGAGTTATATGCTAGAGGTAAATAATTTTATTCAAGTTCGGTGGCCCATGGCCATTGTGTGTATATAATCTTGGTAGTTGTAGTTATTTCCCTACTTTCAATAAAGCTGTTCAGGAGAGCTTTTGCTGTCAAGTGTGTGGTCTTCTTCTCCCCGACATCTAAAATCTTGCCATGCCCACAAGGGACATGCATCCCTAGATAGAGCCACTATTGGCACTAAAAATTGCATGGTCAATTTTCAGCACCATTGAAGAATTTGAGACCTATAAACGCTTTTATGTGCCTATGTACCTGGCTGTACCCTTGAGGCCCGTGAGGTGTTTAATGTTTCTAACACTCTATATTCAGCTTGTCTAAGTTTTCCATGAATTCAAATCATCATTCTGAGTCATCTCGTGAAGTCCTATTTTGAGCATTTTACAAATCTGCATTTTACACCAAGTGTCAAATAGTGACAAGAAGCCCTATTTACACCGTAATATCTTGCACCCTAAAATGTTTCATGACTTGCCACTTTGGGAGTGTCTAGTGTCCTTACCTAAGAGACTATGTTTTAGATTTCAAGTCATTTTGAGTCTGTTTGACTAGGTTTTGAATTCCTCAAATTTGGTAGTTTACTGTTTTCACACATTTGCAAAGTGCACACATTTCTGGGATGCCCTTTTTGACATGCTATAAATTTTGACCTTTTGACCTAAATGTTGAAATTCCTATTGCATTGCATTGTAGACATCAAAGACTTGTTATGTTTCAATTTTCAAGTCTTGATGAATCTGTTTGATCAGTTTTCAAACATGATTCCAAACACAATTTGTATCTTTTTACTAGTGTCAGTATTTGCAAATTGTTTAGTACGCTTGTTCGTGACATTATAACTCCTAATCCATGATTGGTGAGATTTAATGGATTGTTCCCTTATGTTTTCCACTAAAAATGCTCCAAGTGTGTCAGTTTGCAAGTCATGATGAATCCATTTGCACAATTTTCTAGGTCAATTCCATTCGCAAAAAATGCTTTCTGTCAGTGTTTCCATTTTGCAAAATCCAAGTAGCCAACTTTAGATGCTTTCCAAATTTGACCTATGATTTTTCATGAGCCAAAATTTTAGAATCATAATTTCCTCGTGACAGAGAACTAGTGCCCTAATTTTTTTCTTTCCAACTGTCCGTTTGCTCAGTTTTCCAAGCCAATTCTGAACCTAGTTTATGGTATTCTAACATGCTTGTTTGTACATAATTCTAAGAAGGAAAATTTAACAAAAAATATCTTTTGACTCCAAACTTGTCATGAGATGAAATTCAAGAGGGTAAAAGTGTGTAGTGAAGAGATTCAGTGTGCTAGCTTTCAGGGCTTAGTTGTTTGGGCCAGTTTTTAAAGGTAGTCAATGAACCTCCTAACATGAAATTGACAGTTCGACAAGAAGTGGTAAAATGAGTTTCAAATCGATTATTCAGCAGTCAAACTTGATTCTAATCAGTTTGAGATGTTCAGTTGGTCAGTTTGGTGTATCAGTTGTTTAGAAACAAAAAAATTTTAGCCAGACCTACTTTGGGGTCCGACTAATTACGTCAAATTGATAAAATATGTGCAATTTAGAGGATCTTATGAAAGGATTTAAAAGTTTGACAAAAGGAAATATATAAACTAATGATCAAATGCACTTGTGTTCAAAAGGCTCTAAAAGTTTGAGAAAGATGATCACTGGACATAATATAAGAGTAGCTTGTTGAGGAGGAAAACTCTCAACTTCTAAGTTTCCTAGGAAGACAAAGGTTTGGTTGAGTGCAAAGGTGATATAGTTAATCTTGGGTATTCATCAGTTTTTAAAGTGGAGCCAGATCTTATTTCAGTACTCAAGGGCAATATTTCTTTGTCAAGAGCTCATGGGTTGAATGAGCACTTACTCACATGGGATTCAAATGAAGAACAAGCTCAATTCTAGTTTTTACAAGCAAAAATGCTAATTGAATATTAGTTCTGAATGGATAAAGAGAGGGATTTGGTATTTTCATCTATCTCCCAATTGGTTTCTACAAAGTTGAAATTTCTGTCCAGTTACATAAATTTGACAAGAGGCCTAGGTGCTAGATTTTTAATAGCTCCAAGAGTGGTATTGGTCACTAAAATTGATTGTGCAATGTAGCAAGTTGCTAAGGACTTTGCCTTAGAAAGCTAATATGAATGTGATTCAATTTGCTTATTTTGAGACAAAGAATGTTCTCTATACGTATCATCCTATGGAAGCTTTGTATTTATTTCTTGTAACTAATAAGTAGAGGATGAAGTTATCTTAATAGGTCACAAGGGAGGTGTGACAATTGCACTATTCTGAAATGGGAAGCCAATCGCATGTCTTTTAACAAGGCAAAGCGTTCTAAAGGAACAAGCTCCATGTTTAAATAAGCAAAGCAGTTGCCTGATGCCCTAGCCATAGGGTAGTTTGGAGAACAAAGGAAAAAGAGCATGAGTGAGAAGAAAGGGAGCGACTCATAAAATAGGTGTCTAGCATGCAAGGAAACTGACACTGGAGGAGAAAGCCCACATCCCACATGAAAGAAGTTTATGTTATTGGCAAGCAGGAATGTTTGAGTAGGGCAGGGGGCAGTCAAAGCCATGGCGTGACAGAGAAAGAAGCTGCCAATAGAAATTAGCAGAAGTGGACCACAACAATAAAAAGAAGCTCACGTCTAGAATAGAGGTAGCTCCACATGCATGTGAGGTTACCATGGCAGAAATCAATAGGGGAGTTGTTTGGAGTCATAGCACAGTAAAATTGAGATCCCATGCACAAGACAATGAGATGCATCCAGCATTAATTCATGGCATCATGAAGGAATAGCTCCATTTTGCAGGCAGGGAATGACATTGGTTTGGAATTCCACATTTACAACCCACGTTTTGAGCACAAGTTGCATACAGGAGAGATCTTCCTCGTAAAAGGTTGAATATCTTATGGAAAAGGCCCAAGGTAGAGGAGGAATTTGGGGTGGTGGCTCTAGAAGGATGTTCCCACGCCTTTCAGGCTACCTGAGCATCCCCTCTAATATAGAATCTATGAAGAGGAAACCAACAAACTAGCCCCTCACGCATTGAAAGATTTAAGTTAAAAGCATTTCCCATGCAAGGAGGTAAACGGCGAGTTTTTATTTAAGCAAACAATCAGCTCTAGAGACACCCAATGCCTTGGAAGGAATAGAAAGACATCTTTTAAAATATATCTCACGTAGGTCTGCAAGCAAAAAAATAGAACCCTCCACGCTGAAAATGAAAAGAAGTTTCAAAACAATTATAAAAGGAAATTTGCAGGCAGTGAGGAGATATAAAGTGGAGACCACTCAGGCAATAAGGAAGAACCCTGCGCAGATAAAAAGCAACAGCAAACATAAATGGTACTCCATGCATTTGAAGGAACAAATCGTGCCCACATTTTGGAAGCCGCTAGAGTAGGGTTGTGTGACCAAGGTTCCACATTTGTCACATTTGAAAGCTTTTAAAACTTTAAATACAACTTCAAGAAATATGAGTTGTTTCTTAAGAGACACGCCTTTTTAAAGGCAAGGGCATGCTATATGGTGGACCCTCCGATGATGACAGCTAGTGTGGAGATTAAGTAGACTTTAAACAAGAATGGATCAATGGTGACATGGCACTAAAAATGAAGATGCATCTGATTGATGACGCGTGGCTTAATCCAACGAACAGTGCTTTCTCGCAAAAAGAGTTGTGTGGTAGTTAAATAATGCGAGGATGCACCTGGGCACCACGTGGCACCACAGGTCCTGTGGATGATGAGGTCACAGTTTGATATCGACAGCTCAAATGGGAGCATCAAATTTTGCCACGTGGTGAGATTCAATGGCTGGTGCTTCCCTGCAAAAAGAGTTGCGTGGCAGATAAACAATGTGGGAATGTGCATTTGTGACATGTAGCACAGCTCCCAACAGTGTTGATGTGGCATCTAATGTAGAGGTTGACTAATCAAAAACTACCATGTGGCAGAAAGGCTCAGTCAACCATGGGTTGACCACAAATTGGAAGGCTAGGGTAGAAATTTGAAAACTATGATAAATAATTTTTAATGATTTTTCAAAAGGTACGTGCAAGCAAAGACTTTTAAATCAAAAGATCTTTTATTCTAAACTTCAAACTTTAGAATATTAAAATTTTCTTCTAAAAGTATTCAATTGCAGACTTTGACTTTTTCAACTAGGGGAGTCATTTTCAAATTGATTTTTAGGAGGTTCCTGTTATGCAAAATAGGTGATGATATATATTTTTGGAATTGTGAGAATCTAAATTTTCCAATTCCAAGGTTAGTTTTTGCATAGGTAGCAGTCTATTTGAGCTACAAGAGGATTTGTCTCAGATACCTAAATTGCAGCCAATTTCAGATGAGGAAGTTCAAAATTGGTTTTTTGGCAAGGTAATGACTTGAATATGCATAAAAGATGGTAAAAATGCTGTTGGGATTGAATTGGTTACATTAAAATCAGTAAAAACTCACAATTTCACCAGAATTGCATAGGGTTTCAGATATTTTAGATGTATAAAAGGCTTTCATCATTTGAACAGAGATATTTTCCAATCAGTTAGAGTGTAATGATGAAACAAAAAATAAGACTAAATGGTAGAGAGATGAAAGAGGTTTTCAGTTGCACAAGATGGATTTCCAAATGGACACTTGTCATCTTCAGTTTCAATTCGAGAATTCATCTCCTTGCTATATCTTTCTTTCTTTCTTTTATTTGAAGGGTTCTAGTTTTTGGTAACTAGGAGACCATTCATGGTTCCAATCTTGAGTTTTGTCAGATCTGTGATACCATTTTTCTCTGTGATTCTTCTTGTTATGAATAGCATATTGTATTCCTTTTGAGGCATTTGCATTACACAGTCATTCTATGTGTATTTTCTAAATTTTGATATGCAGATGATGTATTGTTTCGAAGGAAATTAATGCAAGAGTTTCACCTTTCTTAGTTTCATTTTGATTCTCATCTCCTACTTCTGTTACTTGCAATGTTCTGTGTTTAAGAACTAAGAGCTTGAATCTAGTTACATCCCCTTAAGGTTGTATATCAGAATAGATTTGTTGTTGGAACAAAGCTCCAAGTAAATGCTTGTTTATACTGATAGGATTGCAAGTTACACCAAAAGGATATCACCATAAGTACGAGAGTTTTAATGAATATTGATGTCTGTTTGCAAGTCAAGCTGATAGACCATATACTTGAATATATGAGTATATTCTAGGTATTCATCTGTATGTGAAGATTCATTTAGTGCCCAATAGATAAGGGACTGGTCATCTTGAAGGATGAATGTTCTTTGCTATTGCATACGTGATTATGCTGAGAAATCAAATCAAAATGAATATTATTTTCCCATTTTATGTTTTGAAGAACTATAAGTGTAGGTCATGGCTTATTTGTGGTTACTTTCCTTGGTTATGATTAGCTACTATGATCAGGAGATTTACCAGCAAATTGAAGAAGAGTATTGACCATATCTACTATAGAGGGTAGTCTTGGAATGAAGTATCAAGATAAATTAGACAAATCCCTTACGTTTTCCCAGCTTGGCTTTGCAGAGCCTAAAGTGAAGTGGGTCCTGATATGACTCTGTTAATTGGCCCAGAACTAAGATTCAGCCTTGTTGAATATATGATTTAGCTCATCCTTAGGCATGTCCCTAGTCTTTGTTTCTTGGTATCAGGTTTAAATCTACCTGGTTTGTTCTTTACTAAAAAGAACACCAATAGAACCATGACTTCATCTCCAATATAAAATTCCTCATATCTCCTATTTACAACTACCTTAGCCTTATACTATGTATTCATCTTTATGATGTGTTTCCTCACCTCCTCATGGATGTTCTTCAAATGTTCAAAAAAATCTTCTGCTTTAGTACTACTTATCTCTCCCTTACCCAAATTCCTCAACTTAGAAAAATTTCTAGGACTACTCCCATATACAATTTGGAATGTTGATTTCCCAATACTCTTATTGATAGAATTATTATATGCAAATTCTTCCTATGGTAAAATCATATCCTATCCCTTTGGTTTATCTCCAACCAAGCATCTCAACAAGTTTCGCTAACTACAATTCACAGCTTCTATCTATCCATCAATCTATGAATGATGTGATGAACTGAGCTTAAAATCTATCTCCAACTTCTTCCATAATGTACACCAAAAAAACCCAAAAAATTTGGTATCTTGGTATGAAACTATACTCTTTGGTAGACCATGCAATCTCACTACTTCTCTAAAAAACAACTCTACTACATGAACAACATCATTAGTCTTCTTCCAAGGAATAACATGTGCCATCTCTGAAAACCTATCAACCACCACAAACATAGAATCATGCCTATACTACATCCTTAGTAATCCAAGAATAAAATCCATGCTGACATCCTCCCACAGCTTCTCTGGTATAGGTAATGGTTGATACAACCCTATATTCTGCTTCACTCCTTTCACCATCTCACATACTTGGCAACTTTGTACAAACTTTGTCACATCTTGTTGTACCTATGGCCAGTAATAGTTTTCAGCAACCAAGGCTATAGTTTTATCTCTACCAAAATCTCAAGCCAATCCTCCACTATGCTTCTCCTTGATGAGGTTCTCTCTCATTGAACTTCTTGGAATGCATAACTAGCTTCCCTTGAACAACATATTATCTTAGATCATAAAATCCAACTACTTTGTCCTATCAAGTGTAATAAGTTCTACACAAGCCTTCTACACTTCACCAAAATCACAATCATCTAGATACAATGTACTAAGTTCCTTGAATCAAACCACCTCTATTTGCATTTCTATCACCAAAAGTTGTCTTCTACTAAGAGCATCTAGAACTTTGTTAGACTACAATAACTCAACCCACATTAAATGCCTTTGGTTCAATTTTCCTTGACTATTCAAATATTGCAAAGCTTGATGATTAGTATACAAAACAAACTCCTTGGGAAGAAGATAGTGTCTCTGCTTCTTGAATGCTTAAACTATAGAATAAAATTCATGATCATAAAAAAAATATTTTCTTTTTGGATCATTCAACTTCTTACTAAAACAAGCAATTGGTCTACCTTCCTGGCTAAAAATATCTCCTATTGTAGTACCACTAATATCATAGTCTATTTGAAACACCTTGTTGAAATTAGTAAGTACTAAAATAGACTAATCAATAACTTTCTATTTCAATAGATTGAAACTCTTATCTGCTCCTAAAGTCCACTTAAACTCTTTCCTATCTCCTCTCATTGTTTTAATCAAGGATCCACAAATACTACTAAAACTTCTTATGAACTTTCTATAAAATGTAGCTAGTCCATGAAAATATCTTACCTCTATCACTCTCCTTGGAGTAGGCTATTCAAGGATAGCCTTCGCTTTCTTTGGGTCCATTTTCAAACCTTCTCTAGAGACTACAACTCCCAACTACACCAACTTCTTTAAAAAACTACACTTCTTCACATTTATCAACAAATTTTCTTCCCTCAACTTTTCAAACACCTTGCGAATATGAATCAAATGCTCCTCTAATGTCTCACTAAAGATCAATATATTATCTAGATAAACAATGAGAAACTTACCTAGAAAATCCTTCAATGCCTCATTCATGAGCCTCAAGAAAGTGCTCAGTGCATTGGTTAGCCCAAAAGGCATGACTAACCACTCATACAGTCCTTCCCTTGTCTTGAAAGTAGTCTTCCACTCATCACCATCTCTGATATGAATTTGATGGTACCCACTCTTCAGATCTATCTTTGTGAAATATTGAACTCCACTCAAACAATCCATAATATAATCCATCCTCAGCAAAGGAAATCTAGACTTGATGGTGATCTTGTTGGTTATAGGAGAATATGTATACATCCTTAATTCTCCATTCTTAGTTGGTGTTGACACTACTGGTACAACACATGGACTTAGACTCTCTCAAATTAACCCCTTCTATACCAAGTCATGAACTTGCCTATTCAACTCTTCACTTTTTGCTAGTGTCATTATGTGCATTGACATGTTTGGTAAACTAGCTTCTAGAACCAAATCCATCTAGTGATTGATCTTCCTCATTGGGGGCCATCCATTAGGTACATTATCTGATACAATATTAGAAAATTCTTCCAAAATATCTATCACTTTTGTACGTACCTCCTCTACTTCTTCTTTACTATCTTTAGGAATCATAGAAAAATGCATATGCTCATGTTTCATACCTTTAAGAAACTCTTTCCATCAAAAAAACATATTCTAGCAGCACTACATACATTTTCTTCTTTATCCTTCAATAGCTTCACCTTATGCTTCACTTCATTCTCAGTTAGAGTGTAGGTATTTTCTTGCCCATCATGTACAACATGCCTATCAAACTAGCATAGCCTACACAACAACATATGACATATGTCCATAGGTATGATATCACATAGTACCTCATCCAATAGTTCCAAATCTTCAACTTCACTAAGCACTGCTCATTGACCATAACCTTGTGGTCATCTTGCACCCAAGCAATATGGTATGGACATGGGTGTTTCTATCTCTTTAGCTTCAACTTGGTGACCATCATTTCTAACACCAGATTGTTAGTACTTTCACCATTAATGATCACATCACAACACTTATCTTCACATCTACACCTTGTGTAAAAAAAAATCCTTCTTTGATCAAGTTCATTCTTACCACTCAGCAAGACTCTTCTATTACCTAGGACTTCTCTTCTTTCAACATCTTTAGAATGTAAGGTTCTAGCATCTTCATCAACATGTGCAACTGGGTAGATTCAAATTCTCTATGCCCTTCTTCTCTATAGTGAAAACATTTTCCATGGAAGCCTCCTCTTCTAAATCCTTTTCCTAGTCCTCTTCCTCTCTGATCTCTATTACTTTGATCATGGAAATGAATGGAATTGTTTCCCCTTTAGTTCTAATTGATACTTCTAGCCTCATCCTTGTTCTTGTGATAATCATTATTGCTTCCATATGATCATCCACTAGATCTTCCACTACAACCTCTTCTACTATTCTTATTTTCCAACTTCTCTCTCAATTTCTCCTCTACTCTTAGGGAAAATTGGTATGCCTCCTCAATAATGCTCATTTGAACTAGACTTAGCTCATCCTAAATGCTTCTCCCTAACTCATTAAGATAACATGAAACTTTCTTCTTATCAGCTTCTGCATGGCTAGTTCTAATGAGAAATCAATAGAACTCTTTGGTATACTCTTGAATAGATTTTTTTGCTTGCTTCATTCCTTGCATCTTCTTTAACAGATCAAGCTCATTATCCATAGGAATGAATTGTTGCTTCATTTTAGTTATCATCTAATCCCATCTAGTGATTTTTTCCTTTCCCTTTCTATTTCACTCCAACTGAATCTCTTGCCCCTAGATCTTTGCATGTCCCTTAAGTTTTGCCTTTGTAAACTTGACCCTATCTAGAACCTCAATATATTCATACTAAAAGTACTCTTGTAGTTCATTAATCTAATCGATTAGCTCTTCTGGGTTAAGATTTCTTGAAAATGTGGAAACAAAAAACTTACATCTTTTTCCAATCTTAGAGATGGCCCTAAAATGCCTCTCATCCTCTAGATTTAGAACTACCTCTACTTCAACATTTTCTTCTACTTCATCCTCATCCTTGCTTTCATCTCTTATAGGAAGATTTATTTCTCTTTTCATTTTTTCTTCCAATGCTTGCATTTTTCTTTGAAGGGCTTGAAAAATCTCAAGTGTAACACCTATAGCTCTTCTTCTATACTCTCTTCAAAGAGGAATTTTTGTGCTTCTATTGAAACCCTGGCACAAGTTGCGTCACAATCAGTGACATGTCTACACACTCAGCCCAAACCATGGTCCTGGTGCAAACTACCTCATAATCGGTGACCTATCCACACACTCAATAATTATGGATCTGATACCACTTGATGTAGGGGAATCCCCTTAATACCATAAAATCATAAAAGAAATAAAGAAACAATAGAAAATGTGAGAACAAATATGGAATTTTTATTATCACAACAAATTCAAAAATCATAGAATTCTCAATTACAATATGCTAACTCAATCGAGCACCTTCATTATAGTAATCTACACGATAGTGTTGTGAACTATCACCTAGAGGTGCCCTAGATAATGTTTGGGTCTTTCTTAAATAGGAAATTTTATGTTGTTTAGGAAGGCTATAGATGGTCAAACTTAATACCTAGGGCCAAGAAACCTTAACAATACACATAGAGTTAGCCAAATACATTTTTGACAAATTATTTGAAAATTTTTGGTAGCCCAACTTCTAAAGGCCATAACTAATGAGTCATTGTTCAGATTGGCTATTATAACAACTTTTCAAAAATGCCAACTCCTGATATGTAGGCTTGAAATTGTGCTAGCACACTTCTCTCAGGTTTTTGAACCTCATCTAGACAATCTAAGGCCTCCAATGGTGAGCTTGAGGATTTTTTTGCAAATTTTTTGACCAAAAATCCACAATAACTTCTTTGATACTTAAGCTGGAGCAATGAGATTTTTATGGTAGGCTTATATCTCTAAAATGAACCTTCCTATAGAAAATGAGAACATTCTGAGCTCGTATGAAAAACTTACTAAAAATAGCAAGTTCCTATAAATAGTAACCACCCTATCTACTAGTCCTTATTAAAATAGAAAAGATTGAAAATAAAATATTTTTGGGTGATGCAACATTGCCCTTACACCCAAGATGCTCTTGCATCACAATATCCTCTTGCAAATCTTAGTCAAAATAGTCTTATAAATAGGTAGTAGAGCCCCCAAATTGTAAAGATTTAATTGATGTGCCTCTCAAATTTCTAAGAATCCATTTGATTGTATTCCAATGCTTAGTTCTAAGATTAATGATATACCTACTAACAACTCCCACTACATGTGAAATACCTAGCCTAGTACATATCATTATATACATTAAGCACCCTATGACTGAAGCATAAGGTACTTTGGACATCTTAGCCTCCTTTTCCAGTGGCTTTGGACACATCTCCTTAGTCAATTTTAAATGACTAGGTAAACGTGTGCTGACATGTTTATCATTCTCCATAGAGAAACATTACCACACCTTCTCAATATAATCAACTTGAGATAAAGTCAAGTTTATGTGCTTCTTATCTATGCAAATTTTCATATCAGGGATTTCTTTTTCTACCCCCAAATCCTTCATAGAAAATGAATTGCTAACTATTCTTTTAACATTTTAATGTTATCCATGTTAGACTATAGCACATGCATATCATCAACATATAGATATATAATAATATAGTTGTCATCATCTAACCTCTTAGAGTAAATACAATGGTCCAAATGACACCAACCATACCCATGTTCATTCATAAAACTATAAAATTTAAGATACCATTACTGAGATGCTTGCTCAAGCCATATAAGCTGTTCTTCAATTAGCATATAGGATTCTTATTACGTTTGATGTCAAATCCATCTTATTTTACCATATATAATTCTTTATTTAAATCAACATAGAGATAGGTTGTTTTAATATTAAGTTTCCCCGAATGCAAATCTTCAACAGTCTCAATACTTAAAATAGTGTGAATAGAAGTAATATTAATAATAGGAGAAAATATCTTATCAAAATCAATGCCTTTTTTCTATGAAAGTCCTTTTACCACTAATCTGTCTTTTAATCTTTTCTTACCTCCATCATCTTCTTTTAACTTCTAAACCAATTTAGTTTGTAAATCCTTCTTACCTATAGGAAAATTTCATAAATCCCAAGTTGGGTTTCTTAGTAATTAGTCAAATTATTTTAGTATTCTAGACTCTTATTGAATCTTTGTATCCACCTGTACAACTTCATCATAACATATAACTTCACTAGTAACTATTAATAAATAGAATACAAAGAGGCATACAATATTTCTAGTAGTCTACTTATCATTTTTTACTATATAACATTCACTAGAGTGTGATGTATTCCTTTTGTGGTTCTTGTAGAGCATTAGGAACTCTTTGAACATCATCTTTTTGTGTATCATCCATGTAATGCCCCACTTCCAGATCCTTGGAACAAGGATGAAATAGAAGCTGATTTTTTCTTTTAAACAAGTGTAAGTGCACAAGATGAAAACATACATAGATCATGAAGACAACAATGAAAGACACAACCACCATCCTAACAACCAATAGATCTCCTAACACCATGACCTAAACTAACACAACACATAATACAGAACCAAAGCAAAAACAAAAACAAAATAAGAAATCTAAAATCTATTGGGGCATGGTAATTTAAGGCATCCTAAAGGGTACTAGAAACTATGAAAATTGATCCCCAAAAACTAAGGGAAACACCCACTATTTTTTGCATGAGGCCAATAGAATAATAGATTATCACGTGAGGAAGTACATTCTCATGCCAGGAAGTGTACTACTATGTGAGAGGAAGTGCACTCTCATGTGAGGAAATGCACCACTATGCACGAAGATGCACTTGCCTTAGCCCCCAACATTGGTGTGGGATCTTGAGTGAGGATGTGCCCCATGCCACATGAGAAACCCTAGAAAATTGTACAAGGATACTACTTTCTCATGTGAGAAAGTAAGACTTCACATGACGAAATACAATTTTGCATGAGAATTTGCATCTGCATGCCAAAAGAAAAAGGATGAAAACATGGAAAATGAAATCCTCCACACTGTGGAATACCAAATCTACACATTCAAGGCATAATACTCGAATATAATACTAAAAGATAGAAAGCTAGAAATAGCATCTAAACTTATAATCATATAACAAAGAAAAAGAAAAGAAGGGAAACATTACAGAGTATAGAAAGAAACATTGCAATAAATGGAAATTACACTGCAATGAGTAGTAAAACAAACTAAATGTATAGTTCCTCCCAACCATCAATAGCATCATAAGACCATTGTGGGACCTAGTCATCCCCCATGCATAACATCCCAAGCCACCAGTCAGATTGTTGGTACTATCATAATAGGGACATCACTACTAAACATGCTACAATCATAAGCATAAGGAAATCTAACATGCTAGTGAAAAGCACAAGATAATCCTATAAAGTAGATAACATCACCTATCACATGCTTATCATTAAAGTAAGGAAATGCATCAATAAATAACATCATCTAACATGATATACAAGAATTCCAATGACAACATAAATCAGAAGAAAGCATACTTTGGAACTCAAAATACCAAGTGACAACATCCAACAATGATTGCACTAGAACAAAGACCATCTTTGTATACTAGTCCCTAGCAGTGGTAAAGATAACTATGCCTCCCACCCATGTGGTACCCATAGGTCCACACTCATGATGTTGATAGATATAATGATCCAACCATAAAAACATGCAAAATAGAATCCATGGCTAACACACATGCTAGGCAATATGATTATTGAAACCAAGACATAAACAATGCAAAACTACATGTCCTAGTCATAATGATCACTAGACTGCAAGGTAGAAACCCCCTCCATATGCTACCCTACCCTACCCATGCTCATACAACTGGTGAGTTCCCATAGGCATGCAATTTCCCAACCCATCCCTAATGATCTTATTTTTTTGAAATACCATAGAATACTAGGACTCATAAGTCGCCCGGTAATTGTACACGCATGTACTGATGTGTGGCATACCACCATCATGAAGTGCATAACATAAGGATTGGATGACAAAAAAAAATAGAAAGTCATTCAATTGAAAATAGACTAAGGAGGATGGATGTGACATGCATCCCAATGCATCATAAAAGTGCAATAAAGGTCTAACCGATATCCAAATGGATAATCTAGGTTCACAACCCAACTCATTCAAAGAAAACCTTAGAAAAGTAGGTGGCATGCAAAACAATATAAAAACCACAAAAAAATACAAAATTTTGAAATTAAAACCCATTTGACTTTTGGGTAGAAAAACCCTAAAAATCCAAAAATAGAAGAATTCAACAACCATATGAAAAAATGGCCAACATAACGACTCAAAATCCCAAAACCCCATCTCAAAAATAGGGAAAATGTTCATACTTGACTATCTAGGTAGAACCAACAAATAGAAACAAAAGGGAACACTAGTTCTTAGCCTCCTAACATACTACTACAAGAAATGAAAGCTGAAATGGATTAATTAAAATAAAATGGGAAGGCCCTACCTAACAAAAAAAGGGGCCAAAACTAGAATTCATAGAATAAAATAAATAGCCCACTAATTTTTTTGAAAGTGATAGTAAAGAAAGGTCTCCCCAGGCTAGATCAAACAAGATTGATCTCGCGAAAAACCCATGCTTACAACACCCACAATGAAGAAAAGTCCAATCTTTCAAAAGAGAATTTTTGAAAATACTCTGCAAATTCTAAAATCCAAAAATAGAAAAGTGAGGAATTCAATTCCTCATACAAAAGTTATTCACTTTTTGAGTGAATAGTTCATTAGGGTAAATAGAAAAATATAGTAGCTAGACTCCAAATTGACCCAAACAAAAATAGGTTGTTCTCTATAATAAGAATTCACCTAAAGAAAAGTTGCCAAAAATTAAATCTGAAGATTTAAAACTTGAAAACCCAAAATCACAAAAATTCACTTAACACTTTCATAATAGAATGAACCTCTAAATGCACAAACATGCTTACTAGTCTAATCAAATAATTTAGATGAGTTTGGATTTACTAATCACTAAATTTTTTAATTTAAAAAATTAAAATTAGGATACATTGACGATATAGGGATGACATTGGTAAAATATGAACAAATAAATCACTAACTCCATAGGCGACTACCAAGGATATAATTCATGCAAACTAAAATAAGTGATCAAGTGCAGTTGCATAATAATATCATAGCCAAAGAAAAATGCATTAAATAACTAATTAATCCATTTACATCACTCTCATTTGCATAAAGCCCAAAGAACAAGAATGAAGTAAATAACCATAGCATAGAATCCATCACATGACATAATCAACATATATGTGCAATAAACCATAAAACTAGATATCATCATAGATCTGCTATCATCTCAAAATAGCATTAAGATGCGAATATGATAAACTGAATGACATAGTAGTATAGCATCTATGTTACTGAATCAAGGTATAATATTTGACCCTCAGATCATCTCAAAATACAAATAAAAATAAGAGTAACAAGTATCTCCCAAATCAAAATAGACATGGTACAGACTACATACACAAGAGGTGCTACATCCTCCTCCACTAGCATAGGCTTACTCCTAGAAGCTGATAAAATGATAGGGATACAATCCCCTCAATCATGTAGCATCCTCCCAAGTCACAGAGGTCTCATCGCTTGGGTCCAATTGGACCTTTACCTACTCTATATCCTAACATCACAAAGTTGACCTTCAATGTTGTAGGATATGAATGGGCTCCAAAGTAAGCTTCATCTCTACTACCTACAAAGTATCCCAATCAAGAACATGGGTCACATCTAGAATATACCACCTCAAAATATAAACCTAAAAAAATCATAGATGCACGATAAGCTAGGTGGCAATGCTAGTCGATAAGAAACATGGCGAATCCTCTCAAGAATCTCAAAAGGTCCAACAAAATGTGGTGCCAAATTAGAGCCTTTCCCACAATGGATGGGGCTCTTCCTTGGATGCACTCACAAAAATACCCTATCACCAACAAAAAAGTGATGATCCAACCTATGGGCATCTGCATACTTCTTTTCCATGTCTTGATCAATAACCAAATGCTTCCTAATGCAAACAACCTACTGCTCCATATCCTAAAGCATCTTTGGACCCAAAAGAACTCAATCCTCTAAATCATCCCAACTCAAAGGAGTATGACATGTCCTAACATACAAGGCCTAAAAATGTGACATGCCAAGAGAATTATGTTACCCATTGTTGTATGCAAACTCAACAAGGTACAAATAGTTCTCCCACTTCACCTACCTATCCATAACATACATGTGAAGGATATCCTCTAGAAATTGATTCACTCTCTTGGTCTAATCATCAGTCTTTAGGTGATAAGCCAAACTAAAATTGAGTTGTGCACCCAAAGCATGCTAGAGAGACATCCATGATGTAGAAGTAAAAACCAGATATCTATCCAAAATTATCTGATAAGGAATCCAATCCAAATGAATAATACTTGTCAAGAAAACATGCACTATAGAAGAAGTTGTGTAGGATGCTCTCATGGGTGAAAAATATGCTACCTTGGAAAATTTGTCCAGTATTACCATGATATAATCATATCTTTGTGATGATATACGAAATCTTGTGATAAAATCAATAGATATCATATCCCACTTCCACTTTGGAATGATATGAGGCTGCAAAAGACCCACTAGATGTTGATGTTCTACCTTCAGTCTATGGAACTAAAGATATCTATCATTAAAATCAACAACATCATCCCTCATCCCTACCCAAAAGTATAGTTGTTTGAGATCAGCATGCATCTTCTTGACTCTGGTATGCGCAGAATATGGCATGCGATGCACTTTTGACAAAACCAAGGAATGAAGATCACATGACATAGGTGCATAGATATACCCCAAGTGATAGAGTAGTCCATTGGACTTAAGCACATAACCTCAAAATCTCCCCTCAAGGGTACATCTAGACTCAATCTCCACCCTCACCTCCTAATACCAAGTGTCACCAGGAAAAGCCTTCAAGATACAGCCTCACAGATCAACTTCAAATTATGTCACTAATACCTCAAGTTGTCTTGTTCTCAAAGCATCCATGATGACATTCTCCTTTTATTTAATGTAATACACATCAAAGTCATACTCGCACAAGAACTCCATCCAATGATGCTATCATGCATTTAGGTTTGGCTGAGTAAAAATGTACTACAAGCTCTTGTGGTTGCTATGCAACTCAAACCTATGTCCAAAAAGGAAATGCCACCAATGGACAAGGGCATGCACTATGGCCAGGAGTTCTAAATCATGAGTGGGGAAGTTAAGC
Organism: Cupressus sempervirens; assembly: GCA_028749045.1. Lineage (NCBI taxonomy): Eukaryota > Viridiplantae > Streptophyta > Pinopsida > Cupressales > Cupressaceae > Cupressus > Cupressus sempervirens. The sequence goes on from CM053786.1 coordinate 109,895,159, forward strand.
TCATGTTCCTTGGGTTTCCTAGACTTATATGAAATTATGTGACCATCCTACATCAACACTACAACCACACCTTCCAATGAAGCATCTATGCAAACCATGAAATCACCTATAGGATTAGGCACTACAAGGATTGGTGCACTAGTCAAACACACCTTAAGAGTACTAAATTTTGTCTCACACTGGTCTAACAAAAAATACTTCTTCCCTTTCCTCTGAAGATAAATGATGAGATGAGCTACTCATGAGAAATCCTTCATGAAGCAATGATAGTATCTTGCCAATCACATAAAACTACAAACTTATGAGACATTACTGGGTACTGGCCAATCCATGATAGCATGTATCTTCTCTAGTTCCACTACAATTCCATCACCTATAATGATGTTTCCCAAATACTTCACCTCTAACTGGAAGAATCCACATTTACTCAAGTTTCCATACAACTGATGGTCCCTTAAGCACTGCAATACCTAACATAAATGAACTTCATGGTCCTCCATAGTCTTTGAATAGATTAATATGTCATCTAGGAATATAATGACATACTAATCAAGGTAAGTGTGAAATATATGATTCATCAAACTCATAAACATTGATGGTGCATTGATTAACCCAAAGGTTACAACTATGAACTCACAATGCCCATACCATATACAAAAATTTGTTCAATGAATATCAGCCTCCTAGATATGGAGCTAATGGTATCCTAACTTAAGATCAATCTTTGAGAACACTCATGCTCCCTTAATTTGATCAAATATGGCATCTATCTTTGGAAAAGTATAATGGTTCTACACCGTCACCTTATTCAACTACCGATAATCAATGCACAACTGCAAAGAACCATTCTTCTTCTTTATGAAGATGACTAGTGGACCTATGGGGGATACATTAGGATGAATATGGCCCTTGGCCAAAAATTCTTTCAACTATAACTTGAGCTCACTCAACTCTTGAGTAGTTATGTGGTAAGGAGCTTGTAGAATTGGCTTTGCTCCTAGTATAAGATCAATCTAAAAATTAATGTCACACTATAGTGGGATACCCAAAACCTAATCAGGAAACACATCAAGATACTCACAAAGGAGTGGGTGATCATCAAGTGTCATCATATGGCTCTTGGCTTCCTCAAGATTAGTAAGAGACATAAGAAACAACTAGAAACCTTTCTACACACTTTGCTTCAGTTTATCAGCTAAGATCATACGAAGTGAGACTGATTTTAGGACTCCCAAAAGTTCTACCTGCCCACTTGTATTGTCAACACACTGTACCATCTTATAATGAAAATCAATATTCCATTGATGGGAAGCTAACAAATCCATGCCAAAAATAATTTCATGTGATCCTAGACATTGAATGCATAATTTCATTGTGGTGGTGAAGGTTCCCAAATTCAAAACACAACCACTGACCAACAAGTCTACAACTACTTGGGAACCTATGGCTAACTCAACTTGCCACCTATCAACCTAATGCATTCACTAGCCCACATTGTTGAACAAGAGATGGTGAAATGAAAGAATCTAAACTACTAGAGTAAAACAAAACTAAAGTTGAAATACCATGCAACATACTTGTAGCCTTGACTACCATACCTTGATGCTTAGCTTGATATTTGTTAGCTAGCACAAAGAATTTTTTATTCTAACCCACATCTCCTATAGTATGCTCAGATCTTGCTACACCATTACCAAGTCTTGAAGATGGCTTAACTGAACAATCAAAAGATTTATGGCTAGGTTTGCCGCAAGAATAATAGTTTCTAATAAATTCAAGACCTATTCCATGACCACCTTGAGTAGCACTAGGATATGGTTTACTACCCCTACTAGAATTCGGTTGACCACTCTATGGAGGAAAATCCTACTGAGATTTCTATCCTATATTTTGGTTATGTCCTTTCTTACCTAAGTTACTAGGATCCTATCCACCTTTGACCCAAAACCTCTTCTTATTCCTACAATGTGGACCACCCTGAGTGGTTGTCAACTAAACTTGGCCCTTTCTTGAGGACTTGGTTAACTAAATATTTTTCCTAGAGTTCTAAGTAATTTGGTTCTAAGAACTAGATTTACCACACTACCCCTTAGCCACATTTCTCTATATGATCCTTTCCTTCTCAACAACAAGAGCAAGTGTCCTTAGCTGATGAGTATGGACATCTTCGATGATGGAGTCTTTGAGGCCTCTAAAAAAATGTTGAGTGGTGAGTGCCTCATCATGTTTGTAGCTTGAATGTTGTTTCAACCCAAGGAAATTCTTCTCATACTAATCAACTGTCATAAAGCCCTATTTAAGCTCATGGAATTCATCAATGTGAGCTTTAGGATACTATGGAGATATAAACTTCTCTCTAAACCTTTCCTTAAAGATCTCCCAGGTGAGATCTATGACACTTATACCAAGCCTTTCACTCTCTGAATCCCACTAGATCGAACCATGTTTCATAAGCTGTGTGATCACACAATGGGCCTTCACATTGTTCCCATAAGGTAGTAGGGAGAAACAACACCGCATATCAAGCAACTAGGTCTCAGCCTTGAGTCTAGTTCCCTAGCCATCAAACTCTAGTGGTGTGGACCTCTAAATTTCTCACGTCATCTCAATTTGAGTGAGATTATAATAATCTTGACCGCAACCTCTCCATTAGTTCACTTTCACACTCTTCCCCCCTAAGCTCTAAATGATGGGAATCTCCATGATGAGATCCCTCTTCCCAATCTTGATCATGCTGGTGTTCCTCTACATAAGGGCCCAATCTAGCAAGAATTTCATAGAGCACTAGCATTAATGCCCCCATGATGCTCTAATTAGAATTATTATCATGTTCTCCCTCTCCTTCCTAATGTCCCTAATCATGGTGTTCATGTCCACATTTACAGCTATGGGTACCACCATGACCACTAGATCTATGTGCAAGAGGCATCATTATGGGAACAACAAGATAATGTTAGAACAATCAGATCACCACATAAGTATAAAAACCATGAACAATAAGATACCAAAATAATAAAACATAATATAATAATACACAACATAAAACAAAACCATAGTGGAAGCTTAGCATAGAGGTCCCAATGTTGCAACATGGGCTCTAATTCTAGACGTAATGCCCCACCTAGAAATCCTTCGAATAAGGATGAAATACAAGCAAATATATGTTTTCTATACAAGTTTAAGTCTACAAGATGACAACATACATAGATCATGAATATTGCAATAGAAGACTCAACCACAATCTTGGCAACCAAAAAATCTCATGATGCCACTACCAAAACTGGCACAATACATAATAGGAAACTGAAACCAAAATGATACTAAAATACAAAATCTAAAATCTATCAGAGCATTGTAATTTATGGCATCACAAAGGGTACTAGAAACTCTGAAAATTTATCCCCAAAAACTTAGGAAAACACCCCCTATTTTTTGCATGAGGCCAATAGATTGATAAATTATCACATTAGGAATTACATTCTCATGCGAGGAAGTGTACCACTACATATGAGGAAATGCACTCTTGCATGAGGAAATGCACCAAAATGTGCAAGGATACACTTGCCTCAACACCCAATACTAGTGTGGGATCTCACATTAGGATGTGCCCCATGCCACGTGAGAAACCCTAGAACACAACATGAGAATTTGCATCAGCACACCGAAAACAAAAAGGAAAAAAACTTAGAAAGTGAAATCCTCCACACCAGGGAGTACCAAATCCAAACTTTAAGATGTAACACTTGAATATAATATAGAAAGATAGAAACCTAGAAACAACTAATCAAACAACAATAGAAAATAATAGAAGGGAAACATCACAGAGTATGAAAACCAACATCGCACTAAATGGAAATAATATCACAATGAGTAGTAGAAAAAACTAAATTTGTGGTTCCTCCCAATTTTCAATAGCATCATAAGATCATCATGGGTCCTAGCCATCTGCTTTTCATAACATCGCAAGCCATTGATCAAATCATCGATACTATCATAATAGGGACATCACTAATAAACATGCTACAATCATAAGCATAAGGAAATCTAACATGATAGTGGAAAGCATAAGATAATCCTATAAAGTAGATAACATAACCTATCACATCCTTATCATCAAAATAAGGAAATGTAAAAATAAATAATATCATCTAACATGATATATAAGCTTTCCAATGATAGCATAAATCACAAGAAAGCATACTCTAGAACCTAAAGTACCAAGTGACCACATCTAGCAGTGATCACACTGGAAGAAAAGACCATCTCTATACACTAGTCCCTAGCAGTGGTGAAGGTAGCTATGTCTCCCAACCATGTGGTACCTATAGGTCCACACTTGTCATGCTGATGGAGATAATGATCAAACCACAAACACACACAAAACAACATCTATGGCTAACACACATGCCAAGAAGTATGATGACTGAAATCAAGACATGGACAATGAAAAACTACAAGTCTTGGTTAGGCACTCAATGGGCTACTATGTAGGCAATGACATCATGAAGAGTCACTTGGTATTGACAATCCCAAGCTAGTATTGGCAGCTCAAACTTACCAACAAAATGACCACATCCTAAACCATTTTAATATCTTAAGTTATTTATTCCCACCAAATATTTTCATTTAGTTATCACTTAATTAAAACTTCCTTTGCCAACCCTATGGGCACAATGATCACTAGGTTGTAAGGTAGAAGCCCCCTCCATATGCTACCCTACCCTACCCATGCTCATCCAAATGATGAGTGTCCATAGGCATGCAATTTCCTAACCCAACTCCAATGATCTTATTTCTAGAAATACCATAGAACACCAAGACTGACTTGTCACTTGGTAAATGTACACGCATGTACTAATCTATGGCATACCACCATCATGAATATTAGAACAAAAAGAACTGGATGAGAACACAAAACATCAAGTCACTCAATTTAAAATAGACTTGGAGGAAAAATGTGACAAGCATCTTGATGCATCATAAAACTATAATATAGTGGCTCTAGTAGGTCAAGAGGCCCACAATAGGTAGGACTACAGGATACATGATCTTATACCCAAGGGCCATGCTACACTTGTGGTGCCATGGTGCCTAATCATCCAATGGTTAGGGAGAGGCTTTTTCAAAGCCGACAGTTGGACACATGGGCAGATCCCATAGAGTTTTTGCAGCAATTGACAATTGCTAGACTGATCATCAAGCTACAGTTATTTAGGCTATAGATGGAGTTGGTTGGCTAGTTAGCACTAGAGCCTATCCATATTATTGCCTAACAGACCCTAGCTCCTTGAGGTCAAGAGCTGAACCAAGTTAGAGTCTAGTGGGAATGTTTCAATGAGGTCACAATTTCTTGGGAGCATGCAGCACGGATGTGATCTCAATAACCTTATCTTTTGATGAACTCCAGGAGAAATTTCATGCCTAGTGGAGGAGAATGTGAGGCCTTTCCCTGACCCTTCATAGCCTTAGTTGTTACTTTATCATTTTGATACTCGCGACTCGAGATGTCAAGACATTATCTGATGCTGAGAACATATTATATTATTTCATGCTATGTGATGTTATTTTTAGATATTTGATGTTTCTCATTTAATGTTTTATGTATATGTATGTCAATGAAATTAGTAAATGTAGGATTGATACTTTGATTTAAGAGATTTTAATAGTTAAGAATTGAGAGAAACCCTAATTTATGTATGTTATAATTTATGTGATTCTTGATACGTAAATACATATGTGCATGTGATTTTATGGGACTACTACTGTGTACAATGAGTGTGCAGATATTTTAGCCAAGAAAATCGACAGAGGAACATAACTGATCCCTATGTGCTAAGTTTGGAAACCTTGTTGTTCATAATTCAAGTATTGTATTGTGAGATGTATGTATATATCTTTCTGTGTTCAATGAATGTTAGTGTTTGTAACTATGTTCTTTTAGTGTTGCTTGACACTCGTGAATTGTTTATATTCTTCAGTGTGTTGATTAGGGTTAGCTATTTAACCCATGGACCTAAGTCAGATTAAGTTAGTATCTCTTGCTAATTTGGTTCTTAATCAAGTCTAGTCATCCTTAATCTGAATTAGTGCTTAGTCTGCATTTTAGAGTTGTTAGTTGGTCCTAATTATTTCCTATCTTTTGTTTAGCTCTAAAGCTATTCCTAAGGCTTTAAATATGAAATAATTATACCCAAGGGGTATGGGTATGGGTTGGGGGTCTTTTCCAACCCCTAAGCCCCTTTTATTGACTTTTGAGCTCACTCAAAAAGTCTCTTTTTGCCTTTGTGCGAAAATTGACTATGGCTACCATGAGTTTCATCACCTCACCTCCACTTAGTGATTAACCATAGTGTGGGTTCAGTTAGGAGTTTCTAGATTTGTAAGTGGGTGGGTGAAGTTATTGATCCTTTTGGTGGTTGAGTTTGAGGCTTATTTAGAGGCCCTTCTTGGAGTAGTAGAGGTCGTTACCCAATCTCTACATTTAGAGAGGAGTCATGGAAGATTGAACCAAGGAAGGGAAAAGCTCTACTCAAACTTGTTCTTTTGCCATTACCTCTTTGTGAAGGTAGAAATTTTCATTTCCCTTGTTCAGATTTCATTCTTGTTTCATGCTTATGCTAGCTTGTTGTTGATTGAATGCTTATATGTTTGTGGGTATGTTGGGAAAATTTGAAAACCATGTTATTTTGAATGATTTCCTTTCATGTTTATGTTTGAAATTTTGAAGCTTTCTTGAATGGGTGTTTTGGTATTACTCACCCTTGGATAGGGTAGAAGTGACCAATTTTGGGAAAGGTCTTTTTAGTTGGAATCAAACTAGTGTAGAGTTTGTTCTCAGGATGAGAAGAGGGAGAGAGGGTAGGGTGTTATGGGCCCCTACTTGTCAGCACAAACTTCGTATGAGTTTGGTATATTAAGATGGAAGAATGGAAGTTCTTGGTTTATAGCCTCGATTGGGCATTTATTTTGGTATTGTGCTTGACTTCTCCTATTGAAAGAATCCACCTTTCCCTAGTGTTGATTCATTGTGAATCCTATTGTGAAAATACTTGTATGAATATGCATGTTTGATTTGTTTCTTGGTCATGCTTATTGTCACCTGATCAGATTTTGTTCCCTCCACGGTTTGTAGGAATGTGTTGCAAAAATTGGTATGGAACCCTTGATGAGGATCATGAAAGAAATTCAATTAAATTGTTGTAATTCAGGACTAAAATCCTATGTAATTTGTTTTTCAACTTTGTTGTAATGGCAACGATGCCATGTTTTCTTCTTGGTTCTTTCCTGGCTAAGCCTTTGACTCAAGTTTTCCAATAAAAATGGTGATTAAGTATAATTGCTTATCATGTGATTTAATTGTAATTTTTAGTTAGATGGTTGCACATCAGAAATAAGATGATATGATGATGGTTTAATTGAGAAATTTTTTAATGTTTCCCTATATGTTCAAAATGAAAATTATGTTAAGGAATGAAAATAATGGCTAAGGTTGACATATTTCAATTCAAGTTGTAGAGGAGATCAAATAACTATGGTGCTAATGTGACACAAATGATTGTATCAATGTTTTAAATATATTCAAAAGAAAAAATACCCCTTAAAAAAAATATAAATTACCTTGTAAATCTATACTTAGAAAAATATGTCAAAAAAAAAAGAGTTTCAAGAGAGTAAAAACTCTCTGTCTTTTGTATGGGAGAAACAAATTAAATGCCCTTCGAAATAGAGAATATTCTCTTCAAAATTCTCTTTTAAATCAATTGTAAAATCTTGAAAATTAAAACTAAATTGATAATGATATTAGAAAAATGTGTATAACATAATTTAAAACTAAATATCTTCTTATCTTTTTCTTACCTACATTTCTTTTTGGCTTCAATGCTTTCCCCTCTTTCCTTGTTGGTCATAGCTCTTTTATAAGGATTGAGTCAGTGCTTACTTTATGTGTTGGGGGTCTTGGGAAGCCCTTTGAAGCACTGACATACTTGTAGCAGAGTTTTAATGGGGTTGGGTGGGCGTCAATTTTGTTGGCAAGAAGATTTGAGAGTAAATGATGTTAAACTTTGCATTTTTATTCACCTTGATCATATGTAAGCGCTTCTTTTTGGGAAGTATGCGTTGTTAGTTGTGGGGAGAGTCGATTTGACATGTAGGAAGTCTAGAAATCTGCCCAGGCTTTGTTGGGAGGAGTGTATAGGGGGTGAGTGGATTTGGTAGGTTAGGATGTAAGGAAACCCACTTGTCAGGTGGGCTAGGATATTATGATGTTAGGTTAGTAGGTGTTAGCAGGCGTTTAGCTATTTATAGATTAGTTAGTTAGTTTATTTAATTTTAGTTTGTGTCATATTATATGTTTAATATTATGTTTTATTTTAGTTTCTTGTATATAATTAGTATTAGTTAAGTTAATGGTTATAATAAAAATTCAATTAGTCTTAATTTAAAAGTATAGATGTAAGTTAGTATTACTAAAATTATTGATAGTATGTAATTTTAGGATCAAAGCTAGTTAAATTGATATTTGTTTTTTTAGAAGGTTTCCAATTTTGAAATGTAATTAGTAGATTTAGTTTAGACTAGTAAAGTTTAAATAATGAAAGTTAGTTTGATTTTGATTCATTCAATTTTAGATGTTATGGATGTAATCGTTAATTTAGATTTGATTTTTAAAACTTTGAATGTATTTAGTTGGTAAGTAAAGTTAGATTCTCTATTTAGACATAACTTAATTATTATTTCCTTTAATGAGACATCGATATGATATTCTCAAAATAATTTGGAATGAACTCATTTAAATTGTTATTTAAATAATTTGCACATTTGGTGGAAAGTTAATGTAATAACATAACTTTTTTCGATATCAACTTAATAATGAGAGTAAAAATTTAACAGTGTTGGGAACCTATACTTAAACTGCGATCACAACCATATCGAATCTAGAGCATTTTTAACTATTAATTATTATTCAAAAAAAAAAAATTTTGTTCTTGCCCTCGTATTTTGGGCATGACATTTTGGTATTAGAGCCTGTGTTTCAACACTAGGAACATTAAACCATTGTGCTTCCTAAACTTAAGCTAAACATTAAATTATGTAGGATGCCTCATATTACTCAAAGCAACCAATGAGGCAGAGGTCATAGGGTGAGAGGTGGTAGAGCGAGATAGGAGGATGGACCACCTCAACCACCACAACCTCCACCTCCACCACCACTGAACCCAAACCAGGACATTATAGATGCACTTCAAACTTTGATCAGTGTAGTTCAGTAGGGAGTAGTACCTCTAGTTTAGCTAGTTCAGCAGATTCCAATACTGGAAGCAGAGGGACCTAGAGGAGGTGGACCCAGAATCAGAGAGAGGACTAGGAGTCCCCCACCGAGATAGATTGAGGGTCAAGGTGAGCACGAGGAAGAGCCAATACACCAAAGAGGACCCCCACTTGATAGACCTCCTAGACATATAGGAGATGACATCAGGGAATTGATTTGACTCGACCCACCACTATATATTAGTTTCACTGAGGGAACAGTATGAGAGGCATAGTTTTAGAGCCTATAGAAGTGCTTTGTATTATGACCCTATGGGAGTAATCTAAAGGCATGCCTAGCAGTTCATCAGTTGAGAGGAGATGCCTCTGATTGGTGGCATCAGGAGGAGACTATAGGAGGAGTGAGGAAGGATACCCTCACATGGGAATCATTCCTAGAGAGATTCTAAGAGAGGTACTTGTTAGAGCATTTTTGATAGAAACAGATAAAGGAGTTTCATTCTCTTTATCAAAGAGGTCTTACAGTGGCTCAATACGAGAGCAGGTTTCTCGAACTCCTTCCTTATGTGGAATTCATGAATGATAAGAAACTATAAGTGCATCGCTTTATAATGGGTTTGAATTTTCTCACTTCAGGGTCTAGTTTGGATGGCCTTCCCTACCACCTACAAATAGGTAGTGGAGATAGCACTAGTGGCAGAGGATACTTGAGTAGATAGGAATCACGAGATTAGCCTCAGAACTAAAACTCTACTTAGCAGAGACCCCCTTGGAAAGGGAATCAAAACTATACACCAGGGTCCTCTAAGGGCCAATAGTCTTAGAAGTAGTAATAAGAACCCTCACAGGGTTATCAAGGATCTAAGCCTAGGCAGTGCCAGTCACAGCAGGATCAAAAAGTACATACCCCATAGTCACAGTCAGTGTAGACTCGACAGACTTCTAGGGGTGGATACAGTGGGTCTAGCATGTCAGAAGGCCCACAGTAGTGAGGATCATAGGATACATGATCTTATACTTGAGGGCCATGCTACACTTATGGTCGCATGGGTCATATAGCTAGAGAGTGTCTACAGGGACAGTCATCCAATGGTTAGTGAGGGGCTTTTTCAGAGCCAACAGTTGGAGACATGGGCAGATCCCACAAAGTTTTTGTAGTGGTTGACAACCGCTAGACTGAGCATCAGGCTATAGTTATTCGAGCTATAGGTGGAGTTGGTTCACCATTTAGTGCTAGAGCCTATCCATATTATTTCTTGACAGACCCTAGCTCCTTGAGGTCAAGAGCTAGACCAAGTTAAAGTCTAGTGGGAATGTTACATGAGGTCACAATTTCTTGGGAGGATGCAGCACAGATATGATCTCAATACCCTTATCTTTTGATGAACTCCAGGAGGAAGTTCATACCTATTGGGGGAGGATGTGAGGCCTCACCCCGACCATTCATAGCCTTAGTTGTTACTTTATCATTTTGATACTCACGACTCGAGATGTCGAGACATTATCTGATGCTTAGAACATATTATATTATTTCATGTTGTGTGATGTTATTTTTAGATATTTGATGTTTGTCATTTAATGTTTTATGTATATGTATGTCAATGAAATCAATAAATGTAGGATTGATACTTTGATTTAAGAGATTTTAATAGTTAAGAATTGAGAGAAATCCTAATTTATGTATGTTATAATTTATGTGAATTCTCGATACGTAAATACATATGTGCATGTGATTTTATGGGACTACTGATGTGTGCAATGAGTGTGCAGATATTTAAGCCAAAAAATTGACAGAGGAACATAACTGATCCCTATGTGCTAAGTTTAGAAACCTTGTTGTTCGTAATTCAAGTATTGTATTGTGAGATGTATGTATGTATCTTTCTGTGTTCAGTGAATGTTAGTGTTTGTAACTATGTTCTTTTAGTGTCGCTTGAAACTCGTGAATTTTTTATGTTTTTCAGTGTGCTAATGAGGGTTAGCTGTGTAACCCATAGACCTAAATCAGATTAAGTTAGTATCTTTTACTAATTTGGTTCTTAATCAAGTTTAGTCATCCTTAATTTGGATTAGTTCTTCATCTATATTTTAGAGTTGTTAGTTGGTCCTAATTATTTCCTATCTTTTGTTTAGCTCTAAAGCTATTCCTAAGGGTTTAAATCATGAAATAATTATACCCAACGGGTATGGGTATGGGTTGGGGGTCTTTTCCAACCCCTAAGCCCCTTTTATTGACTTTTGAGATCACTCAAAAAGTCTCTTTTTGCCTTTGTGCGAAAATTGACTATGGCTACCATGAGTTTCATCACCTCACCTCCACTTAGTGATTAACCATAGTGTGGATTGAGTTAGGAGTTTCTAGATTTTTAGGTGGGTGGGTGAAGTTATTGATCCTTTTGGTGGCTGAGTTTGAGGCTTATTTAGAGGCCTTTCTTGGAGTAGTAGAGGTCGTTACCCAATCTCTACATTTAGAGAGGAGTCATGGAAGATTGAAGCAAGGAAGGGAAAAGATCTACTCAAACTTGTTCTTTTGCCATTACCTCTTTGTGATGGTAGGAATTTTCATTTCCCTATTTAGATTTCATTCTTGTTTCATGCTTATGCTACCTTGTTGTTGTTTCAATGCTTGCATGTTTGTGGGTATGTTGGGAAGATTTGAAAACCCTGTTATTTTGAATGATTTCCTTTCATGTTTACGTTTGAAATTTTGAAGCTTTCTTGTATGGGTGTTTTGGTATTACTCACCCTTGGATAGGGCAAAAGTGACCAAGTTTGGGAAAGGTCTTTTTAGTTGGACTCCATCCAGTGTAGAGTCTCTTCGTAAGATGAGAAAAGGGAGAGAGGGTAGGGTGTTATGGGACCCTACCTGTCAGCACAAACCTCGTATGAGTTTGGTATATTAAGATGGAAGAATGAAAGTTTTTGGTTTATAGCCTTGATCGAGCATTTGTTTTGGTATTGTGCTTGACTTCTCTTATTGGAAGAATCCACCTTTCCCTAGTGTTGATTCATTATGAATCCTATTGTGAAAAAACTCGTATGAATATGCATGTTTGATTTGTTTCTTGGTCATGCTTGTTGTCACCTGATCATATTTTGTTCCCTCCATAGTTCATAGAAATGTGTTGTAGAAATTGGTATGGAACCCTTGATGAGGATCATGAAAGAAATTCAATTAAATTGTTGTAATTCAGGATTGAAATCCTATGTAATATTTTTTTCAACTTTTTTGTAATGGCAAAGACGTCAGGTTTTCTTCCTGGTTCTTTCTCGGCTAAGCCTTTGAATCAAGTTTACCAATAAAAATGGTGATTGAGTATAATTGCTTATCATGTGATTTAATCATAATTTTTAGTAAGATGGTTGTACATCAAAAATAAGATGATATGATGATGGTTTAATTGAGATAAAAATTCAAGTTTCCCTGTATGTTCAAAATGAAAATTATGTTAAGGAATGAAAATAATGGCTAAGGTTGACATATTTCAATTCAAGTTGTAGAGGAGATCAAATAACTATGGTGTTAATGTCACACAAATGATTGCATCAATGTTTTAAATCTATTCAAAAAAAAAAAACCTCTTAAAAAAATATACATTACCTTGTAAATCTATACTTAGAAAAATATGTCAAAAAAAAAAAAGAGTTTCAAGAGAGTAAAAACTCTCTCTCTTTTGTATGGGAAAAAAAAATTAAATGCCCTTTGAAATAGAGAATATTCTCTTCAAAATTCTCTTTTAAATCAATTGTAAAATCTTGAAAATTAAAACTAAATTGATGATGATATTAGAAAAATGTGTATAACATAATTTAAAACTAAATATCTTCTTATCTTTTTCTTACATACATTTCTTTTTGGCTTCAATGCTTTCCCCTCTTTCCTTGTTGGTTGTAGCTCTTTTGTAAGGGTTGAAAAGACATTATTTTGTAACATATAAACTAAGTCAGTAAATGGTTATGAAGATGATGTCACTCTATACTGTCCCATCTTCCTTGCAAATTATAAACCTCCAAAATGTGCTAGGTTTGGCCTTGATGGATATTGCTTTGTTTTAAATTCTTTTGCCACCTTGTTTTTTTTTTGTTGGTCAGCACTTGCTTTATTGGTTGGGGGTCTTTGGAAGTGCTTTGAAGCGCTGACATACTTGTAGTAGATTTTTAATGGTGTTGGGTGGGCGTTAATTTTGTTGGCAGAAAGATTTGAGAGTAAATGATGTTAAACTTTGCATTGTTGTTCACCTTGATCATAGGTAAGTGCTTCTTTTTGGGGAGTATGTATTGTCAGTTGTGGGGGGAGTCGATTTGACATGTAGGAAGTCTAGAAATCTTCCCAGGCTTGGTTGGGAGGAGTGTATAGGGGGTGAGTGGATTTGGTAAGTTAGGATGTAAGGAAACCCACTTGTCAAGTGGGCTAGGATAGTATGATGTTAGGTTAGTAGGTGTTAGTAGGGGTTTAGCTATTTATAGATTAGTTAGTTTGTTTATTTAATTTTAGTTTGTGTCATATTATATGTTTAATATTAAGTTTTATTTTAGTTGCTTGTATATTATTAGTATTAGTTAAGTTAATGGTTATAATAAGAATTCAATTAGTCTTAATTTAAAAGTATAGATGTAAGTTAGTATTACTAAAATTGTTTATAGTATGTAATTTTAGGATCAATGCTAGTTAAATTGATATTTTTTTTTTTGGAAGGTTTCCAATTTTGAAATGTAATTAGTAGATTTACTTTAGGTTAGTAAAGTTTAAATAAGGAAAGTTAGTTTGATTTTGATTCATTCAATTTTAGATATTATGGATGTAATCATTAATTTAGATTTGATTTTTAAAACTTTGAATGTATTTAGTTGGTAAGTAAAGTTAGATTCTCTATTTAGACATAACTTAATTATTATTTCTTTAATGAGACCTTGATCTAATATACTCAAAATAATTTAGAATGAATTCATTTAAATTATTATTTAAGTAATTTTCACATTTGGTGGAAAGTTAATGTAATAACATAACTTTTGTCGAAATCAACTTAATAACGAGAGTAAAAATTTAACAGTGTAGGGAACCTATACTTAAATTGTGATCAAAACCATGTCAAATCTAGAGCATTTTTAATTATTAATTATTATTCAAAAAAAAAATTGTGTTCTTGCCCTTGTTGTTTGGGTGTGACATTATACCCAACCAACCAGGCAAAACCATCAAGTAGAAATGGAGGAGAACACTAGTTCTTAGCCTCCTAACATACTACTACAAAAATTGGAAGCTAAAATTGAGTGAAAACAATAAAATAGGAAGGCCTTACCTAACACGAAAAGGGGTGAAAACTAAAACTTGCAAAATAAAAGAAATATCTTGCCAAATCTACTAGAAGTGATGGCAAAGAAAGGTCTCCCCAAGCCTGATCCAACAAGACTAATCTTGTGAAAAACCCATTCTTATAGCTCCCATAATGATCAAAAGTCCAATCCTTCAGAAGAGGATTTTGGAAAATGCTCTCCAAATTCTAAAATCCAAAAATAGAAATGTGAGTTATTCAATTCCTCTTACAAAACTTATTTACTTTTTGAGTGAATAATCAATTAGGATAAATAGCCAAGCTAGACTTTGAATTGACCCAAATGAAAATAGGTTATTCTCTGTAATGGGAATTCACCTATGGAAAAGTTTCTAGAAATTAAATCGAAAAATATTTAAAACCCAAAAACCAAAAATTATAGAAAATCACTTAACACTTTCGTGATAGAGCCAACCTCTAAATGCATAGACACATTCACTAGTCTAATCACATAATGTAGATGAGTTTGAATTTACTAATCACCTAAAGGGTTTGATTTAAAAAATTAAAATAAGGATAGTTCAACCATATAGGGATGACATTGGTAAAATATGAATAGTTGAATCACTACCTCCATAAGCCACTGCTAGGGATATAATTCATGTACAGTAAAACACATGATCAAGTGAAATTGCATAATAATATTATAGTTGAAACAAAATGCATTAAATAACTAATTAATCCATTTACATCACTCACATTTGCATAAAGCCCAAATAATAAGAATAAAGTAAATAGCCATATCATAGAATCCATCACATAACATAATCAACAAATATGTCCAATAAACCATAAAACCATATATCATCATAGATCTAGTCTCATCTCAAAATAGCATCAACATGCAAATATGATAAACTAAACAACATGGCAGTATAGCATCTATGGTACAAAATCAAGGTATAATATCTAACCCTCAGGTCATCTAAAAATACAAATAACAATAAGAGTAACAAGTATCTCTCAAATCAAAATAGACAAGGTATAGATTGCAAACATGAGAGGTGCTACAATCCAAAACTACATAATTCTTTTATTTCTTCTCATTTTTCTACAATAGATCTTTCTACAATACATTCTCATTGAATATGACATCCCTAATTCTTTCAATTTTAAGATTTCTAGAATCTATAATCTTATAACCAAATTCATCAATGCCATATCTAATAAATATGCATTTATTTCACTTTGCTTCTAGCTTTGTTCTAGTTTTAGAATCTATATGTGCAAATGCTCACAACCCAAAGTACTAACAAAAGAATAACTCACCTACTTACAAGTTCATGCTTCCTTTGGAACACCATAGCTCAAAGGAGTAAAGGACCTCTTGATGAAGGGTGCTCCCCTTAAAACCATAAACACATAACAAAAATAAAGAAACAAAAAATGAAAGAAAAAAATATAGACTTCTTATTTGTGTCACAAATGTAGAATTATAGAATTCAAAAGTACAATATGCTAACCCAAATGGATTCCTTCATTATAGTAATCTGCAAGACTAAGATGGTAACTACTACGTAGATCTGTCCTAGACAATGTTCAACCTTTTCTTAAATAGGCAATTTTATGCCACCCAGAAAGGTTCTAGACATTGAAAGTTAATACCTAGGGCTGATAGACCCTAACAATACATATAAAGTTGGCCAAATACATCTTTGACAATTATTTTAGATATTTTGGGTAGCCCAACTTTAGAAGGCCATAACTCACAAACTATTTCTCTGATTGGCTATTATAACCACTTTTTAGAAGCACCATCTCCTGATAAATGTTAGCACCCTTTCATCGAGTATTTGGACCTCATTTAGGCACTCTAAGGCCTCCAACAATGAGCCTGAAGATTTTTCTACAAATTTTTCCAGCAAAAATCCTCAATAATTTCTATGATAATTAAGCTTGAGAAATGAGATTTTTATGGTAGGCTTATATCTCTAAAATAAACCTTTATGTCAAAAATGAGAACATTCTAAGCTCATATGACAAACTTACTAAAAATAGAAAGTTCCCATAAATAGTAACCACCTTCTCTTCTAGTCCTTATTAAAATAGAAAAGACTAAAAATAAAATATTTTTGGGCGATGCAAGATTGCTATTACGTCTAGGATGCTCTTGAATTAGACACCCAGGATAATTTGAAATGTTAGTTGGTCACGTCTCAGGTTTTTAGAGGAAAACCAAGGTGGGTAACCTTCTCCTTTCCTAGCCATGATGAATTCTCAACTAGCCTCCCTTTCCATTTGACTAGATATTCCTCATAAGTACTATTCTTAGTACTTTTTCCAACATGCTAATCTAGTATCTCCTCAATCTCCTTTGTAACTAAACTAACTAGTAGAATATTCCACTGCACTTCCACAACTTCATCTCCATCATCATCTCTGTCAAGATACTTTGTCAAATCTAAAATTTAAATATGAGTAAAATATTCAATTAAGTAAGAAACTCCACTTCATATGTATTTCTAGAATCATGCATTTTCACTATCTTGCACGGTCCAAACTTCTTCATCTTTAGCTTATTATATGTAACCACTGGAAAACACTCTTTTTTGAAAAGAACCATTACTTCATCTCCAATCCAAAATTCCTTAAACCTCCTTTTCAAAAATGCCTTAGCCTTGTACTATGTATTCATCTTTATAATATGCTTCCTCACATCCTCATGGATGTTCTTCAAATGTTCAACAAATTCTTATGTTTCAACACTACTTATCTCTCCTTTATCCAACTACAACAATTCAAAATCATTTTTGGAACTACTCCCACATGCAATTTGGAATGGTAATTTACTGGTACTCCTATTGATAGAATTATTATATGCAAATTCCTCCTATGGTAAAATCATATCCCATCCTTTTGTCTTGTCTCCAACCAAACATCCTAGTAAGTTTTCCCAAACTACTATTCACAACTTCTTTCTATCCTTTAGTTATGAATGATGTGATGAACTAAACTTCAAATCTATCTTCAACTCATTCCATAACATATGATAGAAATACCCAAAAAATTTGGTATCTTGATTTGAAACTATAGTCTTTGGTAAACCATTTAATCTTGCCACTTCTTTGAAAAGCAATTCTACTATATGAATAACATCCTTAGTCTTCTTGCAAGGAATAAAATGTGCCATCTTTGAAAAAATTTCAACCACCATGAAAAATGAATCATGCCCACATTGTGCCTTTGGTAATTCAAGAACAAAATCCATATTGACATCCTCCCATGGCTTCTCTAGTATAGCTAATGGCTGATACAAACTTGTATTCTATTTCACTCCTTTTTCCATCTGACATACTTTGCAACTCTTTACAAACCTCTATACATCTTGCTACAACTTTGGCCTATAGTAATTGTTAGCAATGAAAGCTATGGTTTTATCTTTTCCAAATTGTCTAGCCAATCCTCCACTATGCTTCTCCTTGATGCAATTCTCTATCATTGAACTTCTAGTAATGTACAACTAGCTTCCTTTGAACAACATACTATCTTGGATCATGAAATCCAACTACTTTTTCTTATCATGTGTAATAGGTGTACAAGCCTTCTACACTTCACCAAAATTAGGATCATCTAGATACCAAGTACTAAGTTCCTTGAACCCAATCACCTCTATCTGCATTTGTATTAGTAAAATTTGTCTTCTATAAGAGTATTTGCAACTTTTTTGGACTTCCCACTCTTGTGCTCCAAAAAAAATGTATAACTCCACAAAATCTCAACCCACTTCAAATGCCTTTGGTTCAATTTTCCTTGAATATTCAAATATTTCACAACTTGATGATCAATATACAAAATAAACTCCTTAAAAAGAAGATAGTGTCTCCACTTCTTCATTTCTTGAACTATAGTATAAATTTCCTAATCATAAACATAATATTGTCTTTTGGCATTATGCAATTTCTCACTAAAGTAAAAAATAGGTTGACCTTCTTGTTTCATAATAGATCCTATTGTAGTAACACTAGCATCATAGTCTACTTGAAACACCTTGTTAAAATATAGAAGTGCTAAAACAAGCTACTCAGTAACTTTCTATTTCAATAAGTTGAAACTTTTATCTACCCCTACAATCCCTTAAATTATTTCCTATCCCCTTTCATTGTTTCAGTCAAGGGTCCAAAAATTTTGCTACAATCTCTAATGAACTTTCAATCAAAACTAGCCAGTCCATGAATAGATATTTCCTCTATCACAATCCTTAGAGTAGGCCATTGAAGGATAGCATTCACTTTCTCTGGGTCCATTTGTAGACCTTTTGCCAAAACTACAAATCCTAGGTATGCCAACTCCTTCTTTACAAAATTACACTTCTTCAGGTTTATCAAATTTTCTTCCCTCAACTTAGCAAACACCTTCTAAATATGGATCAAATGATCCTCCAATGTCTTACTAAAGATCAAAATATCATCTAGCTAAACAATGCAAAACTTATCTAAAATATCCTTCAATATCTCATTCATGAGCCTCATGTAAATTCTTGGTGCATTCGTTAGTCCAAATGGCATGACTAACCATTCATACAATCATCCTTTTGTCTTGAAAGTTGTCTTCCATTCATCAGCTTCTTTGATATGAATCTTATGGTTTACACTCTTTATATCTAACTTTGTGAAATACTCAACTCCACTCAAATAGTCCATAATATCATCCATCCTTGGTAATGGAAATCTATACTTAATTGTGATCTTGTTGATAGTGTGAGAATATGTACACATCCCCCATTCACCATTCTACTTTGGTGCTAATATAGCTACTACAACACTTGGACTTAGACTCCCTCGAATCAACCTCTTTTGCAACAACTCATCAACTTGTATGTTCAACTCTTCACTTTCTGCTAGTGTCATTCTGTGCACTACATTATTTGGCAAATTGGATTTCGGAACTAAATCCATCTAGTGATTGATCTTCCTCATTGGGGGCAATCCATAGAGTACATTTTTTGATAAAATATTAGAAAACTCTTCCAACATATCTACAACTTGTACATGTACCTCCTCTATTTATTCTTTACTATCACTTGAAATTATAGAAAAATACACATGGTCATTCCTTATATCTTTGAGAAACTCTTTTCCATTAATAAAAATATTTTGACAACACTTCATACCTTTTCTTCTTTATCCTTCAATGGCTCTAACTTATTTTTCACTCCATCCTTGGTCAGAGTATAGGTATTTTCTTGCCCATCATGGACAACATGCCTATAAAATTGCCACAACCTACCCAACAAAATATGACATATGTCCATAGTTAAGATATCACAAATTACCTCATCTAGGTAGCTTCCAATCTTGAACTTCACTAAGCACTACTCATTGACCATGACCTTGTGGTCATCTTGCACCCAAGCAATATGGTATGGATGCAGGTGTTTCGATCTCTTCACCTTCAACTTGGTGACCATCATTTCTAACACTATATTGGTAATACTTCCACCATTAGTGATCACATAACAACACTTATCTTAACATTTGCACCTTGTGTGAAATAAGCTCCTTCTTTGATTAGGTTCATTCTCACCACTCACTAGGACTCTTATGTTAACTAGGACTTCTCCTCTTTCAACATCTTTAGAATGTGAGGATTTGGCATCTTCATCAACATGTGCAACTCTAGCCTAGCCTTCAGTTTTTTGATCTATCCTTCCTTGGCATTGGGTACATTCAAATACTCTATGCCCTTCTTCTTTGCAATGAAAACATTTCCAATGGAAGCCTCCTCTTCCAAATGCTTTCCCTTTTCCTATTCCTCTCTAATATTTATTGTTGTAATCATGAAAATGATTGTAATTATTTCCCCTTTGTCTCTAATTGCTACTTCTAGCCTCATCCTTGTTCTTTTGATCATCATTATGACCTCCATCAGATCATCCAATAGATCTTCCACCATGACCATTTCCACTATTCTTGTCATCAAACATCTTGTTCAATTTCTCCTCAACTTTTAGGAAAATTGGTATGCCTCTTGAATACTAATCATTTGAACCAAAACCAACTCATCTTGAATGCTTGGCCTTAACCCATAAAGATAATGGGCCACTTTTTCCTTATCAATTTGTACATGGCTAGTTCTAATGAGAACTTAGTAGAACTCTTTAGTATACTCTTCAACATATTTTCTCACTTGCTTCAACCCTTGCCTTTTCTTCAATAGATCAAGCTCAAAATCCATTTGAATGAATTTTTGATTTAGTTTAGCTACCATCTATTCCCATCTAGTGATTTTTTTTTTGACTTTCTATTTCACTCCAACTGAACCTCCTGCCACCAAATCTTTACATGTCCCTTCATATTTGCCTTAAAACAACTTGACACTGTCAAGATCTTCAATATCTTTATACTCAAAGTACTTCTTTGGTTCAATGATCCAATTGATCAGCTCCTCTAGATTAAGATTTCCTATAAATGTGGTAGCTTCAAACTTAGATCTTTTTCCAATCTTGGAAATGACCCTAAAAAGCCTCTCTTCCTCTAGGTTCAAAACTGCCCTTGCTTTGGCATTTTCTTCTACATTTTCCTCATCCTCACTTTCATCTCTTATAGGGAAATTTATTCCTTTATGCATTTTTTCTTCCAATTCTTGCATCTATCTTTGGAGGGCTCTAAAACCCTCAAGCATAACACCTACAACTCTTCTGCCATGCTCTCTTTGTGGAGGCATTTTCATGCTTCTATTGAAACCCTAGTGCAAACTACCTCCCAATTGGTGATCTATCTACACACTTAGCCCAAACCATGGTCATGGTGCAAGCTACCTTAGATTCCATGATCTTTTCACACACTCAAGAACTCTATCTCTATTAGCACGTGATGGAGAGTGCTCCCCTCAAAACCATAAACACATAATAGAAATAAAGAAACAAAAACAAATGCAATAACAAAATATGAACTTCTTATTTGTACCACAAATATAGAATTATAGAATTCACAAGTTCAATATCCTGACTCAAATAGGCACCGTCATTATAGTAATGTGCAAGACTAAGCTACAAACTACTACCCAGAATTGCCCTAGACAATGTTTGGGTCTTTCTTAAATAGGCAATTTTAGGCCACTTAGAAAGATTCTAGACATTGAAACTTAATACCTAGGGCCGACAGACCCTAATAATAAATATAGAGTTGGCCAAATACATCTTTGACAATTATTTTAGATATTTTAAAAGGCCATAACTCTAAAAATGTTGCTCTGATTGGCTACTATAACTACTTTTCAAAAGTGATAGCTCATGATCTATAGGCTCAAAATAGTGCTTGTCCCTTCCATCGAGTATTCAGACCTCACTAGAACACTCTAAAGCCTCCAAAGGTGAGCCTGAAGATTTTTTTACAAATTTTTCCACTGAAAACCCTGAATAACTTCTCTGATACTTAAGCTTGAGCAATGGAATTTTTATGGTAGGCTTATATCTCTAAAATGACCCTTCCTATAGAAAATGAGAACATTCCAAGCTTATATGACAAACTTACTAAAAATAGCAAGTTCCCATAAATAGTAACCACCCTGTCTACTAGTCCTTATTAAAATAGAAAAGACTAAAAATAATTTTTTTTGGGGTGATGCAAGATTTCTCGTATACCTAGGATGCTCTTACATCACTTCTATTGACCAAGTATATAGGAGTATTAACAACCTTAAGCAACATGCTTAAAGGCATCCCAACATGTAACCTCATTCTCCTTGCACACTACATTATTGTCCTATTCATGTGTTCAGCCACTCCATTTTCCCATGGAGTCCTTAAAACAATTTTTTGTCTAAAAATAAATTTAGAGGTACAATACTATTCAAATTCACTACTACAATACTCACCACCATTATCAGATGTGAGACATTTTAGTTGTTTACTAGTCTCATTCTTAGCTAGGCATTTCTAATTCTTAAAAGTTGGAAATACATCAATCATGTCTAATAATATAAACCCATACCTTTTGAGTTGCATCTTTAATAAATGTAATTTAATTATTAGATGAACCAAGGGAAGATACCTGAGTTGGTCTCCACACATTTTTTTGCTTTTCTTTTGTTACCACTCTTCACAAAATTAACTTTGTTCTTTCCCATAGAAAAAATTTCATACAAACACATATTGACACATTTTAGATTGGTAAAAATTTCTTTGAATGAGGAAATCTCATACCTCTCTCAACAACTATTCTTGAACATTCATTTTATTTAGAAACAATTAAAGTAGAAGGAAAAATATGACGCGTACAAAGATATAATGGCCCTACTTTCATATATTTTTCTACTACAAGGAAACCAGTTGAAACCTTCCAATTTTTATCATTAAAAGTAACTATTCAATTGTCATCATCTAGTTGCCCTGCTAAAATTAAATTCCTACTCAGCCTTGAAAGATATGTTTAACCTCTTGTAGTAACCAATGATTTTGATTCTACAACTTAATCTTGATTTTTCCCTTTCTAATAATTTGATAGGGTTCATGATCCCCTAGATATACTAGCCCAAAATCCCCTTGGACATAATCAAAAAAATAACCTCTATGGGGAGTAGCATGAAATGAAGCCTCTGAATTGAGAGCCCATGAATCATCAACACATTTTAAAGAAAGAGGCAAAGAATCCTCTTCAGATTTAACATTTTCCTTCATGTTTCCATCTTGTTTTTCTACTTAATTTTTCTTTTGAGTCTAGCAATCTTTCTTCTTATACCCTAGTTTCCAATAGTACCAACAATATCTTGGTCCTCTAGATTGGGATCTCTTTCCGTTTGACTTTCCTCTTGATTTTCCACAATTTCAAGAATTATTTCCTCTTTAATTTGATCTTCCTTTTCATTGTGTGTTGAAAATGCATCCTAATGTAGATCCACTTGTGCATTTACTATGAGTTCATCATTTAGAATAACACCAATCACATCATAATGTTTTAGGGTATTAGATCCAAACAAAATACTCATAGTCATTACAAAGCTATTCTAGCTTTTAGGCAAAGAACACAATATCAAGAGAGCCCTAATTTCTTCATCACAATTTAAATTTATAGAAGATAATTGAGTGTTAACCATATTAAACTCCTTTAAATAATTTGTAATAGATCTACCTTTTTCTATGTTCACATGTATTGAATAATCATTTCATGAGAAATAACATGTTTGAAGAGAAGGGATTTTAATATAACCTTGCTACCATTTGCATCACCGAACATCTACCATCTTATCTTTTATAATACTAAATTCCGTTGATTGCACAAGACATAAATGAGTACTTAAAAAGTGCTTTTTGATATAGAATTTTCTAGCCCTCATCTGTAATAGTAGTTAGTGTCTTAGTTTTTCCTTGTTATGGTTGTCAAAAATCCTTCTAATAAAGATATTCCTCAATTTGCATCTTCCATAACTAAAAGTTATGCCAATTAAACTTCTCAACCTTTAGCTTACCCTATTAATCCATTTCTCTCACTCAACCATGAGACTCCCACTCAACTATGAGACCTTGTAGATGATAGCCAAAAAAAATGATGACACATCACTCTAGTACCTCTTGTTAGGATTAACCATGGACATAAATAATAATTGCATGTAAATATAACCAATATCAAAAATAATAAATCACATAGAAAAGAACATGAGACATAAGGATTTAATGTGGTTGAACTAATCCCTAGGATGTGTTGACCAATACCAAGTCCAATATTATTATTATCTAGTGATTATAATCCACAATCGCTTACAACTCTATACCACCACAAAAAGATACAATAGCATCATACATTTTCAAATCCCTAACCCTAATCCATTTTATATAAGCTTTTGTAGCTTACAAAACTAGGGCTAGAATAAGTTGTCCAATAGAAAAATAACAAATAATGTTGTTACAATAGTCAGTTCATTTTTGGCTTTGGGAGAATTACCTCTCAACCCCACTTTAAAATGTGTCAGGAAACACACCTAGGGTGCTACCCCCAAATCCATATAGTAATAATCTAAAGGGAAAACAATGTTTAAAAATATAGGAAAAAACTAACCTCTATGTATTATTGGGCTCCACATCACAACAAATGTTTAGATAGATTGCAACAAGACTTGAAGCTATTGAAAAAGAATGTAGAACTTGTAGACATCTTGAGGATAATAGTAATGATGAAGAAGTTGTAGCTAATTTGAATCCTAAAGCTAAAGTGGAACAAGATGTGAAGATACTTTTGATAATTTTGTCTAGGGAAAACTCTAGACTTGTTGTTGAACTTGTTTTTTATGATGGAAGACTTGATACTAATGAAATTTTGTATTAGATCTTTGAAATGAATAATTTATTTGAGTATGAAACCCTTAATAATAAGATGGTAGATATATTGATCACCAATTTTAAAGGTTATGCCTTACTTTAGTGAAACCATTTGCCATCTGAAATGCAAAATAGAAAAAAGAAAAGATCGAGACATGGGAAAAGATGTTTGACAAGATAAAGAAGAAGTTCTTTCCTATGGATTAGTAGGTTAATGTATTGAGAGGAATACAAAATTTAAGACAAAAGGATATGACTGTGAAAGAATATATTGAATAATTTTACAATTTGGACATCAAATATGGACATGTTGATGATGAGGTTCATAAAGTTACTAGATACCTCATGAGCTTGAGGACATCAATTAAAGATGAGATTAGCTTTGATAAGTTAGATTATGTGCAAGAGGAATAACACTATACCCTAAAGGCTAGGGAATTATTTTTAAAGAGATGAAAAAAGAAAAAGAGGAAGAGGTAGAAGACTTCAACAAAGAAGAGGTAGATCCTATGAAGAATGTAGAAGAACTCACGATATAATACAGGATAAGTGTTAAGTAGAGTAATATTCATGTAAGGGAGCTAACTACTCTATAACTAGATATACTAGTTACCCTATAAATGATGGTAATAGTAAAATAGAATAGAGATATTGGTTTAAGGCTACTTGTTTCAAACTTTCAAGTGTGAAGAAGAAGGACACAGGGCCTTTAAATATAATAGTTATGATAGAAAGATGGGAAGTAGCAACATAAATAACTTGGCATGTGAAGTATTTATTGAATTACCAAATGAACCTGAAAATAGCGAGATCTTGATGATAAGAATAATCTTGAGGAATGAGGAAACTAATGTGGAAACTATTTTTAGAAAATTTTGTTCAAAACTAGATGTAAGATTGAAGGAAGATATCGAAAGGTGATCATTGATAGTGGTATATTGGAATATTTGGCATTTGAGGAGGTGGTTAACAAATTAAAAATACAAAATATTGAGACATCCTAGCCTTATCATGTTTTCGAGATCTAGAATGAGCACAAGTTACTCATAAGTGAATAATGCCTTGCAAAATTCAAGATTGGAAATTATTATAAATTTTTTTGGGCAATAGTATGTCTATGAATTGTTGTCATATTCTACTAGGTAGACCATGGCATTATGATAGACAAGCTTTGCATGATAGTATATCAAATTGGTATACTTTTTGGTTTGTTGTGAAGAAATAATTGTTGTTTCCTTTTCTAAAGAACCTAGATGAGAATTATTGTACCATAGTAAGGGTATGTTTATTTGAAGGAAATTAGTTTTTTAAGAATGTGAATCAGAAGAATGTTTTTTTTAATTGATACTTAGGAAGATTGAGAAACAATATAAACTTGATCATGCACATAAGATTGAATCTTTGTTGAATGAATTCATTTCAAGATACTATTTATAATAATTTACTTTAAGCTTTACCTCCTTTAAGAATTATTAGTCATTGTATGGATTTAATATAGCTAGAGATAGTTTTCCTAATAAAGCACCACATAGGCTAAAATTTGTTGAAAATGATCAATTGAATAGATAAGTGCAATAATTTATTGATAGTGATTTGATTAGAGAAAGTTTGAGTCCTTGTGTCTTACTTGTTGAGTTGGAACCTAAAACAATTTAGAATGGAGAATGTGCACTAATTCTAAATCTATAAACAAGATAATTGTGAAGTATGGATTTCCATTGACTAGGTTAGAGGATATAATGCATTTTTTGAGTGCAAAAAAAAAAAATTCACAAAGATTGATTTGAAAAGTGGATTTTATCCAATCAGATTTAGAGAAGGGGTTGGATGAGAAAATACTTTCAACACAAGTGAAGTTTTTTATGAGTAGTTGGTTGTGCCATTTTGTTTAACAAATGCACATATTAATTTCATGAGGTTGATGAAAAAGGTTAGAAGATGGATTCTAAAAGGGTAAGAGTTATCCTTGATTGGCCTACACCTAAGAATGCTAGAGAAGTTATATCATTTCAGGAATTAGCAAGTTTCTATAGGAAGTACATTAAAATTTTTAGTTCAATGCATAATATTATTCCAAAAACTATGAGAAGGGATGAAAAGGATTTTAAATGAGCACATGGAGCACAAAAGAGTTTCAAAACATTAAAGTAAAGGTTGCATTACCTACACTTTATTTTTCAAATTTTACCTTATTCAATATATGATCATTAATTCTATGTTATATTTCAAGCTCTTAAGAAATAGAGACATTATTTGATGCCTAAGGATTTTGTGTTTTATTGTGACCGTAAATATTTACATTATTTGGTAGGTCAAAATAAGTTGAGTTGGAGATAGATGAAGTGGGTAGAGTATTTGTAGAACTTTTCTTCATGTTGTAAGAAAAATTTGAAGCCCTTGCTTCCCCACTTAAATATAGGCTACTAATGCTTCCTTAGCTACTGGTCTGAGCTCTGCCTATAAACAAAGTACCAAATTCTTTGAGTAGAAGAAGGAATTCGTAACATAAATGATAGTTGAAGTACTATGTTTTGATGATTTGAAACATTTGTATGAAATTGATCCCAATTTTGCACAATCTTGAAAAAATTTTAAGAATCACATGTCAAGTAAACTAGATAAGTGAATGAATTATTTCATTTGGGAAGATATGTTATTTAAGGGAATTTAATTGTTCATACCTATAGGATCTATTAGGGATAACATCATGAAGGAGAAACATAGTGGTGGAATTGATGGATATTTTGCAATTGACAAAAAAATCAATATAATCTCTAACATATATTATTGGTCTTAGGTATATAGATATGTTTAGAAGATGATTAAGAGTTGTAGAATGTGTCAAATAGAAAAATGAACTAGTAAGAATTTGGGTTTGTATCCATCATTGCATGTTCCAAGTAAACCTTGGAAAGATATCATTATGGGCTTTGTACTTGGAATACCTAAAACTTAGAATGGTAATGATTCTATTTTGGTAGTGGTCGAGAAATTTTCTACAATGGCCCATTAAATACCTTGTAAGATGAAATTTTGTGTAGTACATGTGGTAGAAATATTCTATAAGGAAGAGATAAGATTACATGGGTTACTAAAGATAATTATTTCAAATAAGGATATTATGTTTATGAATTTTTTTGAGGACACTTTGGAAGAATTTGGATACTGAGCTTAAGATTAGTTGTACATTTTATCAAAAAATAGGTGCAAAAATTGAAGTTGTAGATAGGATTTTGGGTAAATTTTTGAGATGTGGATATGAGTCTTGTTGGTGTTACAAAACTACCAAGAAACAAAATACTTGATACCAAGATAATAAAGAAAAAGCTTAGTCTAAGGATTCACTATTTCCTATGTTCAACTAAGAGATCCTTATATCTTGATCCAAATTCAACAAAATCAAAAGTATTTTCTACTCTTTAGGTTTTGCAAAATGAAAGTGGGTGATCCCAAGGGATAAAAGGGTTCAATACTAGATATTATCTTCACACTTCACTCAACCACTAATATTCTTTCACAATACTTATCCCCTATAGATGATATTTGGCCACAATTCTTCTCAAATTTATAGGTAAGTTTGTGTTACAACAACTAACCACACACACAACTCCTAGATTAAATGCAAAAAAGTGTTGACTAGCTATTAAGCTCTTCATACATGAAATAAATTTTCTTTGAATTTTAAAATTCTAATTCATGCAATTTAATGATTTCTTCATATGCAAATTGAATAAATGATTAGTACCTTATTCATTGGTATTTAGAGTCTACCCAATAATTTTTGACCTAATTAATTTCATTACAATCAATTTTATCAACAATTTACCCTAAACCTCATTCTTATGTATAGCCTTCTTATTAACTAGAAATCCTATCACATTACAAAAGAATTTACTTAATTCCTTCAATTAAAAGCAATAGAAAACTGATATACAACCTATTCTAGTTTCTTTAATTTGAATAAGCCTTTCTCTTACAATCTCAAGATAACTAGATAGTAAAAATGGAGATAAGATTAAGAGAAAATAGATACGGCTATAAATTTCCTTTGTATTAATTTTTATTGAAAATCACAAAATAATTTTGTAAAATTCAAAATAATTCAAGACAAGACAACATGATCCTTCAATATTAATGTATTCTTAGATTTGCAACTCGAAAAATACATCACATAATTAACATCAAGAATACTGGACCAAATGCAAGCCTAGCATAATACTAAAAGTTACATAAAGTTCATACCCTTTCTCTAGCCTTGGGATCTCATTTATATAGCATGAGATACAATAAGCTTTAGGCTAAGAGAAGAATATCATGTATCCTTAAGACATAAATATATTACATACAAAATTTCACTATCATAATAAGAGAAAAATTGGTGCAAAAGGATGTCTACATAATGAGTCTTCTTTCTGTTGGGATAATTCTGTTGGAGCTTTTTGTTGTCATTGCTCTTCCAACTATGGGATAGCTTGATCTGCATATGAGGTTTTAGGTTCTAATATCAGGAGATTTAATACAACTTGTTTATCTTCCTCCAAATTGTCCTTAAATGACAAGCCAATAGGTACAATTAGTTTTCCTATTGCCACATCATCAATTTGACTAATTTCCTTTGTTTTTGCAACTAGTTGATCTTCTTTTCTTTCCTCTAATACATCTATTAATTGTATCTCATCTAGGTCCACACCACTTTCATTGATTTCCCCATAAATTAACTAATTTGATTGGGCAAGATCTACCATCCTTTTAGTGAAGAGTGAGTCACTTGGTCAATTAAAATTCAATATTTCCTATTGCTTCTTTAGAACATCTTTGAAGATCCCAATTAATTAATTTAATCAAACTCCCATTTGAAAGAATCAAATAATATCTATATTTTAACAACTTCTTCAGCTGTTATGGAAAACCATACATGGCCCTTTCATTGATGAATTTATTCAATCTGATGCACATTAGTTCATCTAACTCCTTAACCCACTCATTTTTATCTTTTAATTTATGCATGGCATTGAGTAAAGTAGGGAAAATTTAAATTTTTTTCACTAAGATAGTTTGAAAAATAAATAAAAATCTTCCTCTACATTGCAACTCTCTTGTTATTAAATCAAAGAGGTCATTAGTTATGTCAAAAGCCTTCACCATTTTCTCACAAAAAAGGCCAATGACTAAACAACATAAAAGTATGACATCATTGTCCCTACTATTCCATTTTTCACAATTGGCTTCAAAGTATCCTCAATACCTTTTAACTCATTCCATGTATCCAATAGTTTTAACAATTTATCATAAAATACAAGCCATTATAGCTTGTCTACTAGGTACATAATGGAATATCTTAATTTATTTTCATACTAGACACACAACTCCACACGTAATGACAAGATCTTAGCCCTTTCTTCTTCAAGTTCTTTAGTTGTGAATTCTTGGAGTCCATGTGGGGTATCTAATATTTCTACAATGGGAGTTGACTTGAATGGTTCAATCAGAGGATAAGGAGGATAAGTAATCCTAAGACTGCTAGATTCTCCTACTTTTCTTTTTCCCAATTTCTTGTCCATTTGAGTAATCTGAGCCTCCAACTAATGTATTTTATTTCCTCTTTCCTCATAGGCCTCTAGTACCTTTTCAAAGATAGAATTTAACTCAAGAAACTTATTTTTGTCCTTGGAAACAAATACCACTCCAAAATCTGCCATCTCTTTAGTCATCAGAGCAACTTTATCACTATCCACCACATATGTCCTATAAACCATGAGGCTACCTATATGTTTAGAATCTAAGACCTCCTACTTCCTTGCCTTTTCCATTTTCTAGATAGACCATATTACTAGGGCTTGATGGTCATCATTGTATTTTAACTCCTTATGAGCATGTATGCCTTCTTCTTCAATTTTAAATTGGGTATCCCTTGCTTTCCTCACAGTGTCAAAAATCATGAAATTTGTAATATCCCATTTAGGTAATATCAATACTCCTAAATCCTTTAGAAAATTTCTTCCTTCTTCAAGGGTTATTTGTGCAAATTCTCCAACAAGACTAGCCTTGGCCTCCTCCTCAATCTCAAAGTCCTACCTTTCAGGTTGCTCTATTTTAAGCCTTTTACAATTCTCTTCAAAATTGTTTATACTTCTCCACAAAAAATCAATAAATTCTCTATATTTCACAAAGTTCTCATCATCTATGAATTTCTTATATGCTTTTCCAACTATTTGAGAGCTAATGTTGGCATATGAGGTTCCTTGGGAATGCCTTCTATATTTGTAGTAGTTATACTAATGTCTTTTTCTCCTCCCATGTCTTTCAATTATTCTCTTAGAGATAATTCATCATCTACATAGGGAGGAGTTTTGATAGGAGAATACTCTTCAATCCTAGAAGAGGATTCCTATTCCAATTTTTGTTTCTTGGGAGCAAGTGCATCAGGTGGGCTTTTATAATGTTTTTTTTTGTAGAGGTACTCATTGTATACTCTTTGCCACTACATACCCAATATTTCTCTGTAATGTATACTGGCCCAAGTTTATAATTAATCGATTAGCCAACCTATTTTCTACCTTAGTGGCCTTGTCTAGATATGTTTGGGTCAAATTTTCCCTTGTCTCATTCAAAGTTGGCATGAACCCAAAAAAATAATCCATAAGCATATCTATCTTTGTACACCCATAATTTCTATTAACAAGGGGATCATAATCTAGTTTAAAGGCATTTATAAAATGTAGAACCTTACTATGCACTTTCCATTTTTCCTTCCTAACCTCTTGTTCCATGAATAAGTGCTTATTCCTGACTATAGATCTTCAGGAAAATATAAAATGTTCTTCTAGGCTTTAGCTTTTGTTCTTTCTCTAAATAATTCGTAAAATACTTTTGGGTCTATAAAGCAAGAATGAGATTGAGCCATTTGATATTTATCTAGAAACTATTCTAAGTGCCTCTATCCCTTTTTGAGAATTTTTTTTTTATGCAAAATAGTAATTTTGGGAAAGAAAGTACCTTTGAATTTTCCCAAAATATCTAGTTCTTCCACTGATTCTATTTTCCACAAGATCTCTACAATTCCCACCTTCAAAGGCACTTGAGAGGGTAATAGATGTGGTTTTCCAAGAAAATCATAAACTTTAAATATAGTAGAGACTGCATATGGGGAGATTTCTCCCCAATTGTGAGTTACGTTCAATCCTTTTGCATGATCTATTGGTCTAATCAACTCTAATAGTGATTGAGGTATTCTAGGACTATCCCCAACCAATAACATTTTGAGCCTGGAGGCAAAGTACCTATCAAATCTAACAAAGTTGGCATGAGTCACCTGCCATGTCATGTCTACACTCCACAACTAGATAGGAATATTTTCTCCATCTCTTTTCAATTCTAATTTCATTTCTCTAGAGAAAAAGGTGGCTCCCTTATACAATCATATGTACATTACATGGAGTACAAACATAAAGGCTTGTCAACTTTAGCCTTAGTAATGCCCATTAATCTAGTATGAATCTCTTTATCCAAAAGAGTAGAAAATATGAAAATAGAAATCATACCATATTGAAAGTTTTGAACAATGATGAAAATAATAGATCCTAGGATGTGATCTTGTTCATCGATTCCAAATATCCTACAAAGAGAGAAATATGGTGCTTATGCTCTGGGATTGAAATATTTTCTCAACAATCGCTCTAGAGTATTCAGTGTAACCAAAGGTAATTATACTATCTTGACAAAATATTCTTATAATGGTCCTCCCCTCTAATATACCCTCTATGTATCAGACCTAGCCTTTAGATCTTCCATATCTATTTTTTCATGAACTATATGGTTAGGGTTTAACTTGAAAACCTTCCTAATCAATTCTAGTGAAACACTAAAAGGATTATCACTAGAACCATTCTTCACTATCCTAGTTATTGGGTCATACTTCTTTAACATTACTACAAGTAAGTCATCATCAAAGAAAATTCCTCAGATAATTAACTTGCAAATTTCAAATTCCCATACATTATTCAAAGTAGTGTCAATTTTTCTTTTTGCAAACCATTTACAAAATAACTCTAAACCCCTGATAGATGTTTCAACATCTCTTAACTAGTTTTCTTTATCATAGAAATCTTTGTCGATGAATAACCTAAGGTTTTTTGGTATGAATTATTTTCCCATAGAAAGTTCATTTATGGATTGTGACATTTTCTCTAAAAAATTGTCATTCTCAAACCTTTTTAGGTAATCCACTTTCCCTAAAAAATCCCTTCATGGAGGTATATTGAACAATTATCTTACTTTTAGTGTATTTTCTTAGTTTTCCACAAATTTAGACACTTAGCTGATTTTCCTATTTATTTCTCTAAAAAATCATTAGTAGAAACTTGAAACCATCAGAAGGTTTGGATATCATAGCTTTATGAGAATTCTACAACTTTAGTATTTAATAATGAAAAATTGGAAACCTTATTGCAAATTGGGCTTACACAAAATAGCATTGATTAAAATTTAATGTCCAAATAGTCATATTTCATGTTGCACTGAAGAATTTAAAATTTAGGCATTGATATTCATAAATTAGATGACTTAGCTTTAAAACCAAATGAGTGTGTTACCCTTTTGTGAAACTAGCAACATGTCAAAAAGTTTCTTCCCCAAATTCCATAAAGTTTGAGGAGATTCAATTTGCAAGAAAGTGTCAATCATCAATCTCCAAACAATTGATGCTTGATAAAAACCTTAGTTATTACTTCTCTTTCCTTCATTATTTTGAGCCCACTGATCATTCGGCCTCAAATTCATTATACACACAATACTTCTAGACAAATGAGCATAAAATATTTGGTACACATTCCATCTCAACATTGCTTGACAATTTTTGGAACAACTGACCCCGCATGGCCATGTGTCATAAAGTCACTTCCCCACTTTCCATAAAACTTTAGCATCTCCATAAAGTGAGAAAGCATCATCGATCTTTGCAAGATTGATGGTTCCACCAGATTTACCTTATTTAAAAATATTTAAAAATAGTATCGAATGAAATGGAGCTAATCTACCAAGTGTTCTAACACTTTTCTAACTATTCTAACATCATTCCAGCTTTTCCACTCATAAGATAAGTGACCTCGGTGATTCCATGCATCAAGAAGGCACTTCCCTTCATTCACTAAAATTGGTTCATTTTCATATTTTTGGAAAGGGTTCATTATCTATCCTTTGATGATTTAAGTGTAAACAATCCTTTTTCCTTTAGTCCCAATTACCAAATTCATCCAATGAAATAGATTCAAATTTCCACCATGTCTTGAAAATAGTCTGACAACTCTAAGATGCTCTGACAAGTCTATCCTTTTGTATCCCAAAAAGGAAATGACATTACTGGTGCTATATGTCACATAGGTGCTTCCCTATATTCCATAAATTTTCTTCATTTTCATAATGTGGTAAAGCACCTCTTGTTGATCTTCTCAAGATCGATGATCATGAAGGTTATTCTATCACATGGTATTTCAAAAGGGTTGGCTAGGATACATGCAGACAAGTGTCACATTTTTGCTTCCATACTTTCTTTAAAGCTCAGATACTTCCATAATGTAGAAAACCACCTACCATAGATCTTATTTTGATCAACAGTTTAACAAGATAGACCACACCAAGGTCAGAGAATTTTCAAAGGAACATTGGTGAATAAACTAAAGGCTAAAACCATGGCTAAAATAATGGTTAACATAAATGATTTTTGCAAAAGTATTTTCAAATAGTATACACGAAATAATATTAAAAAAAGAATTTCTAAGGGAAAATTTCCCGTGTATTTTCAAATGAACTAATAAAACCTTATTTACTTAAAACCTTGGGCATGTGAAATTAAGGGTTTCATGAAATTTGAGGTTTTTACCTAGGGCAAACAAGTTTTAAACACACATGACTCCTATATTTTAATGAATCAACTAGGTTTTCATTGTAAAATGCAACAAATGTTTTGGATGTGAAAAACTAGGCCAAGAAGTCTCCTCATAGGAACTTGATTTTATTCCAAAAGAATTTATAATAAAATAATTTCATGAATAGGATTATTAAGAAGAAACATTTTAAGATACTTAATAAAATTCATCTTAAGCAAATGACTGAGTTCAGGGTTTTGAGTGCTAAAATGAAGAGGAGTGATGAAGTAGATGAATTTGTGGATTTCATGAAGTCATTTCATAAAGAAGGGTATGTGCAGGATCATGGTCA
This sequence comes from Cupressus sempervirens, assembly GCA_028749045.1. Lineage (NCBI taxonomy): Eukaryota > Viridiplantae > Streptophyta > Pinopsida > Cupressales > Cupressaceae > Cupressus > Cupressus sempervirens. Next base: position 109,930,229 of record CM053786.1, read on the forward strand.
ACTAAACTATGCCCTTAAGTGGCAATAAAAAATTAGAAAATCAAGGTTATGTCAACTTGACATGCAATTTTATACTTGTTATTAACTTTATATAAAAAATTTGAGAGAAAATAATCTCTAGAACATTGAATCTAGTTTCCAAACTACCATGACTTGTCAGAAAAAAATAAAAATTGATTGATCAAAATTTTGAATTTTAATGCAATATTACAAAAATTTCAGAACAAAATTAAGAAGTAGACATATGTCTGACCACCTTAATCAAAATAAAATGATAATATTTTTTAATAATATTCTAGATATAAGTAGTAGACTCATGCCTAGATGTGACACATATTTTTGGGAATTTTTATTCTAAATGAATAATTAATAATTATTTTCTAACTTTAGTTTTTTTGGAATAAAAAAATCTCGTGTCTATCCACCTTAACTAATTCAAAACTCTATAAAATTCAAATTTTCATTTTTTTCCTAATAGTAGAAGAAAAATAGAATGTGATGCATCTTTTGGATTAAAAAAATGTTGTACCATTTAAAAGTTATAGTTGTTTTTCAAGTAGTGTGTCAGTCAGCACTTTATAGGTAACTTCATTACAAAATAAGTAATAATTACTTACTAAACTCATAATTTGACAAACCCTACATTTATGGAAAGATAAAAACATTCTTAAGAAACCCTTTTCATTTCATCAAATTTTGGTGAAAAAAAAAGTCATCAGCTACTTTTTTAGAGTAAAAATGAGATAAAAATAGGCCAAAAGCACATTTTTAGGATGTTTATTAAAGTTGACCATATAGGTTTGGTATCAAAAATTATAGTAGACCTTATAAATATATTAATTGTTTTCATTTAGTATCAGGGTGGGTGGGAAAAAAAGTTAGAATAGATTTTTAGATGGTTTGAGATATTTCCAAACTATAGATTTTTCAGATCACCACTTTTTGGCACACCATGATCCTGCACATACCTAGACATGAAGAAGCATGAGGGAGTTAGTAATCAAGAATATAAATAGATGGAAAAAGGAAGAAGACATAAATATTGTGAGGTTGGAGATTGAAGTTATTGTTCACTTGAAGAAGTAAATATTCCTTGTTGGTACATGTAGTAAGCTAAAGATGAAGAAGTTTGGTCCTTGTAAGATCTTGAAAATTTTGGATAGTGGAAATGCTCTTGAATTTGAATTACCAGTGGATATGGATAATTCAAAAATATTCTATATTATATACTTCTTTGATTATTTTTAATTATATGAGACATTAAAAGATAACCTAGATTATCTCTAATCTTTATTCTGTATCCTAGTTAATTGTTGTATTGGATTTCAAGTCCCCTAAAATACTAGTTTTACATTAATTGAATACTTATATTACCCCAAGTTGAAGGGTAACAAAACTCAAAAGGTTTTGGATACTAGAGTTAGTAAGAGAACCAAAGGAAAATGCTACATGGATTACCTTGATCAATGGAAGGATAAACTAATGGAAGACAATTAATTGTTAACATGAGCTAAAATAGATCTTTATGATTTAGGTTCAAGAATCGTGGCTTTTTAATGTGGAATTCAAGCATTTATATACTCCAAGTATCAAATGGACGATTAACTTTGGTCAATTAGCAATCTTACATCAACTAAAAGAAAATATTTTCTAAAATAGTTTTCTATTTGGGGAGTAGTCATTTCTTCTCATGGATTCAAGTTGTTTGCAAATAGTATCTTAATTTTGAGGAATATTGTTTACTCTTATGCCAAGTTTGTGGAATCTAATATTCCTTGTTCTTGGAGTTTTGTGCATCTTTCTCCACTCTCTTTTCATTACATGTATCATCTAGTATATGGTAAAAAGTCTTTTTAAATAGGTTCCTATGATGATGTGGCATTGTGTGTAGTTAAAGGACATCTCTTGGATCATGTTTTAGTGTATTTGTAAGAGAACATATTCTATTTCAGTCATTTTATAGATATTTTATTTTCTCATCTAAGATAGAATCTATTTTGTGATTAAATTCCTGATTGGTCAAGTTGCAGTCTTTTCTAGCTATATAAGGCCTTGGATTAGCTCTAGGAAAGTGAAGTAGCTTGAAGCTGGTAGATAGAATAAGTAAAAGAAATTCTCAAGATTACAAGCTTTGAGCTTCAATGTTTTAATTCCTTATTTTGGCCATAACTCAAAAGGCCATACATGTTAGCATATTGGATGAATATTTTATCAGGTGACTTGTCTACTTAATTATTTAAATTTAATGAATTGTTCATTTTCTCCTACCTTCCTTGCATGAATATAGGAGGTTCTTTATATAAGTAAATTAAAGAGGGAAAATATGAAGAGTGTTAGGCCATAATAATAATTCATAACAAAATATCTCTACCTCCTTTAGAATCAACCACTTTAGCAATCCAATTGTGATGTAGGAGCATCTTGGGTTGCCTTGTAATCCTTCTCTTTTATTTATTCTAGTAGTTATCACCAATATTATAGTATTAAATAGCACTATTAACTAAGTTCCTACAATAATAATTTAGTACCCATAGTGTTAACCGAGTATCCACAATGTTAACCAAGTTTCCTCAGTGCTAACTGAGTACACATAGTGTTAATGCTAACTAGCAGTGTTAACCAAGTTTCTATGTTAACTAAGTTATCTAGTGTTGACTTGATTGTTCTTCATGCACTAAGTGAGCCTGATATTTGTTGATGCTTGATTCCCTTTGAAAAAATTTCTCTATGATTGAATATTAGTTTGAGCCAAGCTATGTATTTAATTTGGATCTTGAATTTAATGATAGGTTATTGTATTGAGATGAGTGTAGACTATTTTGAGGTTGACTTTCTATTATGTAATGACCTAGAATCTTCTGTAATAAATTTTGGGAAGTACAAGTAGAGGTATTTATTTTTATTTTAGAGAGGACTTAAAGAGTTTAGAGAATATATTTTTGGAATTGTGAATTTGAATTTGGATTGTAGATCTTGAAGTCATATTTTGTATCTAGTCATAAATTAGAAGGCCTTAAAGTTGGGCATGTATGTTTATAACTTGATGAATCATTAAAAGTATTTTTTTCTCTTTCTCATTAGTATTTATCTATGTGTTTGATTATATTGTTTTTACTACACAAGGTGTTTGGATAGTTAGGCATGCCTTTAGTCCTAACTTTTCAAAACCCTCCTTGGATCAAGTGGTACTAGAGTTTGAGGTTCATCCTTGTGAATATTAGATCATGTAGAACCCTAACTTGAATTTGGTTATAGGGTGGCAGATATGTGGATTATACCTATAACTTGTAGAGGGTTATGATCTTGCATGAACCTATATCTAAAAATGGTTCAAGGTAGAGGAAATACTGACACTTTTATTATGAACATGTTGAAAAAAATTGTAGCTAGATTAGATGTTGTAGAGATGTCACAAAGGAGAGTAGCACATATTGATGATGTGAGTGATGATGAGCAAATAGAAACAAAGCCTAATACAAAACTTGAGGAAGATGAAGATGAGGAAAGATTATTGAGAGCATTGTCTAGGGCACATTCAAAAGCTAACAAACAAATTGTTCCTTATGATGGAAAATTGGAGACCAATATTGTGTTGGATTGGATCTCTAATACAGAGAAGTTCTTTGAGTTTGAAACCATTACTGATAATAGGAAGCTGAAAATTGTAGTCACTAGGTTGAAAGGTCATGCCTAACTATGCTAGGATAATTTGCAAACCGGTAGACAAATGAGAGGAAAGGAGAAGATGAAGACTTAGCTAAAAATGGTGAAGAAGGTAAAGAAGAAGTCCCTTCCTACTGATTACCAAGTTAACTTGTTGAGAAAGATGTAAAATTTGAGAGAAAAGGAAATTACTATGAAGAGGTATAATGATGAATTCTATAGAATGGATAATAGATCTAGACATATGGATGATGATGTTGAGAAAGTTGCAAGGTATCTCAATTTCAATATGAAATAAGCTTTGTGGAAATATAAAGTGTTAAAGAAGCATACCAATATACCTTAAAAGTTGAGGAGATCTTGATAAAGAAGCACGAAAAAAGACAAATAAGTACAAGTTGTAGAAGCTAGACAAGTAGAGGTCAATCTTATAAACAAGGTGGAAGATCTAACAAGTATATGCAAGATAATGGAAAATATGAATAAAAAATTGATGACAAAGGAAAGACCAAATGGAAAGGTGGTAACTCTTACCAAGGAGGTACTAGTTCTTACTATTAGAATATGCAGTCCATTGATGCATGGGGTGGGGGGGTGGGGGGGGGGGGGGCGCTGTGGTAGTGAATCAATTATAAAACTATCATTACAAACATTAACCTTAAAAAAATTTAACCATTTGAGTAAAAAAAAAACTAAAACCACAACAAGATACTCATGTGAAATTAACACCAGATATGTTAAATAGGGAAATCCTTTATCAAATGGAAAACCCAGGTGGGAATAGTACCCAAAATATGATGTACTATTATAAATATTCCTTATTAGAGGATAAACAATATTAGGAGTCTATTAAAAAATTCAATACATATGAGTCCTTGTTAGGATACTTTGAATCCCTACTAGGAGATTCCAACCCTATTAGGATTTGTGCCAACCTTGTTATGAGTTGTGGAAGATAGTTGGACCCACTGTCCAAATAGATTTAAGGTTAAGATCAAATAACCCACTATCCAAATGATCTCTATATTATTCCTTGTAGAATTATAGAACTAAAATGTATTTCTACCTCTGTCTCTATCCTATCAACTAGACTTCTACTCCTTTAGATCTTGTAACCAAATATCATACTATTCATGCAATTATTCTACTTCTTCTTGAGTTGCACACTAATATTTCACATTCTACTTGGTCTTATCTATCCAATTTTCTCATTAAAAAGGAAAATAAATTTTATTTATACCATATCTTCATAATAATTCCTTGATTTGGCCTTGAGGCTTTCCTAATTAATTAAAATAAGATAATTTATTTTACAATTACAACAACAATGTCAGCTCAGAGTCTATAAAAAACTTTACTCATGTCAAACCATGTATTGTACACATGCTAGTGTCACCATATGATCTTCCTCTACCACTATTATCTATGTATCACCTTCATTACATCTCAAATGAAGGATAGTGATTATCATAACTCTATTTTCCAATGCTTTTTTTCTACACTGCTTCTCGTAAATTAGGTGTAACTTACATACAACATCATATGAGACTTATTCCTTTGAACCATGTCATTAGGAAAACCTTAAGAACATGTCCTCCACTATGCATAATGTAAAACTTCCTCAAATCTTGTACCCTACTAAGATTACTAACTTCTAATCTTCTTGTCTTAATAGAATTATTATTGTGTTGACATCAATGCCAAATGCAGCCATGAATCAAACATATCAATACTCTTCAATGCTTACAATACTCGTCTTGTGTATTATCATTAGAGTTAATGCTAACAATATCCCCCTTTGGCATTGATGGAAACATAGAAGAAAAACATCTAATTTCTAAGAATACCAAACTATACTTTGCTTTTATCTTCTCCTCAAATCCTTTTCATCAATCTTAGATGTTTCTAGAATGTTGTACTATTCTTCTTCTTCTTTTAGGATCAAAAAAATTTATTCACAATTAAAAAACTTCCAATACTCTTTGGTTGCATCTATGCACTCACACATCCTTCTATACACTTATATGAATCCTTCTAAATCTCCCTAAAGAGATAACTCTCCCCTATTTCCATCTCAACAAGTGCTTCTCTTGTTATGTAAATTCACTAAATATATATTTCATGTACATTCTCTCCCCTATTGACATCAGTTTCAAAGGTTTCAAACACAATACCAATTGTTAATTGGTTGCTCAAGTATCAACTAGCTCAAGTTTCCAAAGACACTTTTCAATACCAGATACCTAGAGTCCTTCATGACTTAGTCCATATTAGATACTACGCCATACAAGAAGGATCAACATTCAGTCCAGTCTAACCATAGTGCTTTGTACCAATGGACTAATGCATTCCTTGTATCAACTACTTTGAAGTATGTAGGCACATAACCCCTAGCATACTTCTTAGGTACTCAAAACTATCTTTAGGCAAAGGCTTTGTAAAGATATCTACAATTTGATCTTTAGTGCTTACATACTCCAACCTTATTTCTTTCTCTATTGTCATTTCTCTCAAAACATGATACTTTATTGATATTTTCTTAGTCTTAGAATGCAATACTAGATTCTTGGACATACTTATTATACTTGTATTATCATAGTAAATGATAATAGGTTCTATAAACACATTTCTAATATCATTCAACATTTGTTTCATCTACATAACTTGATTACAGTTATTTTTCATTGCAATATAATCTACCTCAGTTATACTCTAAGATATACAATCTTGTTTCTTGCTTAGCCAAGAAACCAATCTTCCTCTAAGAAATAATTCTCTACTCTCTTCTTGTGATCTATACTGCCTACCCAACCTACATTACTATATGTAGAAAAGGTGAAATCACTTGATTTATCATACCATATTCCATAATTAGATATACCTTTCAAATATATAAATATCATTTTTATTGCTACATAATGATAGTCTTTTGGATCAACTACTACATTTTCTATATCTTGTTTGGCATAAGTTAGTTATTGCAATCCTCCAGTCATATATCTATACTTCTTCTGCTCAACTATAGGTACCTCATCCATACTGAATAACTTTTAACTAGTTGTAATGGATGTACCAATAGGTTTACAATTCTCAAAAAAAAAAATTTTCAAAAAAACTTTTAGATACTTAATTTGTGAAATAAATATCCCTTCTTTATTCTGCACAATTTGCAATCCTAGGAAAAACTTAATTTCTTCTATCATGCTAATTTCAAAGTCATTTTTCATCTCTTTATTATTTTATTCATTATTTCCTCCAAATATTATATCACCCACAAATATTACAATGATAAATAGGCCATCATCAATTTTCTTCAAATGAAAATTACCATTTTTTGTACCTTTTATAAATCCAAGCTTTGATAAATACATGTCCAACCTTGCATACGAGGTTCTAGGTGCTTGCTTCAGACCGTATAATTCTTTATTTAGTTTGAATAAAAAATCTTTATCTTCTATCAAAGGGAATCCATCAAGTTTCTCAATGTAAAATTCTTCTTCAAGTTCTCCATTAAGAAAAGTTGACTTGACATCCATCTAATACACCTTGAAATTCTTTCTTGTTGCATAAGCCAAGAACATTCTTATCATAGGTGCATAGGTTTCTTCATAATATATGCCTTCTTTCTATGAGTGACCTTTGCAAACAACTCTAGCCTTGTTTCTTACAACTTCTCATTGCTCATTAATCTAATTTCTAAGTACCCATTTGGTTCCTATCACATTCTTGTAATTAGGTCTAAGAACTAATTCTGATATTTCATTCTTTACAATCTAATCTAGTTCTTCTTTCATAGCATACATTTGGTCATCCTTGCATGCTTCATCTATGCTCTTAGGTTCCACTTGAGAAATTAGACACAATTCCTCATTCACTTTGATCCTTGTCATCGCACATTTATTCTTGCTCCCAATTATCTACTTTGGAGGGTAATTTTCTGTCATGTTCCTATTGAAAGTAGGAGTCGACATCTCAACTCTAATCTCTTCCCTATGTTTAGATTTTTATTCTTCTCTATAATTAATAGATACTTCATTCTACAAATCATTGCTAGTCTCAAAAAGAACTTCAACATTCTCTCTAACAATTTTTGAATTATCCTCTTCTTCATCAGAATTATAATCTACCATTTTCTCTTTAGTACCAAAGTTTTCATTAGTCCTTACATTTGTGCATTCAACTATTATCTTGATTCTATAGTTGAAACATCTATATGCTTTTCTTTTCAATATGTAACTAAGAAACATACCTTCATCACTACTAGAATTAAACTTACCAATATCGTCATCTCTCTTGATGTAACACTTAGTTCCAAAAATTCTAAATATTTGACTGATGGTGAGTGACCAAACCATAACTCATAAGGCATGTCTTGTTCATACCTTTTGTAGTATGTACTCTATTCAGATTATATACTATAGTTTTAATTGCTTCTCTCCAAAATGTCTTTGGGACATCATTCTTAGGTGACATCTCTCTTATTTCTTCTACTACTAACTTGTTCCTTCTTTCAGAATCCCATTTTGTTTAGGCATTCTAGGTGAAGATAAATATCTTTTGATCCCATTCACTTCTCAAAACATGTTGAGCTCTCTAGAAGTGAAATCTCTTCCTCTATCTGATCTTAGACACTTAATTTTAACAACAACTTCATTTTCAATTCTATTCTTGAATAGCTTAAATTTCTCAAAATCTTCAGACTTCTCTTTAAAAAAATTTAACCATATCATTCTAGTAAAATCAAGAACTAAAATCATAAAGTACCTTTCATCATCTAATCCTCTAGCTCTTGTAGGACCACTCAAATATGTGTGGACAATCTCTAATTTTTCTTTAGTATAAAACTTCTTGATAGGAAAAGACACTTTCCTCTACTTAGCCAAAATACATTCCTTACAGACAACATTAGTGGGTTTGATAATCTTAAGAAAATCTCTCACTACAAATTTACTAATAGTTTTCACAATATTATCAAAGTTCATATGATAGAACCATTTATGCCTTAACCAACCATTATCAACCTTTGCAACCAAACATGTTATTATAGTAGGATTCAACTGAAATACATAACCTCTAGATCTAGTTCTAGTACCAATCAACTTACCATATTTGTCTATGATAATGCAAGTCTTCTCTATGAACTTTAATAGATATTCCTTGTCTACCAACTATCAAACTCATAACAAAATATGTTTCAAACCATCAACAAAGTAGACATGGTTAGTGTTAGTTTTTGTTGGAAATTTGTTTAGTGCTACCCTTGGGATTTGTGACAAGGGCTTAATTTCCTCATGTGTACTATAAGTTGAGTGGTTGTATTGGGAATTGACAGATCAATCTTTTGGTGCAATAGAAACCCCACTCTAACAAGTGGTATCAGAGCTTGATCACAGATTCAAATCCTCAAACATTTGGGTAATGCTAAGGGGGATATTGTTGGAATTTGTATAGCACTCCCCTTGGGATCGATGACAAGGTCTTAACCACCTCCTCTATGCTATAAGTTGAGTGGTTGTATCAATCATTGATAGAGAGGTCTTTTGGTCCAACGATGGCCCCACTTTAACAATTTTACCACCAAGAATAGTAGATCCAATCCTTATAATATGATACGTTGCATTGTTACCAACTCTAATAATACCTCCACCATGATTTTTGAACTTAAAAAATGTGTTCATATCAATAGTCATGTTATGTAAATATTCACTATCAATTATCCAATCTTGTTTCTTCTCAACTTGGATAACTAGAGCTCTTTCTTCTCTAATTTATCTATCAATGTTATGTTCCATAATATCCACAAATCCCAATTCATTATTACTCTCACTCTGATCCTTTTCATTAGATTCTTCATCCTCATTAGCATATAAGATATTTCTATCTCTATCTCTTTTAGGCTTAAATTTTCCTCTATTTTTTTTCTCTCTTTTAGGACATTTAGATGCAAAATGACCATATTCATCACAAGTATAACATTTAAAGATTATCATAACATATTTTTCTCTTCTTACTAAAAGTATTATTCCTCTTCAATCTTGTTATCTTCTTCAGTTCTGATAATACTGGAAAAGTCTCATCTTACACTTGTACTTCTTGACATATTAGGTCAAATGTGCATAGCACTTAAATCTATCTTAACTCTAGCTAATTCTCTAGACAAATCCCATTTTTGCTTCTATAGATTCTAATCTTCCAAGAAAAGTTTCCTTTGTGAAATTTTTGGTGGAGGGCATTACTAGCTGAAGTATCTAAGCTATTTTCTTGAATGGTGGTGATAGACTTTTCAAGATCTTTGATATAACCTCATCATCATGTTTAGTTCCACCAAGAGATCAAATACCTACAAATTTTTTTGATATTCTTCCTATATTATTTATGATGGATTCGTATTCCATCATCTTGGCATCTTGAAATGCACAAATCCGACTTTGTAGTTTCATTGTTTTTACATGAACATCACCTTCAAAAATAACTTATAATGCTTTCTGAATTTCATGAGAAGTTTAAAATGTCTTTACCTGATTGTATTCATTCATTGGAAATGTTGACAATAGGGATTCTTTGGCTCTCATGTTACACCTGAACAAATCTCTTTCTCCCTCATTGCATTCATCTACCTTTGATTCTTCAGCAATTGCCTTCTTAGCTTTTGTCAAAATCTAATATCCTTGACCCATGCATAACACATGAGTCTTCATCTTTTCCTTCCAAATATTATAGTTAACCCCATCGAATCTCAAACTATCTATCCTGAACATATTTTCCATTAATATCCCAAAGTTATTAAGCATTTTCTTCAAGGATCCAATGCTTTGATACCAATTGTTAGAATATATTATCCATTGATATAATTAGGGGGGGATGGGGGTGGTGAACTAGTTGTAAAACTATCATTACAAATATTAATCTTAAACAAACTTAACCATGAGAGTAAAATAAATTGAAACTACAACATAATACTCATGCATAATTAACACCAGATATGTTAACTAGGCAAACCCTTGATCAAAGAGAAAATATCGATGGGTATGTTATCCACAAGATAATATACTAATATATAAATATCAATTATTAGAGGATAGACCCTATTAGGAGTCTATTACAACATTCAATACATATTAGTCCCTGTTAGGAGACTTTAAATCCCTATTAGGAGATACGAAGCCTATTAGTTGTTGTGGAAGATTGATGGACCCACTACCCATATAGCTTCAAGGTTAAGATCAAAGAACCCATTATCCAAATTATTTCTATATTATTCCTTGTAGAATAATAGAATTGAAATGTAATTCTTCCTCTGTCTCTATCCTTTCAATTGGATTTCTACTCCTTGAGATCTTGTAACTAGATCTCATACTGTGCATCCAATGATTCTACTAGTTCTCAATTTGTACACTAATACTTTGCATTCCACTTGATCCTCTTTATTCAAGTCTCCCAAAAAAAAGGAAAATAGATTTCCTTTATACCATATCTTCATCATAATTCCTTGAGTCAACCTTGAGGATTTCCAAATTAATTAAAATTAGATAATTAATTAATTCAAAATTACAACAACATTATTGGCTCATAGTATATACAAAAATTTACATGTGTGAAACCATGTCTTGCACACACACTGATATCACCATATGATCATCCTCTATCAATTTTATCTTTTCATAACCTTCATTACATCTCAAATGAGGGATAGTGATAGGTTATTAGAACTCTATTTTCAAATGGTATATTTTTGCACTACTTCTAGCAAAACAAGCATAACTTCCATACAACATCAAATTAGACTTAGTCCTTTGAACCACATCATCAAGAAAACCTTAGGAATATGTCCTCCACTATTCATCATCTAAAAATTCCTTAGCTTATATGCATACTATGTTTATGTATTATTATTCTTCCAATCTTAACTGAATTACTATTTTGTTGACATCAATGATAAATATAGTCATGAATGCAACATACCAATACTCTTAAATGCTTAGGATAATCCCCCAATGTAGTACCATCAGCATTCATGCTAACACTTACAAAGGAAGAGGTAGTTCTTATTGTAGAGGTGGTTTTATGGTAACTTTTTAAGATGTGGAAAAGAAGGGAATAGATACTTTGAGTGTAGATACTCTAGTGAGAATGAACAAGTTAGCATAGGTATTATGATTCAAGGAGACCTAGAGAGTTCACTAAGTAGACATGAGGCTAGAAAAAATATGTTTGTGAGAAGAAGTTTGTGTAATACGAGAATTGATGAAGAACATATCCTAAGGAGAAGAATTTTCAAGACCATATGTAAGATGGCTAGAAAATTATGCAAAGTGATCATTGATAGTGGAAGTTCAACAAATCATGAATCATAGGAGTTAGTTAAAAAGTTGTAGTTGTAAAGGCTTTAAGAATCCTAAACACTATCATGTTTTATGGATCAAGGATGAGCATGAGAAATTGGTTAGTAAACAATATGTTGTGAAGTTCAAGATTGGAAATTACTTTCTTGATGCTATGCATGATGTTATGGCTGTCGATTATTTTTACATTCTTTTGTGTAGACCTTGGCAATATGATAGATATGATATATATGATGGAATATTAAATCAATATACTGTTTGAGTGAATAGGAGAAATAAATTATTGTTGCCTTTGATTGAAAGTTCAAATGAGGTTCGTTATACTATTCTTCATGTTTTTGTGGTCAATGGGAAGTAATTTGAAAAGGAAACGAAGAAAAATCAAATTTGTTTTACCATAATTCCTAGAAGACTAAGTTGCAAAGTCATAACTCAGTGATAGATTGTAATAACTGAGTGAAATATTGTAATAACAGAGTGACAAAAGAAATGAGTAGTAATGATTGAGTACAAGTAGAAATTATAATTTTCCTAAATGAGTAAAAATAATTTTTTTAGAGGATATTACTAATAGTTTACTACCAGTATGAAGCATAACTAATTGCATGGACCTGATTCTATGATCTAGTTTACCAAAATAGGCATCATATAGATTGATACCTATAGATAATGAAGAACTGAATAGTTAACTGCATGAGTTTTTATAGAAAGATTTGATAAGAGAAATCTTGAGTACATGTGTTGTACTTGTTGTATTAGGACCTAATAATATTTGAGAATGGATAATGTCTACTAATTCCAAAGATATTAACAAGATCATAGTGAAATATAGGTTTTCTATGCCAAGGGTGGATGATATAATATATAATTTGAGTGGAGAAAAGTATTTTACCATGATTTATTTGAAGAGTGGTTATTATCATATAAAATTAGAGAATGTGATGAATGGAAAACTACTTTCAAGACAAAAAAGGGTTTATATGAATGGTTGGTAATGCCTTTTGGTTTGACTAATGCACCTAGTACATTCATGAGGTTGATGAATGAATTTCTCAAGAGATTCTTGGGCAAGTTTTTGGTTGTTTATTTGGATGATATTTTGATATTTAGTAAGACTAAGGAAGAAGATTTTGAGCATGTTAGAAAAGTATTGTAGAGATTGAAAAAGGAGAAGTTGATGATCTACTTGAAAAAATGTTCTTTTATATAATAGTAGATTGTGTGTTTGGGATTCATGATTTCAGCTAATGGCTTTAGAATGGATCCTGAGAAGATTAAAGCAACATTAGAATGGCCTACACCTAAAAATGTGGGAGAGGTAAGATCATTTCATATATTGGCTATTTTCTACAAGAAGTTTATAAAATATTTCACTTATGTTTGTAATGCTATGATTGAGACAATGAGTGGAGATAAAAAGGATTTTAAGAAAACACATGGAGCTGATAAGAGTTTTGAGACTTTGAAGAAAAAGTTTGTTGAGTGAGCTATATTGGATTTTGCTAACTTCAATAATGTATTTCAATTTGAATTTGATGCTAGTGATAGTGGGATAGGAGTTTTGTTAAGTCAAGAAGATAAACATGTTTCTTTCTTTACTAAGAAGTTGAATGATGCTAAAAGAAATTATTTTGCACATATGATCAATAGTTTCATGCTATTGTTCAAGCCTTGAAGAATTGGATACATTATTTGATTCCAAAGGATTTTATATTGTATACTATTCACAAAGCTTTACAGTACTTGGGAAGTCAACATAAATTAAATCAGAGACATATAAAGTGGGTTGAGTACTTGCATAGTTTAGCATATTTTTATGAATCATAAGAGTGGAGTTACTAATCAAGTTGTTGATGAATTAATAAGAAGATGTTCTTTGTTGACCAAGATGAAGGTTAAAGTTCTTGGTTTTGATTAAATGAAGGAATTGTATGATATTGTCCCTAATTTTTTTGAGGTGTGGAGAGAGTGTAGTGAACAAAATCTATGAAATTTCATGAGTAAGTATGGTAAGTATTTGATTCAAGAAGGTATGTTGTTTAAAGGAATTTAATTGTGTATACCAAGTAGTTCTATGAGAGATAATTTGATCAAGGAAAATCATTATGGTGGATTGGCTTGATATTTAAGAATTGATAAGATATTGATTTTGTTGAAGGATGAGTATTATTAGCCAACTATGTATAAGGGTGTTCAAAATTTTGTAAGGAGTTGTAGAATTCATCAGGTTACAAAAGGAGTGAGTCAAAATATTAGATTGTATAGACCTTATTTTGTTCCTGAGAAACCTTGGAGTGACATCAGTATGCCTTTTTTCCTTGGATTAAATAAGATAGCAAGACAATATGATTTCATAGTTTTTGTTGTGGATATATTTTCTAAGATCAAACATTTCATACTATGTATGAAGATATCAGATGTTGTGCATTTTGCTAAGATTTTCTTCAAAAGGTTTTTTATATTGCATGGTTTATAAAAAATTATTACTTCTAATAGGGAAAATAAGTTTTTTGGCTACTTTTGGATAACTTTGTGGAAGAGGATGGGTATTGAGTTGAAGTTTAGTTCTACATTCCATCCATAGACAAATGGATAGATATAGGTTGTAAATAGAAGCTTGGGTAATTTGTTGAGATGCTTAGTTGGAGATATGATGAGTAATTGGGAGATGATATTGTCACAAGATGAGTTTGCATGTAATAATTATCTAAATATGAGTACAAGAAAACACCTTTGAGATTGTTACTACAATGCAACCTAGAGGAATATCAGATTTGAGGGATGTTGATGGTGAAGAGAAGTAAAGTGTTTAAAGGGAAGAATCTTCTATGTTTATGAAGTCTTTTCATGAGGAAGTGAAGTTGAATTTGGAACAAATTAATTAGAAGTATAAGGAGAATTTTGATAAGTTCTAGAACACATCATGTTTTTTATGTTGGTGATGAGGTAATGGTTCATTTGAAGATAGGTACAGAGTAAGATGAAGATGAAGAAGTTTGAACCTTGTAATATCTTGAGGATGTTTGATAGTGGTAATTTTTAAGAAGTTGACTTACCAAATACCATGGATATATCTTGTATATTAAATTTTTTGATTTTTATAAATATCAAGAATCTGATGATGAAGTTGTTGTATCAGATGATTATCTCAAGAAGCATATTAAAGAGATTGAATAGATATTGAATCAAATAGTTCGTAAGGGCAAAAGAAGATTATCATTTGTAACCAAGTTGGAGAAATAGAACCTCTTCAAGTAGAAGCTCTTTGTATGTAATCTCTTGTAAGGAAGTTTGAGGAATAGAAGTTCTTGCATTGTAAGCTCTTCAAATGTAATCTCTTCTAATGGATTTCAAGTATTAATGGATGCTTTATGAAGCATTTTTTTCATCTCTCTATCTACATATTGTTGCATTTTTGGTTGTGAGTTGGTACTGGTGGTGGTTGGCCCTTCATCAGTGGTATCAAAGTGGGAGTTCCTTAGCGTGCAGATAGATCACTGAACGTGAGGCAGTTTGCACTAGGACCTTGAGCTGGGTGAAGTTTGTCAAGAAGTTCTTGATTGTGTAGAAAGATCACCGACTGTGGAGCAGTTTGCATGAGGTTCTTGTTTTGGACAAGATTTGTCTTCTAAAGACTTGATTATGGAGAAGAGAAAGAAGAAGATGACTTTTGTGATTGGATGGATTCTAAGGATTCCTAGACTTGAGAGATTTTGAAAGAGAATGCAAGAAGAAATATTTTTGGATTTGCAGAAACAAGTGAATGAATTAGAAGCTAAGTTGCGAAAGATAAGAGCACATTACCAGAAAAGAGACATTGATAATTATTTGGATGCAGAAAAGGAAGATGATCCAGTGGAAGAGCAAGTAGACAAAGAGGAAATTATTTGTGAACCTAAAGTTGAAGAAGATGAAAGAGAAGAGGAAGAGCATGAAGATAACTAGATTTTTATGCCAAAAGTAGATGAAGGTGATTGGAAGACTAAAAAAATGGAGGAAGAGTAGAGTGCCTTAGTTGGAGATCAAGCAAGTGGAGTAGTTACATGCATTGTTGATGACATAAAAGAGGCCAAATAGGTAAATTCTTATGAATCATGGGATGTTGTGTTTGATATGATTTTAAAAGATATTAATGATGGTTTGCATGAGGATCTTGTTAGTCATGTGTGGTATGCAAAGGAAGATTGGTATGGTGTTGCTAGATTTATTACAGGTGTGATTAATTCAACAAGATTGAATGAGGATAAGAGTTATACATGGATAGAGTTCATTGCAGAAGAGAGATTTTAGCATCGGATACTTGTTCCAGCTATATGTTGGAGGAAGAGAAAAAAAAAATGTCAACAATGGCTACTTCATTTTGTGAATCCATATTCACAAAAATTTTCCTACCATGGGAGTCAAATGCAGGAGCATCATGCATCAACAAAAAAAATGTGAAAGATTTGCATGTTGGTTTTCTTGTCCCTATGGAGGTGGAAGCTTGTGGTGAAGATTAAGATGGTTGTATATCTTTCTTTTGGCATCAAAGTGTGGGACACACTTTTCTATCTACCAAGGGAGTCTGATGCAGGAGCATCTTGTAAAACTTTATTATGAGAGAGAGAGAGAGAGAGAGAGAGAGAGAGAGAGAGAGAGAGAGAGAGAGAGAGAGAGAGAGAGAGAGAGAGAGAGAGAGAGAATTGTGGAGGAGAGAGAAAGTGACGAAAATAGAAAGAAAAAAAATAGAAAAAAATGGAGAAAAGAGTAATTTTTATTTTCAAGGTGCATAGGTGGCATAAAAAGAAAAATAATAAAAATAGTTGTCATTCAATTAATCGAGGTGTATAGGTGGCAATTTAGAATTTTGTGGAAAGTTCCTTGAATCATGTATTTAATATTTGTTGGGTGCTTAGTTGTATTTAGGTGGAAATTCTAGAAAGTTGTAGATATTGTAGAAGGTTGTACATGAAATTCTAGGATGTTGTGGATAAATCATCCATTGGGTGGTAAGTGCCTATTTAAGGAAGGCTTATGTTAATTTGTAATCAAGGTCTTCTAATGGAAGCTCTTCGAATGTGATCTCTTTTAAGGAAGCTTGAGAAGTAGAAGTTTGGGAAATAGAAGCTCTTCTAATGTAATCTCTGGGGAAGTAGAAGTCTTCAAGAAGAAGCTCTTTTGTTGTAAGCTCTTCTAGTTGGAAGCCCTTAGTGAGGAATCTCTGTTATATTGTAAGAATTTGGAGTTTTTCCATTTGGAGGATATTGTAATGAATTTCAAGTATTAATGGAATTTTTATGAAGCATTTTTTCATCTCTCTTGTCTCCATCTTGTTGTGATCTTGGTTGTGAGTTGGCATGGGTGGTGTGGCCCATCATCAGTGGTATCAGAGCATACCTTTGTTAGTGGTAGCAGAGCATAACTTCATCAGTGGTATCAGAGCATACCTTTTTTAGTGGTAGCAGAGCATGTCCGTCATCAGTGGTATCAGTGGTAGGAGCATCTTGCATGGGAAAATTATTTATTCACAAAAAAAAAAAGAGAAAACAAAAAAAAAAGAAAAAAGAAAGAAAAAAAAAAGAAAAAAGAAAAATAAAAAGAGGGAAAAAAAAAATTTGTGGAGAGAGAAAGTGACAAAAATAGAAGGAAAAATAATTTAAAAATAAAATAAGGGAAAAGGGAGAAAAGAGAAATTTCTATTTTTGAGGTGTATGGGTGGCATAAATAGAAAAATAATAAAAATAGTTGTTATTCCATTAATCGAGGTGTGTAGATGGAAATTTAGAAGTTTGTGAAAAGTTCCTTAAATCATGCATTTAATATTTGTTGGGTGCTTAGTTGTATTTGGGTGGGAATTTAATATTTATTTAAAGGTAGTTGTATTTACCTTTTATCCCACATTGGTTGTGTTTGTAATGTCTTGGGTTAGAAGTGCCTATTTAAGCAAGGCTTATTATCATTTGTAATCAAGTTCAAGAAATGGAAGCTCTCCTAAAGGAAGTTCGAGAAATAGAAGTTCTTGAGTTGTAAGCTCTTCAAATGTAATCTCTTCTAATAAATTTCAAGTATTAATGGATGATGTTTTATGAAGCATTTTTGTCATCTCTCTATCTCCATCTTGTTGCATTTTTGGTTGTGAGTTGGCATGGGTGGTGTCGCCCATCATTAGTGGTATCAGAGTATACCTTTGTCAGTGGTAGCAGAGTAGTACGTTATCAGTGGTATTAGAGCATACCTACATTAGTGGTATCAGAGTATACCTTTGTTAGTGGTAGTAGAGCTAGTCTACATTAGTGGTATCAGAGCGGGAGTTCCTGAGTGTGCGGACAGATCACCGAACGTGAGGCAGTTTGCACTAGGACCTTGAGTTGGGTGAAGTTTGTGAAGAAGTTCTTGATTTTGTAGATAGAATGCCGGCTGTGAGGCAGTTTGCATGAGGTTCTTGTTTTGGATGAGATTTGTCTTCTGAAGACTTGATTATGGAGAAGAGAAAGAAGAAGATGACTTTTGTGATTGGATGGATTCTAAGGATTCCTCAACTTGAGAAATTTAGAGCAAGAAATCAACAATCATTGCTAGTTGATTTGCAGAAGCAAGTGAATGAATTAGAAGCTAAGTTGCGGAAACGAAGAGCATGTCACCAGAAAAGAGATGTTGATAATTCCTTGGATGTGGGAAAGGAAGATGATCTAATGGAAGAGAAAGCAGATGAAGAGAAAATTATTTGCGAACCAGAAGTTGAAGAAGATGAAAGAGAAGAGGAAGAGCATGAAGATAACCAGATTTGTATGCCAAAAGTAGATGAAGGTGATTGGAAGACTAAAACAATGGAGAAAGAGTATAGTGCCTTAGTTGAAGATCAAGCAAGTGGAGTAGTTACGTGCATTGTTGACGACATAAAAGAGGCAAGTGAAGATGAAGATGTCAAATAGGTAAATTCTTATGAATCATGGGATGTTGTCTTTGATATGAGTTTAAAAGATATTAATGATGGTTTGCATGAGGATCTTGTTCATGATGTATGGTATGCAAAGGAAGATTGGTATGGTGTTGCTAGATTTATTGCAGGTGTGATTAATTCAACAAGATTGGATAAGGATGAGATTTATGCTTGGACAAAGTTCATTGTAGAAGAGAGATTTCAGCAACAGACACTTGTTCTAGCTACGTGTTGGAAACAAAGAAAGAAGGAAATATATCAGCACCAAATACTTGTTCCAGCTACATGTTGGAGGAAGAGAAAAAAAAAATGTCAACAGTGACTACTTCATTTCGTGGATCCATATTCATAAAATTTTTCCTACCATGGGAGTCGGATATAGGAGCTTCATGCATCAACAAAAAAATGTGGAAGATTTGCATGTTGGTTTTTCTTGTCCTTGTTGATGTGGAAGCTTGTGATGAAAATGAAGATGGTTGTATATCTTTCTTTTGACATCAATGTGTGGGACACACTTTTCTATCTACCAAGGGAGTCTGATGCAGGAGCATCTTGCATGCGAAAATTATTTATTCATAAAAAAAAAAAAGTAAAAAGAAAAAAAAGAAAGAGGGAAAAAAAAAATTGTGGAGGAGAGAGAAAGTGACAAAAATAGAAGGAAAAATAATAAAAAATAAAATAAGGGAGAAAGGAGAAAAGAGGAATTTCTATTTTCGAGGTGCATGGGTGGCATAAATAGAAAAATAATAAAAATAGTTGTTATTCCATTAATTGAGGTGTGCAGATGGAAATTTAGAAGTTTGTGAAAAGTTCCTTAAATCATGCATTTAATATTTGTTCAGTGCTTAGTTGTATTTGGGTGGGAATTTAATATTTATATAAAGGTAGTTGTATTTACCTTTTATCCCACATTGGTTGTGTTTGTAATGTCTTGGGTTAGAAGTGCCTATTTAAGCAAGGCTTATTATCATTTGTAATCAAGTTCAAGAAATGGAAGCTCTTATAAAAGAAGTTCGAGAAATAGAAGTTCTTGAGTTGTAAGCTCTTCAAATGTAATCTCTTCTAATGAATTTCAAGTATTAATGAATGATGCTTTATGAAACTTTTTTGTCATCTCTCTATCTCCATCTTGTTGCATTTTTGGTTCTGAGTTGGCACAGGTGGTGTGGCCCATCATCAGTGGTATCAGAGTATACCTTTGTCAGTAGTAGCAGAGTAGTACGTTATCAGTGGTATCAGAGCGTACCTACATTAGTGGTATCAGAGCATACCTTTGTTAGTGGTAGTAGAGCTAGTCTACATCAAAGATAGGATTATCATGAATATTTGGTAAAGTCGAAGAATAGACCAATTGAAGATACTACATGGATTTCTCAATCTAAGTTGGATTTAGCTTAGGTTTTGACACTTGCATGATTCAAGAGAATATTTTCTTTCAACCCTAGTTGTTTGATGGAGGTGCATCCTAGCTTGCCTTGTAATTCTTCCCTTTTATTCATTCTAGTAGTTATCACCAATTTTGAAGTATTAAAAAATAGTGTTAAAGGAGTACCCACATGTTAACTAAGTACCTGTAATGTTAACCAATTTCCCATAGTGTTAAATAAGTACACAGGGTGTTAATGTTAACTAGCAGTGTTTAAAAGGTTTATGTGTTAACTGAGTTGTTGATTATTGATTGAGTGTTCCTTCATGCACTCAGTGAACTTGAAATTTTCTAATTCTCAAATCTTTCTTTGATCAATTTTGTCTTTAATTGGTTCTTATTTTCAATCAACTTATTTAATTAATTTGGATCATGAATTTAACGATGAGATCTTGTCATGAGATGAGTGTAGACCATTTTAAGGTTGACCTTCTATTATGTAATGATCTACAAACTTCTCTAAGCCACTTTTGAAAGTATAAGGAAATGTATTTGGTTTAGTTTAAAGAGGGCATAGATTGTACATCTTCAAGTCATATTTTGTATCTGGTTGTAATCCAAAAAGACTTAAAGCTAGGCATGTATGCTAACAATTTGATGAATCAATTAAATTATTTTTTTCTCTCTCTCATTGGTGGGGTTCTCTATATGTTTTCTTATGTTGTATTTACTGAACAAGGTATTGGGATAGTTAGATGTGCCTTTGACCCTGGCTATTCATAACACTCCTTGCATTAAAGTGTGTGATGGGAACCATGTAATGTATCTTTTTATTCTTGTTTTCAACAACCAAAAATACATCTCTTGAAATTTGATGTATGTAAATAATAGGAACTTTATGCATATTTAATTAGGTTATTTTCTTCTAAAGTTAATTTTGAACTAATGGATTAATGTAATATTCAGTTGATAAATGTGTATTTTTTCCTAGTCAAACTAGAATGGATATATAAAAATGTGATATAGTTGTGCATTTTACAATGTCTACTAGTATAAATAAGTATTTACTATTTATACTTTACTTAAGTTTTCTTATCTTAATGCATTTGCATATTAGTTCTCTTTTAGACAGTTAGGAGTTTCCATATTCATATGAGTTGTCATGTAGATAACACTATAGTTTGCACTCCAATGAAGCACATGTTATCTACTACATATCTTTACAAGATAAACCTTTGTATTCTTATCCTCTGATTATTGCATGTACATTTATGTACAATTTAGGGTATTCCACTCTTGGTTGACATATGCTTAGTTGTTCTACTTATCTCTTGTATGACGCCTAGATATATTAGTTACCTTTATATATAGGCACTACTATGATGTATTCATCCATTATCAATTTGATCATTATTGATATTCTCATTTGATCATCTCTTGTCTCTCTTATGCTATAACTTGTGCTTCTTGATCTTGACTTGCATTATTACCTTAGAAAAATTCATACATGGTATCACCTCTTGGAGTGCCAAGATTCACATCTAGGATCAACATTCAATTGGGAGAGTCTAGAACCAAAGCAGACATCACCATTGCATTTGGGTGGTCATTCTAGCAAATTTTGACTATAAATTTTCCTATATTGGGAAAGTCAAATTTGAGGCTATATTTTTTTTGCAAATCAGACTTGGAAGCCTAATTTGTCAATTTGGAGGATTATAAGTACCATTCTTCTCTAGCTATGGTATGTAAAATATCCAAAGTACACAACTTATCTATAATTTGGTGGTACAAATTTGAGGTTTTTTATTAAAAAAAACTATTTTGAGTTCTTTTCTTAGATCTGCACATATTCTGTCATTATTTTAAGATTTAGAAATTTGGCATTATTTTGCTCATATTTTCAAATCTCTATTATGGGAAAATATTATGGTTAGAGGCTTGCATTAGTACAATATTTTTAGGTGTCACAGTAGATTTAGGTGGTCTACATCACACAAACTTGAGCCGCATTCATCAATTCTACAAAGAGATTGTATGTGCATGATCTAAACTCATTCCCAAGCTATGTACATAGTATTTTATTTGGTTTCCTAAGTTAAATCTCACCTCAATTCAATCTGTTGAATCTCCACATAATAAGCCCCCTAATTTGATCCTATTCTTTATTGTTCATAGAGATCATTACTTTTGTGGATATAAAATATTGTCCATTGTGTTGATGTTTAATCTTGTAGGATAGCACCACCCCACACCAGCATTCTATAGTTTGATCAACCATTCCATCCATCATCCAAATTGGGTCCATTTACTGCAGCCATCGAGTCCTCACATTCAGATGACCACCATACTTTTCTCGAAGACGTGGTCAAGCCAAGCCCATGATTAGTTTTTGTTCATTGTCCATACCCATTCCCAGTCAATAAATTTGGCACTATCAATTTGGTCCCTGAAGATAGTGTGGTTGTAAGGGTGCACTTCAATTTGGAGCTAGAGTAGATGCAAAGTTAAATCAAATTTGGGTAGTCCTAGCTAGCAATCTCAAAGCCATCAACTATACAATCACATTGCATAATTCCTAGTAGTGAGCTCGATCTACCTCTATGAGCAACATCCTCATCCAAATTGAAATTCTCGACATCCAAGGTGATTGAACTCAAGTATTAGAGAGTCACGTTGAGCTATGATACTAATAAATACACTCAAAATTGGCACTCGATCAGAGGAGAGGCATTCATAGTTGTCAGTAAATTGGTGGGAGACCATAAAATTTAAGAAACTAGACTAATGACATCAACAAACCCAACTCCTCACCAATTGTACTCTCAGTTTTGGGTGTCCATTTTCAATTGATCATATCTTGTTCATATCGAGGCCAAATTAAGTGCAACTTTTTTTGAAATTGGGTATATTTTCTTGAACTTTCTAGTGGTGGCTTTTCTAGATTTGGTGAGAAGGTTTTGAAGAATTGGCAGATTTTGGTGACTAAAGTTAGGTAATTCTCATTTTTACAACTTCAAAGGCTCCATTTCATCTCATTTGGCAATATTTTGATGTTCTTGTTTTTTTTAAGTGTATTCTTTTTTGTCTACTATCCAAATCTGCAATAGTATTGTAGCCTTGTTTGGGCATAAATATCACTTTCAAAAATAGGATTTTGTGCATTGTATAATAATTTTAAAGATTAAGGTTTTTTGTCATTCCAAGCTATCTTTTTAAGTGTCTAAATTAGCCAAGAAGGGGTAGTTGTAAACATAAAATAACAAAGGTCCAATTTGGCCTAAAATTGGCAAGTGGCTATTGTACCCACACTAAATATAAAGTGTCAAATCATCTTTTTTGGGGTGGGGATTCTTTGATTGAGTGAAAGAGGGGCGGGGGGGTGTGGTTGTTGGGGATGGGGTGTCTTGTATTCCTTTATCTCTTTTGATATTCTGAATTTTTTTTGCATTATGGGTTCTGTTTCTAAATTAACACCACATAATTATGCTACTTGGAAAGTAAAGATAAAGGAACCATTAGTTGAAAAAATCTTACTATGTTATGTAACTAATGCTGCAAAGAAACTAGATAATGATGTTGAGGAGTCTCGTAAAGAAGACTGAGAATCAAAACAAGAGATGGCCTAAAGAACCTTGCTAAATAATATCTCATATCTTGTCAAATGTCAAATTAGAAACATTACCAATCCAATAGAACTTTGGGATAAACTTGAAGCATTATATTGGATACTAGATGAAGATATGACCTACACCTTGAGAAGAATCTTCTCAAATTGGATCCTAGGAATTTTGACACCATAAAAGATTATCTTACCCAAGTAGATTATCAAGGATGGAAAGTTGATCAAACATGTGATGACTCATATTCCTCATTAATATGTGGTTTTTGTTTCAAGTTATAATATTCACAAGTTAAAAATGGGAAGTACCTTCACTAAGCCTTCATTTAAGTCATTTTTAGGAATATTGGTCTTAGAACGTGAAAAGTTAGTATGGGAATTCTCTAGTGTTCCAAGTCCAAAGTCTTCACGGCTAATAATGGGAATTGAGGTGATAAAAATTCCAACAAGAAGAAAAATTAGTGGAAGGCTAAGCCACAATATGACACACAAAATTCTACCTCCGCACATCAATCTACCTCCTCACATCAATCTTCCTCACAACAAGGAAATTCTTATTTAAACAATAATAAGAAGGGGAACAAATTCAACAAAAGGGAGAAGATAACTTCTGCCTATTGTAAGAAGAATGGTCATGATGAACACAAGTGTAAAGATAAGAAAATTGATGAGTTGCTATATATAATGTAGAAGCATAAAATTGATGTGCCAAATTCCTATAAGGATAAGGGATCCTTGTCTACTTCAAAAGGTAAGAAACAAGCTTTTGTAGTAAGTACAATCAATTTTGACAAATGGGTTCTTGATTCAAGAGCTACACATCATATGGGTGCTTCAAGGGAGCACTTTTACTCTTTGAAACCATTACATGTACCTTACATCTATGTGGGAGATGATACACAATTGGAAGTTGAAGGAAGAGGGAAAGTTGAGATGGAAAATGGAGCTTTCAAACTATTTCTTCATATACCCAATCTTACCACCAACCTCATCTCTATCTACCAAATCATGCACCATGGATGTGGTAGCAAAGTGGAGTTCCTTCCTAATTCAATTGTGGTAAAAAATTATTAAGGATGATTCTATGGTGGCAATTGAAAAGGCTAATTATGATACAAGACTTTATTCTTTTTCTCATTTTGTGCCCATGTCCACTTCCCTTGCCTTGTTGAACCACTTAAATTCACAATGTAAAAAATGGCATGAGAGGCTTGGACATCTCAATTACCACTACCTTCAACAACTTAGCAACAACGATACAACCATAGCTCTATGTGAAGTCAACTATTCAAAGGGTTTATGTATAGGTTGTGAAGTAGACAAGCATCCTAAAGAGAATTTTGAAAATGGGAAGTCTTGGAGAACTACTATAGTTCTTGAATTGGTTCATAGTGATGTAGCTATCTCATTTCTAGTGTCATCATTTGGAAAGGTTCAATATGTTCTCACCTTCATTGATGATTTTTCATGATACACTTGCATCTTCTTTCTTTATCATAAGATTGAAGTATTTGATAAGTTTATTACCTTTAAAGCTCAAGTTGAGAAGCAATTAGGAGAAGCCATCAAGATTCTTCAAATAGATAATGGAAGGGATTATGTAAACTCAAGGCTTATAAACTTTTGTACTCATGAGTGTATTGATCTTCAACATTTAGTTGCATACACTCCACAACAAAATAATTTTCTTGAAAAGAATAATATAACCCTTAAGGAGATGACCATTTATATGGTACAACATAATTCTCTAGATTAGGTTTTTTGAGCAAGTACTATGTGTTGTGCTAATTACATCCAAAACAGAAGTCCATGTAAGGCCTTGGATGGAGTTACACCTTTTTCAAGTTTGGTGTGGGAGAAAACTAAGTGTAAAATACTTGTAATGTTTTGGTTGTCCAGCATGGGCAAGGATACCTCCACAAAAATGTAAGGCATTGGAACCACAAAGTAAACTTGGAAGATGATATTCCATCAAATTTGACTCACAAGACACCACCTTTGCAAGGTCCAAAAATAGTTGAGGGTATTCCTTCTTCTTCTTCCACTAGACCTTGTTGGATGCAACAAACACTTGATTCAATAGGTTCATTGGTGGGGAATCCTTTAGATAGTTAGAGAACAAGGGAAAAACACAAATCATTTCAACCTGTATATATAGTCATTACTTCAAATCCACATTACTTTAAGGAAGCATTAGGGTTTCTTGAATGGGACAAGGCTATGGAGGAAGAGCATAACCCCTTGATGAAAAAAAACACTTTGGAATTAGTTCCTCTTCCTAAGGGTAGAAATTTGGTTTGATGTAAGTGGGTCTATCAAACCATTTTTGCAATAGATGGAAGTGTGGATAAGTATAAGGCTATATTTCTTGCCAAAATTTTCTCACAAGTTCTTGGTATTGACTATATTGAGATCTTTTCATTGTTATCTAAGATGAACTCCATTCATTTGACACTAGCTATTGCTATAGCTCATGGCTAGGTTGTATATCAGATGGATGTGAATAGTGTTTTCCTTAATGGTGATCTTCTTGAAGATATTTATATGGAGGAGCCATAAGGGTTCATATAGGATTCTAATATGGTTTTCTAATTGAAAACATTTATTTATGGCCTTAAGTAGGTTCTTAGGGCTTGATATTCCAAGATGGATTCCTTCCTACTCTTAGCAAGATTCACTTGGTGTCAGTCAGATTCAAATGTCTACATTCTTTAAAGGGATGAATCACTCTTGATGCTTGTGCTTTGTGTAGATGACTTGATCATTATAGGGAGTACTTCATCCATCATTACTAGTGTAAAGACTTCTTTGTAGCATAGATTTTTTGTGACACACTTGGGTTTACTTTATTATTTTCTTGGTATTGAGATCACATGGTCTTTAGCTAGGATCACACTTTCTCAACCCATGTATGCTCTTTATTTAATTTCTTGATTTCACACAAGTTATTTCAGGCCTATGCCTCGTCCCTTTCTTTTAGGTGTTAAGTTAGAGGCCAAGTGTTCAACTCTACATATTGATGATACATTGAAAAGAAAGTTGGTTGGGAGTCTCGGTGATTTGACACATACACACCTTGATATAGCTTTTGTAGTTGGCATGGTTTCTTGCTTCATGCAAGAGCCACATGACCTTCATTGGAAGGATGCTAAATGCATCTTGCACTACATATAAGGTACACATACACATGGGATACACTATGTAGTAGGTATTGGACTTCAATTGGTTGGAAAGATAGACTCACATAATGCAAGATATCTTGATTCACGCAAGTCTACTTTAGGTTACATGTTTCACCTTGGTTCTAGCCCCATTTTTTTGTAGAGTAAGTGTAAAAGTAATATTTCTCTTTCTTTTATTAGGTTGAGTATCGAGGGGTTGTTACTATAACTATAGAGGCTATGTGGATACAACACATACTAAAGGAGTTTGGGTTCAATATTCCATAGTCTACAATCATTCATTATGATAATCAGATTGCTATTAAGATCTCAAAACATCTAGTTCAGAAACAATGGACTAAGCACATTGAGGTTCATGCACACTACATCATAGTGGTGATAGAAGAGCAGGTCATTGAGTTGAGGTTTTGTACTATAGTAGAGTAGGTTGTAGACATCTTTACCAAACCCTTCAATGAGGTCAAGTATATCCATTTGCTAGATCTCTTGGGGGTACATGATCTCTCTTATTTATTATGGGAGGGATCTTTTCCATACATGAGGTCTTCTTCTCTCTCATTTTCTCTTATTTTACTTATCTCTCTTTTTAGAGTGGGGTATTTCCCATGTGGATTTCTCTCTTTCTCCACTTATGAGAGATTGCATTGCATCTATTTTAATTGTACTTGCAATTTGTTCATGGGTACCTAACATGGCCTAGTAGCTAGGACCCATTTTGAGTTATTATCTATCCTTTTTGAGCTTAAGTACACTTCTATAAGTTGGATTTAAGTAGGGGGTTGGTGTAAATAAGTATCTACTATTTACACTTTACTTAACTTTACTTAGCTTAATGCATTTTCATGTTAGTTGTCTTGTAGACACCTATGAGTTTGCATATTCATATGAGTTGTCATGTAGACAATAGTATAGTTTGTAGTTGATGTAGTGCAAGGTAAGAGTATCCTCAAAGGAGATGTCCTAGTCCCTAGCTATACAACCACATAGTAGAAACACAATAACAAGAAACAACAATGCAAGATATAATACCAAATGACAATTCTTGATTCATAGATATATAATTGATTACATCCAATATGCCTAGCTATAAGGCCTTCCAGGTTAGGGCCAAATACAAATAGCAATTACAAAATCAATTCTAAAAGATCCAACAAGATCCACCTTACAATTAATCTTAGCTAGTCTGAATACATGACTGGATAAGAACACCAAGAAGAATGCACACTTGTGCCCACAAGTCCACCAAGAGATCCTCTAGTTCCTAAGCCGCAACTCTAGCTCCTAAAATTTGCATATATCCTTCATTTCATCCCCAGACTCAACATCCTTAAAAGAATCCATGAGACCCCTACTTATACCAATATAAGCCACAAGTTGTCCTAGAACACAAATTAAATACAAATACATAAATTAAATGCCACAAGTCGGGTTGCAACAATAATTAAAGGTCCAAAACTTGATATCTGAGTAAAATCATGATATCTCTTAGCTTTGATTGAATTATAACTCATGATTGAAAATGTACATAGAAATCTAGGTCCTATACAACCCCTTAAATCAAAAAGGCTGATTTCCAAAGGAAAAGTGCACATCCATCCTGAAAGTCACACACAATAGATTTTTGTGTGAAACTACTAGAAATCAATACTCTAGGAGAATTATCGTATCTCACAACCTATAATGAATTAGAACCCATGCTCTAGATATAAATGAATTAATATAGGCACTCTTAAATCCCTTAAGTGCATAGCCTCTCATTCATTAATGATAATTAGTTATATGCTCTACAAGAAGCATGCAAAAACCATTAATAACATAGTTTTAGCAGTAAGGTTCAAACAACACAAACTTCACCTCAATCCATCCAATCTCTATGAAATCATGGGGAAAGGTTCCCCAATGTGTTTCCAACACATGAAAATATAACTCTACCAAAATCCAAGCTCGATGCTCCTCAACACATGACCAAAATTCCTCCAAACATGTAGGATTGCAGGAAAGCCTCGGATGCTCCTACATCAGACACCCTAGGTTTGAAAAGATGTTCTAGTAACTAGAAGAACATCTTCTAGGATTGAACAAATAAATCCCAAATTGGTTTTTTACATAAACATCCTCCATGTCTTCAACTTGCACTCTCTTTCCCTTGTTTTTCTTCTTCTTCATATCCACCACAAGTGTTCCATAAGTCTACTTTCCATGCAGATCTCCAACCTTCTCAAAATTTTCTAGCTTAACTTGACTGTTAGTACTTTGGTTCCTCCTACAAGGTTCTTCATTCTGCAAAGGAATTAGGGAAAACTTCCAACCACCTTTCACAATAGTAAACACATTCCTAACACAATCATGTACATCCTTATAATCATATTGCCAAGGTCTTCCAAGTAACACATGAAAAATGTTCATATCCATAATATAACACAATACATGATCCTTATATTTCCCAATCTAGAAATCAACAAGGCATTCCTCCCTCACTTCCAAAGAATACTCACCTTGCAACCAACCAATCCTATAAGGATAAGGATGTGTCATTCTCTTCAAACTAATTTTTTGAACCATCACTTCGGAAACAAGGTTATCAATACTACTACCATCCAAAATCACCTTTAAAATTTTGCCACCACACATACAACAAGTCCTAAAAAAACTAGTCCTTTGATAAGAATCTAATTTTCTCTCACCAATTATTACTCACCGAGCCAAAAAACTCTCTCCTTGATCAAGCTGACTATCCTGGAATGTAACCTCATTGACAATAGTAATTGTCCTCCCACTCGAACGTTCAAAAGATCTATCCCATTCTTGACCACACTAGAAACAACTACTTCTACACCCACCTCCACCTATCCTTTGTTTTTCTTTAATAGGTTTTGGTTAACCTTTTGCTTTTGGTTTAGCTTGTACTGAACTATCCTACTTTTCCTTCCCTCGGGAACTATCTTGGTTCTTCCTCTTCAACTTCTCTTCTGCTCTCAAAGCATATTGATAAGCATCTTTAGCTTAAGAAATATTTAGCATACCAAGATCATCTTGAATATTGAATCGTAAACCATTAATATATTGAGCTACCTTCTCTTTTGACAATTCTCTATGCCCAGACCAAATAGTCAACTTGTGGAACTCCTCTATATAATCTTTCATAGTCATATCCTTCTACTTTATATTATGCAACCTTTTAAAATAATTAAGCTCATAATAATTAGGAATGAACTTAGCCTTCACCTTAGTCACCATCAATTTCCATCTAGTGTTCTTAATTTCACCTTCCTCTTCTCTATCTCTTTATATTTCTTTCCACCAAAGAGCAACATGTCCCTTCGACTTAGTTTTTGACAATCTTACTATGAGTGGATCCTCAATATCCTCAAGCTCAAAGTAGGCTTTGAATTCACCAATCCAACCAATCATGTCTTTAGGATTCAATATACCTAAAAAATTAGAAACCTCCATCTTGTGCTTCAGCTTCAACTAAGATCTAGGTCAAGAAAATTGACCAGCACTATTTCCCATAGGTCTCTCCATACAATTAATTTTGGCCTCACCACTTGATTTAGTGAATTCAAAGTCTTAAGTGGCTTCCTCATAACCATCTTTGGTACCCACATGTCTAGGTACACCACCTAAAGCAATTACAATTTTAGAAATCATGTCA
Organism: Cupressus sempervirens; assembly: GCA_028749045.1. Taxonomy (NCBI): domain Eukaryota; kingdom Viridiplantae; phylum Streptophyta; class Pinopsida; order Cupressales; family Cupressaceae; genus Cupressus; species Cupressus sempervirens. The sequence continues at coordinate 109,960,978 of CM053786.1, forward strand.
CTCTTCATTAATGCAATCTTAAATTTGAATTTTGCTCTCATCTTCTCCGAGATCCATTTTTCTATGACATCACTAACATTATTAATTTCCCTATGGTCCAATCTTATTGGAGGAGTATTCTAAAATTTTAGCAAACCCTCTACAAAAAATCCACTAGTCAAGAAGATCAATCAGCCACAAAATCAACCTTGTTTGCAAATCCTGGTATAAACTACCTTAGCTTTGGCAATATGTTAACACACTCATGAACAACCCTCACTCCAATACCACCTGATGTAGTACAAGGTAGGAGTATACTAAAAGGATATTTCCTAGCCCCTAGCTATACAACCACATAATGGAAACACAATACCAAGAAACAACAATGTAAGATCTGATACCAAATGACAATTCTTGGTTCATAGATATATAACTGATTACATGCAATATGCCCAACTGTAATGCCTTCTAGGTTATGGTCAAGGTCAAATAGAAATTAAAAAATTATTTCTAAAAGATCCAAAAAGATTCAACTTACAACCAATCTTAGCTAATCTAGATACACAACTAGATAAGAACAATAAGGAGAATCCACACTTGTACCTAAAGGTCCACCAAGAGATCCTCTAGTTCCTCAGTTGTAGCTCTAGCTTCTCAAATTTACATCTATCCTTCATTCCATCCCCAAACTCAATATTCTTAAAATACTCCAAAATAAACCTACTTATACCAATCTAAGCCACAATTTTTCCTAGGACAAAAATTAAATACATATACATTAATTAAATGCCACAAGTTAGCCAATATTCGAATAAAATTATGATATCTCATAGATCTGATTAAATTAGAACTTGTGATTCAAATAAAAGGTACAAATCTAGGTCATCTACAATCCATTAAATTCAGAAAGTATGATTTAGCAAAGAAAATTGCACATCCATCCTGAAAGTCACACATAATAGACTATCAAGTAAAATTGCTAGAAATTGATACTCTAGGAGAATTACCATATCTCCCAACCTATAATGAATTAAAAATTTTGATATTGAAAAAAAGAATTAATTTAGTCCATATTCAATCCTTTAAATTTTAAGCTTCTCATTCATTAAGTATAATTATTTATATTCTCTTCAATAGGCACCCAAAAACTAGACATAACACAATTTCAGCAGCAAGGTTCAAACAACTCAAACATCAACTCAATCCATCCAATCTCTATGAAATCATGAGGAAAGGTTATCAAATGTATCTCCAACACATGAAACCATAACTCTACCAAAATCCAAGCTTTATTCTCCTCAACAGTTGACCATAATTCCTTGAAACATGCAAGATTGCAAGAAAGCCTAGGATGCTCCTACATCAATAGTCCAATTGAGCACACTTTATTGACTACATCTCTTTTCAAGATACACCTTTGTATTTTTATCTTCTCATTGTTGCACATAAATTCATGCATAATGTAGGATAATCCACTCTTATTGGACATGTTCATAGTTATTATGCTTATCTCTTGTATGAATCCTAGATATATTGGTTGCCTTCATATACATATACTACTATGATTTATTCATACATTATCAATTTTATCATTATTGAGATTCTCATTTCATCATCTCTTGTCTTTGTTGTACTACCAATTTTTCCTCTAGATCTAGTGTTGCATTATTACCTTCGGCAAATTCTTACAATATCTATGGTGTTGTTAAAAGCATTGTGGTTTTGACATTGTAGTGACAAAACTCTTCATCATTATCTAGCAAATAATTGTTCGAGATGAATGTATAGTAAATGTCAAGTGAAAAAAATGAGCTAAGTAATCAGTATGATTTGAGTGAATAGAGCATGTTGATCATTAGTCTTTAGATAATACTATAAAAAATAATAGTCCACCAAGATAACTGAGTGGGGGATTGAACTAGTTATCCAATAATTAAAACATTTATTACCCTTAAACAATCTTATCCATTGAACCGAAGAAAAAAAAAACCATAACAAGATGCACATGAAAATTATACCACATATGTTAACTAGGAAAACTCTTGATCAAAGGAAAAACCCTAGTGGGAATGATGGCCACAAGATGATCTACTAATATAAATATTCCTTATTAGAGGATGGACAGTGTTAGGATTATATTACAATATTTAGTATATAGGGTTCTTATTAGGAGACTTTGAATCCTTGTTAGGAGATTCCAACCCTGTTAAGAGTTGTGCTAATCCTATTAGGAGTTATAATACAATGAATGCAAGAAGTGCCCATTGCCTAAACATATAATTTTAATTACAAGAAGAGCTCACTTTCCAAACAAATAATTTTCTTTTAAGTTCAAATTTTCTCAATTTTTTTGAGTGAACCAATTACTATTAGACCTTGTAGACCAGATCATGAACCTAGAATCCAAATATCAAACCTCAAATCACAAAATAAAATTTTGGCAATGAAGTTTCCTTCACTTCTGCTCTGCTCTATTCAGATTTGTGTTCCACTCTTTGTGCTACTTGTAATCATTTCATACCATCACATTCCATACTTCCAAACTAAGTGAAAATGTCCTTCGTTTATACCAAATTAAAAAAAAAAAATTGAGTTGATTGTTACACCTTCTCAATTAATTATTAATTATTATAGGATCACATTAAGAACATGTTACACTTAGCAATAACATTAATCTTCTACCTTGCAACTTGAATAACTTTCTATACACACAATATTATGATGAGCTAACTTCACCATGTCATCATTAATATATCATCTTCATATGCTCAACCTCAATTCTTAGAATAAAAGTTCTGCTAAGAGATATAACAAGTTTACTAGAACATGCATTACATCACCAAAAATTACATAACTTCTTCTAGACTTAACATTTATTCAACTGACATTAACTACATATACTACTTAGAAGTATCTCCCATAACTTTAGATGGTGAGAATACTCAATTGTCCATCTATAGTAACTTGATATTTCCTTTGTTCTTCTATTAGATATCATAGAAAGTTGCTATGTTGACATCAATGACAAACATAGTTATGAATGTAAGATATCATCATCTACAATAATCACCCATAGGAATTTCATCTTCATTCATGCTCCCAAAAATATCCCCCTTTAGCATTGATGGCAACATAGATGAAAAACATCTAGTTCCAAGAATACAAACTACAAAAGACTATTAACCATTGTTTTCAAATCCTCTTCATCAATCATTCTCCCCAATTAGTTTCTTCTCCCAAACATGTCGTACTTGTTCTTGCTTGATTTTTCTTCTCCCAAATGATTTTTTCCATCATGATTTTTGCAATGTAGTGCTTCTCCCTCATTAACATCAATGTCAAAGGTTTTAGCAACCATCAAAACTCTACAACAACTGATCCTTACTAGCTCAAGTGTTCAAAGACACTTTTCAAAAACAATATCCAACAAGAGTACTAGATGACTCTATCCATCACAAATAGTCCCCCATATAGGAAGCATCAAAATTTAGTCTAGAAAAACAATAGTGTTCTATTACACTAGACTGATCCACTCTTGCATCTTCTACTCTAATGTAGGAAGGGGCCTAACCCCTAGCATACCTTGCAAATACTCAAAAGTCTCTTTATGAAGAGGCTTAGTGTATATATCTAAAATCATCATTTTAGTTCTCACATACTCCAATATAATTTCCTTTTCTACAACTTTCTCTCTCAACATGTGATACTTGATATAAATTTGCTTGGTCTTAGAATGCAACAATGGATACTTAGACATATTTATTGTGCTTGTATGGTTGCAATGTATGACAAGAGGTTCACTAAATTCTAACAACTTGATTTGAATTTTTTGCTATTACAACATATTCTACTTCTACTATACTTTGGGAGGTACAATCCTTCTTCTTGCTTAGCCAAGAAACTAATCTTCCTCCAAGAAAGAAGGCTCTGCCACTGGTGCTCTTTCTGTCATCCATACTACTACTCAAATAGCATCAGTATAAGAAGTTAGAGTGAAATCATTAGATCCATTGTACCATAATTTGAACTCTACTATTCTTTTTAGGTATCTAAATATCCTTTTAACTACTGTATAAATTGCTTCTCTAGGATCAATTTGAAATCTTGCAAAAAATCCAATTGCATTTTCTATATCCAGCCTTGTGTAAGTTAGATATTAAAAACCTTCAATCATAGATCTATACTTCTTCTACTCAATAGTAGGTGTCTCATCCTTTGTTGATAACTTGTGTATAGTTTCCATAGGTATTCCAATTGGGTTACATGTTTCCAAACCAAACCTTTTCAGTAAATACTTCAAGTACTTAGTCTCAGAAAAAAAGATTCCTTCTTTATTCTTTACATTCTATAATCCTAGAAAAAATTTCATTTCTCCTATCATACTCATTTCAAATTCTTTCTTCATTTCTTCTACAAAATTTTTACTTTCCTCATCATTTCCTCCAAATATTTTATCATAAAAAAAAAAAACCAAAATCATTAATCCATCATCAATTTCTTTCCAATATAGATTACTATCTATCATACCATTGCTATATCCAACCTTTTTCAAATGCTTGTTCAACCTTATATACTAGTTTCTAGGTGCTTACTTCAATCCATACACTTCTTTCTTCAATTTTCATACTATGTCCTTGTCATCTGTTGAAGGACAACCTTCAAGTTGTTCAATTTATACCTCTTCTTCAAGTTCTCCATTCAAAAATGTTGACTTGACATCCATCTGATATACTTTGAATTTCTTATATGTTGTATATGCTAAGAATAATCTTACTACTTCAAGTCTAGCCATAGGAGTATAGGTCTCATCATAGTCTATTCCTTCTTACTATGAGTAACCTTTACATAGCAATCTTTCCTTGTTCCTTACAACTTTTTCTTGTTCATTCATCTTGTTCATGAATACCCATTTAGTTTATGACACATTCGGGTCTGCTTGTCTAGGGACTAATTACCATGTCTCGTTATTTACTATTTGATCCAATTCCTCTTTCATAGCTTGCTACCAATAGTCATCTTTACTTTCTTTATTTGCATTCTTAGGTTCAACTTGATATATCAAACATAATTTTTCATTGACTTTGCTTCTTGTCATCACACCTTTATCTTTACTTCTAATGATCTTCCTAGGTGGATGATTCTTTGTCGTATTATTTCTCGAAGTAGGAGTTGTTACCTCAACTCTCAGCTCTATTGAAGGTTCCAAGCTTTATACTTTTCTTAAATCTCCTTCATTATACAATTCATGGTTAGTTTCAAGAAATACTTCATTATTCCTTCGTTTAGTAACAATATCATCATATGAATTGTAATCAACTATTCTTTATTGTATCCTAAATTTCTCATCAAATATTACATTTGCACGTTCCATAATAGTCGTATTTCCCTAATTATAGCATCTAGAAGCCTTTCTTTTAAATAAATAACCAAAAGACATACATTCATCACTTATTGCATCAAACTTACTAACATCGTCATCTCTTTTGATATAACAATTACTGTCAAAATTTTTGAAATACTTAACTATAAGTAAGTGACCAAACCATAGTCCATAAGGGGTCTTATTTGTGTCTTTCTTGACCTTTTCTCTATCCAGATTGTAGATTGTTCTATTCATAGCTTCACTCCAAACAATCTTGCATAGTTCATTCTTAGAAAACATAGCTCTTGTAGCTTCTATTACTAATTTGTTTCTTCTCTATACTATACCATTTTGTTCATGGGTTTTTAGAGCTTATAACTATCTTTTGATTTTATTTTCTTAACCCAACATGTTAAGCTGATTCAAAGTAAATTCTCCTCCTCCATCTGATCTCAAACATTAAAATCTTCATACCTGGTTCATTCTCAACTCTATTCTTTAATATCTTGAACTTATCAAATGCCTCAAATTTTTCTTTAAGAAATGCAACCCACATCATTATAGAAAAGTTATAAAATAAAATAATGAAATACCTTTCACGATAGAATTCTTTAGCCTATGTAGGACCACTAAAATTTTTGTGTACTATCTTTAATTTTGTTGTACTAGTAAACTTCTTATAGGGAAAAGAAGTTTAATTATTCTTTTCCAAAACACACTCCTTGCAAATTGTATTAGAAGGTTTTACAATCTTAGGAAAATATCTAACTACAACATACTACTAGTCTTCACAAACCTGTCAAAGTTTACATGAAAAAATTTCTTATGCCATACCCAACTGTCATCTACTTTTGCAACCAAAACATATCATTTTAGTAGGATTCAACTGAAATACATTACCTCTAGATCTGGTTCCTATTCCTATTACATTTCCATCTTTGTCTCTAATTATGCATGTCTTCTCTATAAATTGCAATTGATAACCATTATCCACTAGTTGTCCAATACTTAGAAGGTTGTACTTCAAACCATCATCAAAATATACATCCTTAGTGTTAATTTTACCATCAAGAGTTATAGATCTAATACATTTAACTCGGCATGCTGCATTATTTCAAACTCTAAAAATGCCTCCATCCTTACTTTTGAAGTTAAAAAACTTGTTCATAGAACGAATCATATGATGTGTTCAACCACTATCAATTATCCAATTAGATTTATTTTCAACCTATGATACGAAAGCTTATTTCTCTAGGTTTTCTTTGTTGATTTCTACAAATCCTATTTCATCATCATTAGAACTTATTACATGTCCATTAGATTCATCTTCTTCATTTGCATATAGACACTCTCTATCTCTTCTAGGTTTGTACTTTCCTTTATACTTTCTCTCTCTTTTAGGACACTTAGATGCGTAATGACCAAATTCATTGCAAGTCCAACATTTAAATATTTTCTTACCATATTTTTATTTTCTTACTAGAAGAGAAATTCCTTCTTCAATCTTTCTTTCCTCATTAGATTTTATGTTGCTAACAAAGTTTCCAATAGAAAATGTGCTCCTTGACAGGCTAGGTCAAATATTCAAGGCACTAAAATTTCTTTCTTTTCTAGTCAATTCTCTAGACTATCTAAGATCATTCTCAATTGTTTCAAGTCTTCCAAGCAATGTCTCCTTTTTGAAATCTTTGGTACAAGATATCAAAACTATATCATCTGAACTATTGACTCAAATCATGGTGTTAAAGTCTTTAATATCTTTGATATAACCTCACCATCTTTTTTAGTTCTTCCTCGAGATTTAGTATCTACAATGATTTTTTATATTCTTCCTATATATAATTTTATAGATTCAGCTTCCATCATTTTAGCATCTTGAAATGCACAAATGCAATTTTGTAGCCTCAATTTCATAGAATATTCGCCACCTTTCTTCCTGAGTACAAGTTTCCAAATCTTTTTTAGCAGTGATTATCATTGATACTTTTATTGAGATCCAATATCCTAGAACCATACACAACAGATGTGTCTTCATATTTTCCTTCTAGTAGTCATAATTTGTTTCATGAAATTTTGGACTATCTTTCCCTTACATGCTTACCCTAGATCTCCCATAGTTGTTAAACTTTATCTTCAAGGACTTGATGCTCTATTACCAATTGTTAGAAATAATAGTCTACTAAGATAACTAAGAGGGGGAGGGGGTGAATTAGTTATCTAATAATTAAAACATTTTTTATCCTTAAATAATCTGATCCATTCAACTGAAGTAAAGAAATACCATAACAAGATGCACATAGACAACTACACTAGATATGTTACCTAGGGAAACCCTTAATCAGAGAGAAAACACCAGTGGGAATGATTCCCACAAGATGATGTACTAATATAAATATTCCATGTTAGGGAATGGACCCTATTAGGAGTCTATTACAACATTTAGTACATAGAGTCCCTCTTAGGAGACTTTAAATCACTATTAGGAGATTCTATCTCTATTAGAAGTTGTACCAACCCTATTAGAAGTTGTAGTACAATGTATGCAAGAAGAGCCCACTACCCAAACATGCAATTTCAATTACAAAAAGTGCTCACTACTCAAACAATTAATTTACTATTTAGTTCCACTTTTCTCTATTTTTTAAATGACACCAATCACTTTCAAACCTTTTAGACTAGGTCACAAACCTCAAATCTAAATATCAAACCTTAGATCACATAACAGAACTTTAGAAATGAAATTTCCTTCACTTTTGCACTGCTTTACTCAAATTCACATTTTTCACTTTCTGTTGCTTGTAATAATCTCATATAATTAGATTCCATAATTCAAAGATAAAGAAAAATATCCTTCCTTTATACCAAATCCATAAAACAATTTCCTAAGTTGACTTTTACACCTTTGTAGTTAATTACTATAGGACCACATTAAGAACATGTTACACATAGCAATAACATTAATCTTTCCCCTTGCAACTTCAATAACATTTCGTACATGTAATATTATGATGAGTGAGCCTAACCACATCAAAATAATGTGTCTTCTTCACATCCTCAACCTTAGTTCTCAAAATAACAATTCTACTAAGAGATTTAAAAAATTTACCTAAACATGCCTCTATAAACTATATCTTAAAACAAACATCACCAAAACTTACATAACTTCTTCTAGACTAAACATTTCTTTGTGTGATTTTAACTACATATACTAGATACTCATAAGTATCTTCTATAACCTAAAATAGTGATAATACTCAACTAGCCATCCATACCAACTTGATCTTTCAACTATTATTTTGTTAGATACCACAAAAAAATGCTATATTGACATCAATGACAAACATAGTCATGAATGTAACATATCATCATCTACAATACTCCCCCATAAAAATATCATCAACATTCACGCTTCCAACAAATACATGATGAGTAATATGATAGTTAGTGACAAGCAATAGTGTGTTCCAAGCAACCAGTGAGTGTCGAATCACTTAGGTTATGAGAAAATAGGAGTCAAGTAAAAAAAGTGAGTCAAGTGTGTTGGTGTTTTTCGACTATTAAGCAAAAAAATACTTAATATCAACATAATAAAGGATACAATAATCTAAGGATTAGATACCTCCTATAAATAGTTACTTGCTCATCAAATTTGAAGCCAACTTCAACAAAATCATACAGATTCTCTACTCTTCACGTTCTACAAAACCAAGGTGGGTGCACTTGAGGGATGAAAGATTTTCAAACTAATATTACATTAAAATTTTATTCATACCATGACAGTTCACAACAATACATATCCCTTATAGTAGATTTGGTCATATTTCTTCTTAGGTTTACAAGTATTTCTAGCAATAGTAGCTAAGTAAGACTCAGGGATTACATGTAAACAAGTGCTAACCGACATTAATATTCTTCAAATAGTAAAGTAAAATTGATTTATAATTTGGGCTTGATGCTTGTTCATTATCTTTCATCTATAAACTGAATCAATAGATTAGTGCCTCATTCATTGGGATTGAGAGTCCATTTAATTTATAGATCTAACTGATTACATTACAATCAATATTATCAACAATTCTTACTAAAAATAATTCTTATAGATAACCTTCCTATTACCATGAAAACCCTATCAATCCCATTGAAGCATTTAATTAATTCCTTGAACTAAAAGAAATAGTGAGTTGACATACAACTTGATTTAATTGCATTCAATTGGACAAGATTTGCTCATACAACTTCAAAATAACTATGTAATAAAAATGGAGACAAGATTCAGGAAGAACAAATATGGGGATAGTTCAACTTTATGTTAATTTCCTTTGAAAATTGTATACAATTGACACAACTCAGAGTGACTCAAGAATAGGCATTAAGATCTTATAACATTAATGTATTATCAAATATTGGTAGAGAAAATACATCACAAATGTTGCATCAATAGATTAGACCAAACAACTTAGTAAAAACTATAATTACACAACAATTTCAGACCCTTTCTCTAGCCCTGGAATCTCACTTATATAGTGTAAGATACAACAAGCTTTAGTCACAGAGAATTTACAACTATCCTTTATAAAAAATATTTTTTACAATTGTCACTATCATATGAAACAAAAATTTGTGAAATAGAAAATAAACTTCACATCATAATATTCTTTTGGTAGGCCCTTTTTCTGTTACACTTTTTAAATACCAAAAATTCCATGATTGGTGTTTTAATATTCTAAATACTTAGAATATGTGGCCATCAATTGTGCCAATGATGTGTCTAGCTCTAATTTCTACAAGGTCACTTCAACTCGAGGCTCTACACTTTCATCACCATGAACTATTAAAACAACAATTATTTATGAGTCCTTGGTAGCCACATCATCAATTTAGTCCCCTAGGCTAGTAGTTATGGTTCGTGTTTCTATTTATATTATTGAGGGCGATTGTTCTATTTGGCCTTCTTCTAATGAGGTATCATTTACTTGACCTGCTTCCTATCCCTCACCCCGTTCTTCTATTTCCATTTGTTCTAGAGACACAAGGTCTTCCCTCCATTTGTCAAAAACATCATCAAACTAATCAAAATTTAGGATTTCACACTATTTTTTGATTACAAAGCTTTCTAATTTATCTGTTTTAACAAATTCATTTTTGATAGCATTGTAAAAAAATGTACTTTAACATATTCTTCATTGGTCGTGGCCCACAACACATGTCTTTTTTCATTGTTAGCTTCATTTATTCTATGACAAAGCAAATCATCTAATTCTTTTCCCCAATCTTCCTTTTCTTTTATCCTATCAGACCTTTTGAGTGCATTAGGGAAATATCAAATTTTTCTCCTACATATTTTGACAAATTTTTTTTCTTTTTTTTTCTGGATAGAAACACTTTGATCATCAAAATCTTTCAAATTACCTACAATTCCCATAGCTTAGTCTTTCCTTCTTCAAATTCCTTTGTAGTGTAAAATTTAGGTTTCTGTGGGGTATCAAGAAACTCTACAATTGGGCCAAACTTGAATGGCTCAACACAAGTGTGAGGGTATGCAACTCGAGTTGTGCTTGATTCTCCTACCATTCTCTTTCCTAATAACTTCTCTAATTGGGATATTTGATTCTCTAGTAGTTGTATCCTATTTCCCCTTTTCTCATATTCCCTTAATACTTCTTCAAATTTTGAATTTAGTTCTAAGAATTTATGCTTTTCTTTCCCCACAACCACTGAGCTAAAATCCACCACTTCTTTAGTCATCTTGGTGGCTTCTTCAGTATCCACCTTAGATGCTCTGTATACTATAGGAGTACCAATTTGATCAACACTTGAAATCTCTTGTATTCTTGTCTTATCTCTTTTTTCAATGGATTAGATCACTAGAGCTTTTTAATCATTGCTAAACTTCATTCCACTACATGCTTGCAATATTTCTTACTCATTTTTATATTGCACATCTTTTACTTTTCTAATAGAATAAAAAAGCATAGCATTAGATATGTCCCACTTGGGTAAAATCAAAACTCTTGACTCTTGAACTAGCTATCTCCCAACCTTAGGTGTTAATTGGGAAAAATCCTCCTAAAATTTAGCTTTAACCTCATCCTTGATTTCAGAGTCAAACTTATTTGGTTGCTCTGCTTTTATTGTTTTACATTTTGCCTCAAAATTTCCAATGTTTTTCCTCTATAAAAATTATGCAAATGCCCAGATTTAAAAAAAATTTCATCATCTATAAACTTTGTAGATTCTTGTCCAATAATGGGATCTATCTCCTTACCTCTATAATGAGAAACAATAAGTTCAAATGATGGCATAGGAGGCTCCTTAGGCACTTCCCTTTCTATATTAGTAGTAGTGAAAAGTATGTCTCTCTCCCCTCCAATTTTCCTTAGCTTCTCTCTCAAAGATACTTCATCATCTACTCTGAATGGGGTTAGGGATGGTGAATACTCTCCTACTTGTGAGGAGGATCCATGGTCTAACCTCTATCTCTTAGGGGAACTTGTGTCAGATGGACTCTCTAATCTAGACCTTCTGTAAGGGGGAATGTACTGTATATTATGAGCCACAATGTATCCAACTATCCTTTGTAGGGTAAACTAGCTTTGAGTCACAACTATTCTACTATATATTCTTCTCTCCACCTCAAAAAATTTATCTAGATATGCTTTACCTAAAATACCCTTCTTCTCATTCAAAGTTTGCATTATCATAGAAAAATTGTTCATCAACATGTTCATTTTGGCTCCCAAATATTTTTTGTCTACCAAGGGGTTGTATTTGCACTCAAAAGCATTAAAAAACTTTAAAAATTTGCTAAAAACTACCCATTCTTCTTTCTAGCCTCTTGTTCTTGTAGTGAAAATACATTTCCAATGATATCCTCAAGGAAATAAACAATATGTATAAGAGCCTTAACTTTACTTCTCTCTCTAAGGAGTTCATGAAATCCCTATAGATCAATCTAGAAAAATTGACATTGGGCCATTTTATATTTATCCACAAAAAGTTCAAATGTCTCTATCCTTTTTTAACAAAAACAAAATCATGTACAACAATAACAATAGGGAAGAATGTGCCTTTACCTTTTCCTAGTATATCGTTTTCCTCAACTAACCCAATTTTCCATACTAACTCTACAATTCCTATCTTTAAAGGCACATGATAGGGTAATACATGGGGTTTTACCAAAAAGCTATAAGCTCTAATCATAGTGGAAATAGGGTATGGGATGATATCCCCCCAATTATGACTGACCAAAAACCACTTTGCTTGGTCCTTGGGTCTTATCAATTCCAAAAAAAGTTGTGGGATTCTAAGACTATCTCCTTTCAGAAGTGGTCTAAGACTTTAGACAAAATACCTATCAATCTAACATAGCTAGTATCTGTAACTTCCCATGTTATGTTAGTGCTCCATAACTGAACTAGGAGCTTCTATCCTTCTCTTTCTAGTTGCAATTTCATGTCCTCGGAGAAGAAAGTTACTCCCTTGTATAGACATATATACATCAAATCAAAATACTAGTAGAAAGGCTTGATTACCTTACCTTGAGCCATCCCTATCAAACCATTGTGAATCTCCTTAGTAAGGTGGGTACCGAAATCAAGAATTGAGCTCTTTCCAATCTACAAGGTTTGAGCTATGATAAGGATAAGAGAGCCTTGAATATATTCTTGTTCATCCATTCCAAACATTTTTCATAAAGAAAAATAAAAGACCTATGCCCTAGGATTAAAATATTTCTTCATCAAGGGCTCTTGGGTGTTTGGTGTAACTAGAGGCAATGATCCAATCTTGACAAAATATTTTTGTAATAGTTCTCTCCTCAAGTATACCCTCTGTGCATCATACCTAGCTTGGAATTCTTCCATGTCAATTTTTTCATGGATGGAATGGTTGGGGTTGAGTTTGAACACATCTCTAATCAATTCAGAAGAAATCCTAAAGAGATTATCCCCAGCATGGTTTTTCACAATTCTAGTAATGGTGTCATATTTTTTAGACATATCAATTCATTATAAAAAAAAGACCCAAGAATGACCAATTTCCCAATGTAAAACTCCCACACATTCCTCAGTGAGTTGTCCAAGTTACATACTATGAACCATTTTTTAAACAGTTCAAACCCCCCACTAAAACTTGTGCATCTCTTAAATAATTGGCCTTGTCATAAAAATCCTCACTAACCAACAACCTAGGTTTTTAGGGATGAACTCTATTCCCTTTGTCAATTCATTTATATATGGAGGAAATTAATCAAGAAAATCATCATGAATAGATCTTTTTACGTAATCTGTCATGCTAGAAAATTCCTTTCGAGGAGGCATCTTAATTTTCAACTTCACAAAATTATAATTTCTTAATTCTCAAGAGTCATAGACCATTTACCCACCAATTCCTCCTTTCTATTCTTAATTAATTGCTCTATAAATTTTTGCAAACCTTGTAGAATCTCATGCCCTAGCTCTAGAGATCCTTGCACTCTGAGAAATTTGCAATTGTCTGGCTCGATAATGGTGAATTTTCAAGATATACTATAGCATTAAGGTTCCACAAAGTGACCTTGAAAAATATAAATGTCTTGAATAGTTACATTCCATGTCACACCTTAGATTTAAATTGCATTTATCAATTTTACAATGTTGGATAGCTTTATTTGATAATAAAAAGGCTACTTTAAAGTTTTGAAATCCTTGCCATGCATCAGATGGGCACTTCCCTATTTTATTTAAAAATTGAGCACTTTTATAATGCAGTGAAGAGCTAGTCATCAACATTCCAAAGATCAATGATCATGGAAAATTACAATACTTTGTAATCAAAACCTTTTAAAATGTGGCCCCACTAGCACAATCATCCTCAACCTGGAAAGCACTTATTTATTTGACCAATTACTTTGCTCTAGCTCATTATATTTTCCACCTTGAGTTGGCTCATCAATCCTTTTACAATAGGTCCCACCTAGACATGCATCAAATAGGCACTTTTCCACTTTTTTTAAACTTCATACATCTTGGTATTGTAGGTAAGCACCATCTATTGATCTGTCCAAGATCAATGGTGCAACAAATTTACATCTTTTAATGTTGAGTCAGCCCCACCAGCTAATAAATGCATTACACTTGTGCCAATGTGTCTAAAAACTTCCAATAGTATAGATTACATATTATCTTATAAAAACTAATTCCATGATTTCATAATATGTCAGATGTCAATGAGGAACTTTCCCACTTTGCTTAAAATCTTTTCATTTCCATATTATAGGCATATGCTATTTGTCGATCTCATCAAGTTCAATGGTGTGTAACTTGCATTCTTTGAGCTCTATGAAACATCCTTCATGATATCATTAGGGGCAAGTGCCACAAATGTGCTTTACCACTTTCATTTAAATCCTATCATCTCCTTGAAGTAGTAATACACCTACCATTGATCTTCCCAAGATCAATGACTCAATGATATGATAGTAAAATGGCAATCTCAACATTTGGCTTAACCAATAATATTGCAAGAAAATCGAATGTGCACTAATAGGTACTGAAAACTCTAAAAAAGGTCTCATGAAGTACTGTAAAACTCTAACAAAATTTAGTCTTTATAGTGCAATCAAGACCCATTGTTAGAAAATGCTACATGGCACAAAGGTATTTTCTTGCTTCACTTAGAAATCATGCATCTTCACATTGTGAGCATTTAGTCATCATCAATCTTGGAGAGATCAATAGTCAACCAAAATAAACCATCAAAGTTAATACGCTTCATAAAATCCTTAAGAAAGATAATTGTGGTTAGGGAAAAATTAATAATAAAAAGGTCTATCTTGCAGAAAATAATAATGTTTGTGGAAAAGAAAACTTAGGATAACTGTGTCATGTGCAAATATAATTTGGAAATTATGCATTAGTTACTTTTGAGGGCTAGGGAATGACATCAAGAATCTATGAGACTTTAGAAAATTAACTAGGGTTTCAATAGAAACTCACCAATTTTGGACTATAACCCTAGTTTTTTCTTATTGTGAGGTTCAACACATGACAAAGGGTGAAAAACTAGGCCAGTAAAGTGATTCAAGTGCCAAGAAAGAGAGTGTCAAACCATTTAGAAGTTGAGTATCAGTATATAGAGCATGAAAAAGGTCAATTATCAAATCTTATTGCTGTCAAGTGACCATTCTATGTCATAGATGTTTGTAAGGGAAAAAAATTCTATGTAAACCATTTTTGGCTAACATGAACACAAATTTTCAATTATAACAAATAAGGATGGAGTCATATTACCCATTCCTATGTTATGCATGCAACAAATTAGATTGAGGAAAGCATTAGGTAGAAATATGGATCAACCATGGCTATTGATTCTAACCTAATTAAGTCTCCATGGTGTTTATAAAAGAAGTAAACCCTAAGGGTAACATATATTACAAAGGAGGATACTAAGGAGAGTATCTAGTTTAAAAGAAATATGGAGAAGATGGCTAAGAAATTTTTTTGCAATGAATAATTAGTCTAAGAAGAATAAAGACAAGTAGTAAAAGGTTAGAGAAGATACATATTATCTAAAGGATCAAGAGATAACTAGTAAAGAGGAGATCTAACATCAAGCAATAAGTTGATAACTGAAAGATCAGGTGTTGAATCATTCTAATAATTGATATAGAGTAAATCTCTTAATAGAGTAATCTTAATAGGATTTTGTAAATCTCTTAATTGAGTTCTTGGTTCATTGTGAATTTAAATCCTTTAACAATGTGAGACCTAACATATTTGTAAGCCATTAAAAGGGAAGTCCTTAAATAGGGTAGATCATATTTTATGATCAAAAATTTGTAGCGATAATAGGCCACACTGTACAACTATAGGAGTGAAGATTTCTGGGTGTCATTCCCACTCTAGGTTTACCTTCTCCTTGGAGGGTCTTTGGGTAACCAAAATCTTATGTGTTATGTGTTGATTTGTTTCATGCTTTAGATGTGATGAATGGTTACTTGTTTCACTTTACATGCTAAGTTATGACATGGATGTATGATGACAACTTTAGCGGTAAATTTTTTATGTTTTGAGTCACCTCCCCCCCCCCCTCTCTTAGAACTTAATTTCCCATTGTTAATTAAAAAAATTGGTATCAAAGTTTTGCTCTATAGAAAAGAAAGTTTGATAGATTTGGAGTTAAGATCTTGAAGATGGAAGTCAACAAATTGGGAAAGACTATTGAGAACCAGAAGATTGAAATACAACTTGCTCAACATCAACTCAAGGAGGCAAGAGATGAACTACAACATTGATTGAGAAGGAGAAAATAATTTTCCATTAAAAAAAATGGCATTCAATATCAAAAATAAGACACTACTAGATTTTTTGAGGATAAAAATCAAATGAATTTGATGCAATAATTGCAGATCTAATGGAAAAGAATAATACCCTAAATGAAGAAGTTAGGATTTTATGGAGGGAACAAGAAACTCAGTTAGTATTGTTATGTGAGATAACCAAACTAAAAAGGAAAGCTGAACAAGATAGAGTCATGATTTTAGAAGACAAAAGAGTACTAGCTAATAGACTTGAGGTGAAATCATTGGAGGTGCAAAATTTATCAAGCATTCAATTGGATCTGATGAATTAGTTGATGATTACAAATCAAGAACTAAATAGAAAATATATTGAGCTTACTAATTTGGAAAAAAAATAATACCCTACTACAAAATGAATTGAAGATTGAGAAAGAAAATATTAACAAGCATAGTGAAATCATAAAATACTTTGAAAAATTGATAGAAGCACTAAGGTCAAATAATGATACTGTTGGATTGGGATATTATACTACTGGGAAAGGAAAATCATCTAGAAGTGGCGAACAAAGGAACTATAAGGGAAAGATCAACAAGCCCACTTGTCATCACTATGGAAAATTGGGTCACACAACAAATGTTTGCAGAAGCAACACTAATAATCAAAAAACTAAGAAAAAATGGTGCAGTAGCATACCTAGGTTGCCTCCATTGTTTGAAATACTTTTGGCTTGTACTTGAATCTATCCAAGTCAAGAGAAAAATTAGTTTTCTTGAAAACCTTAGATTTTCATTTTTTAATGTTGATTAAGTGAATTAGTCACTAGGACTAAGGTCACTAAGTAGCCATTTTTAGTTGTTATTTCAAATTCTTAGTGATGGTGAGTGGGAAACTTTAATGTGTCTTAGGAACATAAATCTTGTTAGTGGATGTTATTTTGATGCCTTAGGTTCATTAAGATAGTTGGTTCCTTATCATGAGGATAGAGGTCCTAAGAAATAGGATTATGGCTTAGGAAGAAGTTTCCAAATGTTGTAAAAATGTTGTCATGACAACATTTGCAATAATTATAAAAGTTCCATGCAACATTGTTATCCTTGGATTCCATATAGTATAGGAGATGATGCTTGAAAAGAATGTCTAAAAACATGGAGAATAGAATCTAAAACCATATTGGGCTTGATATTAGAAGTGTGCTTGATTGTAACAATCTTGGGGAATAGAGAATATTATTTTGTGAGGAACCCAAGATTTTCATTGTGACAGTGATATTATATGGATTGACTCTTGAAAGTTAGCAATGAATTTGAGTGTTTTAGGATGTTTAGAGACTTTTTCATTCAGTAAGAAATTTGATTTGAGTTAGTCTTGTAGCTAGGAGAAAATTAGTTTAGTTTAGACAATGTTTTGGCTCCTAGAAGACAATTTTTCTTTCATGGCTCCCACTTGAGATTCAACCCTTAAAACTTTGAAAATGTGGATGAATCTTAGAGTCAAGCCATTGTACATGATGTATATAAAGGTAGATGTCCAAGGAAGTAGTGCTACTATTCTAAAAGTAAAGGCCTAGGTAAGCTAGGAATCTTTGATTAGAGGTTTGAAAGTGTCGAATCTAATGATTAAGTTTAGGGGATAAAAGTATTCTACAGAAAAAGTAGTATTCTAGGAAGGGGATAGTCATATCTTGACATGTTATGATGATTGAGTTTGTTAGCACTTAAGTTTTAACGCATCCTGGTGTCTTGGTCTCATGTTCTTCATCGAAGTTGAACTTGAAGTTCTGTTTACTTCGACTTCAACTTTAGGTCAGTGTCAACCATCATCCGCCAACCTAGTTTCATTCCTCGTGTCTGCCTTATTGAAACCGAAATAGAAGTTGAATCCCACCCCTCCAAAACTTCAACTTTAGGTTGAATGTCAATTTTGTGCACTAACATAAGTTGTATGCAAGTTTTAATTTTCTGAATCAGATCAAGGTGGGTCCCAATACAACATCTCTTGAGGCATGTTAAGTCATGAATAGAAAGATATAAGGTGGTATGTGCTCAAGCTATGGCAGAAATTGGAAAAGAATAATATTGTTATGTCATGATTATCCAGTTGAGATGCATGCATGCGAATTTGATGGAATGTGTAAAACAGAGCACATGTGGCATCCTTCCCAGTACATGCCACATTAATGAACAATTATTGCCCTTACTCGTCAAATCTGCCCTGTAATCTTTTGCACAAGCCTACCTTTAAATGCATTTTTTTTTGACCATTTTCCCACTCTTTCCATTTTCTCCATAGAAATTTCAGCATATTGGATAGGAAGGGCGAATTGCAGGCTGTGTCTCTATTGAACTGTAAGTGCATTTTTCATTCCCTTCTGCATTTCAAATTATGTTTGCTTTGTTTTAGCCCATTTATAGCCTTAGCTTCTTTCGATAATCATTACACTTTTTTGCCCAAAGTTGCCTAAGTTAGAAAAACCACCTTTGCTCAGCTCGCTCCCCAAAATTCGTGACACGTTCCTGTTAAATAGAAACCTATCTGAAATAGTAGAGCGAGCCAAGAACACCCCATCAAGTCTCATTTACCAAAGATTAGTGGAGAGTGGGTTAATAGAAGCCACTGCATTTCCCATTGTTATCCAATACCCTGAATGTATCCTTCAGTGTGCAAATCATTTCAACCCTATTTTTGGGTGTGTTAACAAAACCTCAGGGGAAGTAGTTGTCAAAATCAATAGAACTAGTGTAAATTCCACCCTCAAGATCCCTCATAAAGAATCCTATGAGCCATGGACATTCGAGGAGGCTGAGCGCCTATACACAACAAACAAAACTAGTTATGACACAAAGATTGCTCAATCCTGGCTCTTGAAGCCCGCAGAGGGGGGTTCTAGGCTACCTAAACCATTTACTATCAAGCATTTTATCAAAGAGATTGCGGATATTGTCCTCCTATTGAATAGAATTGAAGGGAATGAGTATGCTTTCCACTAGGAATCATGGATGTATTTCTTTATATAGAAGATAGTTGAGGGAGTCAAGTTCATTGATTGGTCAGACCTCATAGCTGAGAACTTGCACAAGGGCTTGATTAATGTGACCAATTGTGGTCCATTCTTCTTGTCTTTTTACTGATCTACATCCTAGCAGTGTCCAAAGATTGGGACTATCTCCCACATTCACCTTGGGTAGATGACATGTCTATCTATTATTATTATAGAGATCTCCAAGAAGACACAGTATGCAAAGAGTTTAAGAAAATCAATGATGTCTTTTTAGAGAAATTGGTTTTTGAACTGCAAGGTCGAGAGAATGATAGGATATTAGAGGAAGCCATGCAAGCTATTCAAATTTATGGTTGCTATTTTATTTAGTTTCCTAGATTTACCTATATCAGAGTAGGTGGTTTTCCTGGTGAGCCCTTGAAGTTACCACACTACTGTTCAGACTCTATGGTGTTATCAGAGATGTGTAGATAATTTGCCTCTCTTGTTGAGTCTTTTCAAATTTCTAAAAAATCCTCTTCAGTATTCTTCCTAGTTGAAATTGGACATTATAGATGCCCTAGTGTGAAAGAAGCTCTATTGTCAGCCAAGTCATTGACCCACTTGTGTCTTAAACCTTTCACCTCTTGGCTAGATTTTGATTATACCAGCTTTACCAGAAACAATGTCAAAAATGCATTTTCTTTGTTTCACTCCCCACAGCTAGAGGATTTCTGGGAAAATTGCCACAATGAATTCGAGGTGAGGAAGAGATTTTGGTCACGCTTAACCATTAAGAAGGTCATCATGTTCAATGTGGAGCTGAATACTTATGGGCTAAAAGATGATGATTTTGAGGAAATAGTTGATCAATTTTACATGGATCAAATTGAATGCATGTCTATTTCAGAGATCGACTGGGAGAAAAGAGAAGAGAATGATGTGTATGCCCATACCAAGGATGTGATAGCCAGGACTTCCAAATGGATAAAGTCAAAGGCGGCAGTTACTCCAAGCTTTTCTAAGAAATCTCCAAGGAGCAGAGATAAAAAGGTTGCCCAAAAGTGAACTAATCAAAGTGTCCCTGAATTTGTTGCAGGTCCACTTAAAGTCAAACTTGAAGCAGCTCCAGAAACACTTCAACTTTAGGTTCAAGAGGAGAATCTAAGAAGTAAAAGGATAACTCGCTCAAGTATGAAGAAGGCACTGATCACTAAAAGCAAGAGCACTATAACTGTGGACCTCAAGGCAGCGAAAAACCCACCCATGGCAAACAATTTACCAGAGCCTCAAAGCTTGTCACCGACAACCGACAATCAACAGGGTAACCTCACTCTGGTCAATACTTCCTCTACTGTAGAAAAAGGACAGGCAACTCCCAAATGGCTGGAGACATCAATGGAAAAGAAGAGAAGCATTGTTCCCATATCCATGCCAATTGATGACCTAGCTAGCAAGTGCCTTGGTAAGATGCCTAAAGTGAAGAAAGCGAGAACAGAGTCGAGGATCAACTTTGACAAAACTTTAGGGTAGTGGATGGTAGAGATAGCCACACCACTTGATGGAAGTGCTCATGACTCCATAGCTCCTCAAGATTACTAGATAACCAAGGTCAACCTTGGAAAAGCAAACCGCGAGATAGATATGAAATTCTTCGAAGTATCCAACAAGAAGATCGCAGAAAGGGTGTGGAAAGATGGGCAAGATAAGAAAGAGATGAAGGAAATGATTAAAAGCATGGCTCAGTATATCAATGCTATCCTTCATCTTGAGGCTAACCCAATTAGTGAGATGTCAGTGATCATTGATGTGTCTTCCCTAACCAACTAGCAGTCACTAGAAAACTTGCACAAGTGTAAGGCGGTGACAAAAATAGCAGGTGAGTGGGTGCTAGATGTTCTGCATAACACTATCAAACACATAGGTCACCTAGATCAAGCATCAAAGGAAATATTGAATATCTCCAAGAAGGTGGAAACAAGCAATGATGGGTTTGAAAAGGAGAGGAATAACTGGTCCAAAATAGTTATGTGGTTGGAAGACATGCAGGAGCTCAATCTACAAAAGTTTCAAGCTGAATGCCCTATAGCCAGTCTTGATAAAAAAGCCCTGTATGTCATTAAAGATTGTATTGAGTGGAGAAATGAAGTGCTGATGCAAGGAATATTTGAGATCAAAGAAGCTCTGCAAGAACTCAGAGTCATTCAGCAGATTATTCAGAATGATCTCAAATGGTTCATCAAGCAGTTCATGGAAAAGAATGATGACTTTGTTGCCCAATCAGAAGAAATAATTAAAGAAGTGCAAAGGAAATTTTAGGAGTGGCAGGATAAAAAGACACCGGCTAAGAAGGACTTCTCCAACGTGGTGCATACTGAGGTAATGTTGATCATTAACTTAAAGCACCTAGAGATGCACGAGGAAAAGGTCATCGAGCTGAAGAAGAGAAAGGAAATCTGGAAGTAGAGATTCACCTACATCATCTTGCCACATCAGTTGGTTATCTCAACCTTTTTGGCTGCATATGAAATGTGGAAAATAGCTAAAGGTGCGACCAGTGGAGATAGCACTGTAAGCGGTTATGCTTTCTAGTGTTTTCGTTATCTTTCTTTTGTCATTTTCAATTTCAGTTACTTTTCAAGAATGATAGTTTTCTTGGCAAAAGACAATTAACTCCTGGCGGGGTAATTTTGGCATTGGTCTAGCCCCATCCCTATAAATGTAATAATTGGTATTGTTTTAGGGGAATTTCTCTGGTAGACCGATAGACAGGACTATTTTTGCTTATGGTTTTATTTTCAATTTAGAGGTAGCAACTCAGAATTTATGCAGACATATTGAAACTCTACAGTTTGAATCTTGGCTGAAGGTTTTTGTGAGTAGATACTATTATCTACTTATTTCATTTAGTATTTCTATAAATGCTAGTTAAAGCTTTTAGCTGTGTTTGTCATCGATTTTCAATTTGTGAATTTTGAGTATGGGGAATGCTGTGAGAAACTAGTGGTTTTATTGCCTGCTCGATGTTTTAATTCTCAATTATGTGGATCATTTTGATAGTTAAAATCAAGTGGTTCTTTTGCATTAAATTTTGTTTCATATTGATGAAATGAAATAAGTTTTTTCAGCACTTTCAACGGATCATTTTCTTGTAAAGATCTTTCTGTTGAATCCTTTAAACTGAAAACTCCGATTGCAATAAAGGTAGTTGTGCCTATTTTTATAAAGGAAATATTAAGCAAAGAATTCCTAAGCCTCTTAGATAGGAATTCATTTGTTAGTTTAAATTCTTTTCTCTGTTCATATATATAAACTTTCATGGGAAAAATTGTTCACTAATAGATTTCATACTATTGGAAGTATGAATTCTGATGATACTTCTATGGGGGTGTATTGTAGAAACATGACTAGATCATTATCATGATGATGTGTTACATTCATTACTATTTTTCTCAATGATGTCAAAATAGAATTTTTCTATGGTATTTTCCAAAAGAACAATGGTATAGATAAAGTTTGTACGGATAGATAATTGAGCATTTTTACTAGGTTAGGTTAAAGGGGGATAATAGAAAGTGTCTAGTATATGTAGCTAGCCTCAAAAGCATAAAATATTAACTCTAGAAGAAGTTATGCAAGTTTTGGTGAAGACTATTTTGAGGTAAAGTTTATAGAAACATGATCTAGTAAACTTGTTATATCTCTTAGTAGAGTTGTTATTTTGAGAAGCCAATTTTAAAGATATAAAGAAGACACCATGAAGATGGTGTAGCTAAGCTCTCTCATAAAAATGTTACACATATGGAAAGTTATTCAAGTTACAAGATCAAAGATTATTGTTATCCCTAAGTGTAATGTGTTCTTAATGAGGTCCTATAATAATTAATATGTAATAGCTCACTCGCTTTATTGTTTTATGGATTTGGTATAATGGAAAGATATTTTGCTTTATCATGTATGGAATGTATGAATGATTGAAATAGGAACAAAGAGCAAAATGCGAAGATAAGAAGAGCAGAGTGAAGTTAGAGAAAACTTCATTGTCAAGGTTTTATTATGAGATCCGAAGCTTGATATTTGGATACAAGGTTTGTGACCCTATTTAAAAGGTCTAGTAGTGATTGGTCTAGTTGATAGGACATAAGAAAGAACTTAGTGTGCAATACATTAATTTTTCAATGAATAGTTGAGAGATCAGTTGGATAGTGAGTTTAGTGGTCTTTCCACATAAGTTGTTTGGAAAATTGGTCATTCTATCTTCTACAACTCCTAAAATGGTCGACACAACTCCTAATAGGGGCTTATATGTACTAAATGTTGTAATAGAATCCTAACAAGGGCCATCCTCTAGTTTAATGAATATTTATATTAGTACATCATCTTATGGGTGTCATCTCTACCAAGGTTTTCCCTCTAATCAAGGTTTTCCCTAGTTAACAAATTTGGTGTAATTGTGTATGTGCATCTTAGTATGATTGTTTTTTGCTTTGATTGAATGGCTAAGATTATTTAAGGTTAATAGTTATTGGATAATTTATTCACCCACCCCCACCCCTCTAAGTTATCTTGGTGGACTATTCTTTCTAACAATTGGTATCAGAGCTTGAGGTCCTTGAAGATAAAGTTTCAAAACTTTGGGTGATCCATGGAAAACATATTCAAAGAGGAAATCTAAAGTTCAATGGAACAAATAATGACAGTTGGAAAAAAAAGATGAAGACACCTCTAGTGTGTGTGGGTCTAGGATATTGGATCTTAACAAAATTAGAAAAGACAATTATTGTTTAAAGTACTTTGGAAACTTGTACTAAGGAAGAGAGAGAACTTTTCATGTGCGACATGATACCTAGAGAAGAACTATTATCTACACTTCCTAAAATTGAGTACAACTAGGTAAAATCACTTAATACATCTCATGAGATTTGGAAAGCTTTGGAAAATAGGTTTGAAGGTGATAAACATTATAAGAAATTGAGGCTACAAAGTTGGATTTGTGCATTTCAAGATGCTAAAATGATGGAAGATGTATCTATGAGAACTTATGTAGGCAGGATATTAGAAATTACTCTAGGTATTAGATCATAAGGAGGAACCAAGCAAGATGATGAGGTGATCTAGCATATATTAATGAGGTTAATGCTACCATTTAAGAAAGTAGTTCAAATGATACAGTTGTTGATCTCTTATACAAAAGATTTCAAAAAGGAAACATTACTTGGGAGACTTCAAGTAGTTGAGAATGAGATTAGATACTCCAAAGAATTGACCAGAATAGAAATAGCTTTTAGTGACCTAAATATTTGACCTAATTTATCAATGAGCACAAGACCTAGATGAGACTTTTCTAGCATTAGTAGATCTAATGAGGATAGAAAGACAAAAGAAGGAGTCATCCTTCTAGTAAGAAGAGAAAAGGATGGTAAGAAAAAATATAACTGTTGGACTTGTAATGAGTTTGGTCATTATGCATCTAAGTTTCCTGAAAGAGAGAAAAAATGTAAAGGAAAGTTCAAACTTAGAAGAGATAGAGAGTGTTTGTATGGAAATGAAGAAGATGATTTTGATGAACAAGCAATAAGTGCTAGTGATGACAAAATAGGATTTCTAGCTATTAAAGAAGAAAGTCTAGAGAAGATGGCTTTGGTATCATAGGTTGAAAAGAAATTTGATTGTATAATTAATACTGGTTGTTCACATCATTTGACTAGTGATATGAACAAGTTTTTTGACTTCAAAATTAATGATGGAGGGATTGTTGGATTTGGAAACAATGCAACATGCCATGTTAAAGATATTGGATCTATAACTCTTGATGATAAAATTAGCATCGAGGATGCATAGTTTGTCGATGGTTTGAAACACAATCTTTTGACTATTGAAATAGTGGATAAATGTTACCAGTTATAGTTCATAAAGAATACATACATGATTAGAGACAAAGATGGAAAGGTAATTGGAATAGGAATCAAATCTAGAACTAATGCATTTCAGATGAATCCAACTAAAATGACATGTTTGATTCTTAAGTTAGATGACAATTGGATATGACATAAGAGATTTTGTCATATAAATTTTGATAGCATTGTGAAAACTGGTAAAATGATTGTAGTTAGAGATTTAACTAATGTTATTAAGCCTACTAATAAAATTTTCAAGAAGTGTATATTGGCAAGGCATACCATAACTTCTTTTCCTAGAAAGAAGATTACTACTACAACAAAGTTGGAGATTGTACATATAGATCTTAGTGGTCTTATGAAGAATAAAGGATTCTATGGTGAAAGATATTTCATGAATTTAGCTAATGACTTTTCTAGAATGATGTGGGTTGCATTTCCTAAAGAAAAATCTAAGGCATTTGACAAGTTCAAGATATTCAAGAATAAATTTGATAATGAATTAGGTAAGAAGATTAAAAGTTTAAGATTAGGTAGAGGAGAGTTTACTTCAACTGATTTTAACATCTTTTGTGAAGCTAATGACATCAAAAGACAATTGGAAGAAAGTTATGAAAGAAGAATTGAATTAGATACTGAAGAATCAGACATGGAATCTATCCCTAGACTAGAAGACAAGAATGTGTTAGGAACAAAATAGGTATTTAGGAACAAGATGAATGAATAAGGTGAAGTTGTAAGGAACAAAGATAGATTGATATGTAAGGGTTAATCGAGGAAAAAAGGAATAGAATATGACAAAAAAATGCTCTTGTGGCAAGAATAGATGTAGTAAGGTTATTATTAGCCTATCTAGCATATAAGAAATTCTAAGTCTATCAAATAGATATCAAGTCAACGATTCTAAATGGAGAACTTGAAGAAGAGGTATACATAGGATAGCCTAAAGGTTTTCCTTTAATAGATGGAAATGACATAGTATGTGGATTAAAGAAAGCATTGTATGGCTTGAAGCAAGAACCCTACACTTGGATTGAGCAGAGGTATAAAAAATAGTGATCTATACTAGAATGAAATAGATGATGAATTGATGATTTTGGTAATATTTGTTGATGATATAATATTTGGAGGAAATGATAATGAAAATTACAAGTTTGTAGAAGAGATAAAGAAGGAATTTGAAATAAGCATGATAGGAGAAATGAAATACTTCCTAGGATTACAGATTGTGCTAAAAGAAGGAATCTATATTTCTTAGACTAAGTATTCAGAAGATCTATTAAAATGTTTTAGTTTGGAAACATGTAAACCAATTGGAACACCTATGGTAAGTGGACACAAGTTATCTACAAAGGATGAGACACCTACTGTTGATTAGAAGAAGTACAGATAAATGATCAAAGGGTTGCAATATCTAACTCACATAAGGCCAAATATAGAAAATGTGGTTGGAATTGTTGCAAGATTTCAAGCTAATCCTAGAGAAGAACATTATGAAATAATCAAAAGGATATTTTGATACTTGTTGTAATTATGACCTAGTTGACTGAATTGATGAAATTCATTTTGCATTGCATTTTAGAGTTCAATGACTTGTTATGTTTCAATTTTGAGCTTATCATGAATCTATTTGATCAGTTTTCGAACATGATTCCAAATGCAATTTGTAACTTTTTACTAGTGTTAGTAAATGCAGATTAGTTAGTACCCCTGTTCATGATGTCATACCTCACAATCTATGATAGGTTAAATCAAATGGATTTTACCACTATATTTTACTCTAAAAATACTTTAAGTGTGGTATTTTTCACATCTTGATGAATCTGTCTGCACACTATGCCAAGTCCATTCTATTTGCAAAAAATACTTTTCTACCATTGTTTCTAAGATACAAAATTCAGAAGGAGGGTATTCCTTTGAGACCAATTGTGGACAATATTGGCTCCCCTACGTACCCTTTAGCTTCCCATCTTGCCAAACTTATCTCTCCCTTAGTGGGACATTCTGATTCCTTTGTGAAGGACTTGACCCACTTTGTCCAATTCATCAAGGGTGCACATCTAGACAACAATGATGTCTTGGTGAGTTTTGATGTTGTCTCTCTCTTCACAAAGGTCCCAATCCCTGATTCAATCAAAATTGTGAAGCATAAGACCAATGTGGAGATTGCTAGTTTGGTTGAGTTGTGCCTTAGGTCCACTTTCTTCTCCTTCGAGGGGTTCATCTACGAGCAAGTTGATGGTGTAGCCATGGGTTCCCCCCTCTCCCCTGTCATTGCCAATCTTTATATGGAACATTTTGAAGAGTTAGCACTCTGTCCTTTCCCTCTTAAGCCTAAGTGGTGGAAGCATTATGTTGATGATACTAACATTTGTTGGCCCCATGGCATGGGTAAATTAGAGGAGTTCCACCAAAACATCAACAACATAGCGCCTTGTATCTCCTTTACCAAAGAGGTGGAATCTAAGAATCAGTTGCCATTCCTTGATGTTCTTCTCATCAAGAAACTTGATGGTACCCTTGGTCGTCAGGTGTTTAGAAAGGCTATGCACAGAGACTCATACATCCACTCTTCCTCCCACCACCATCCCAACCAAAAATTTGGCATTCTTAAGACGCTTGCTCTGAGAGCATATAGAATTTGTGATGAGGACCACTTAAGCCTTGAACTTAACCACCTTCGACAAGTCTTTAGGCTTAATGGTTACTCTCATAGACATATATCTAGAGCTTTCAACCAAGCCAAGTACCTCCACCTTTCCTTGTGTGATACCAAACCTTCCCCTCCCCCTCCCGGTTTTTTTGCCTCTCGCCCCTTTGTGGAAGGAATTTTGCAAAAAATTCCAAGATCTTGACCAAAAAAGGTTTGTGAATAGCTTTCAAACCCTTATCCAAGCTTAGAAACCTTGTCCCACCTTCAAAATACTCTAGAGATGCGTACTCTAACTCAGGGGTCTACAAAGTAGTTTGCTCTTGTGGGACACCTTATATTGGTGAAATGGGTCGCTCTTTCCATACTCGGATCAAAGAGCACATTGTAGACATTAGGCATGATAGGGTTTACAAATCAGCCTTAGCTGAGCATTCTTTCTCTACCAAACATCACATCTATTTGGAAAACATGCAAATCCTAGCCAATGAGGACAACTATTTCAAAAGGAAGCTTAAAGAAGCCATTGAAATCAATAACCACCCCATCAACCTTAATCATGATGATGGTTGGATCCTCAACCCTTTGTGTCAAGCAATGTTAGCCTCTAGGTGTAGAGACCATCATTGTGAGGGGTAATCTCTCTCCCGCCCCCAACTCTCTCCCATCTTGCTTGGTCGCTCCTACTCCACCGGTAGGGTTTCCTTCTTTCCCTTGGTTGTCTCTTTCTTTGTTTTTTGTAGCTCGACACCTTGTTCTAGGGTTGGTTTGCTATTGTGGGTGTGTGTTTGTGTGTGTGTGTGTGTGTTAAATTCAACACATGCACACACATACACAAGTCATTCAGCATGTGCTTTTTTTTTTTATATGGTTGGGTTTTTTAGTATATGTATGTTTCGATTGGCATTTGTGCAATCCATTATTTTTATTAGCAAATTCTTATATATATAACATGATATATAACGAGTGTGTGTGTGTATCATTACACACACACACACACACAAGGGACTTACTAAGTGTGCATGTATTTTATTATTTTTAGTTTTTTATGTTATCTTTTATTTAATTGGCTCATATTAGGTGTATATATTTTTATATTTATTTCATAAATCACTTGTGCATGTGCTTTTATTTGTATTTATTTATTTGATGCACTATAGGTATATCTATATATAAATATAAATAAAACAATATATATATTTGTTTGTTTACATTTATATAGATTTTCTATTTTTAGTATTATTGTCTTACATTTTTCATTTTTTGTGTTTTCTCTTGGTGGATGTACATTCTCACTTATCTTGTTTCCCCCTTTCGCTTGTCTATATTTGCCCACATCTAAATCACATACATTTTTATGTGTATGTGTCTATACATATAACGTGTCAAATAACACAAACACACACACACACACACACACACACACACACACACATAACATTACTTATATATATATACATACATATATATATATATATACATACATATATATATATACATACATATATATATATATATATATATATACATACATATATATATAATGATACACACACACACACTCATTATATACTACATTTGCATGTGTTCTATCTAACATGTTATATATATATATTTTTGTCTTTCGATATGTTTATTCATATTCATATTTTCATTTTTATTCAATTTCTTTATTTTATTATCATTATTTATTTTTATTTTTATTTTTTATCGTTATTTTTAATTTGAATTTTTTATGTGGTTTGTTCTTGTGGTGTTTTCTATGCATTGATATATGTATTTTCAACTTACTTTTTAGTATTTTATTTTCATTTTTATTTTATTGACTTTTTATTTTTGTTTTTTGCTTTTCATTTTTAGTGGGGATGTGCATTTTTGCTACATGCCCTACATCTGGCTATTTGTTTCTTTAGTTCTCCTTTTCACTTCTCTTGCTCTTTCTTCCCTTGTTGATTGTGAGTCTATCACTTATGGTCTTCTATCCTACCATCTCCCTACTTGGATTCTTTGGTGTGCGTGCAAGCCCCCTCCCTTAGTCCCTATATCTTTGAGTCAGTCAACTTCTGCAACCCATTTTGTTTGACATCTCTTGCTCTCTTCATCCTGATGATGGATCACTTGTGTGATTCAAAATGTTGATGGTAAAAAATCTTTGCACAATCGAATCCAAAAATATTTCAGTTTATTTTTGCTATGGATTGTGGAAATTTGATCTCTTTAAAATCTAAGTAGCCCACTTTGCATGCTTGCCAAATGCATCTTGTGATTCATCATCAGCCCAAATTTTAGATTTATACTATCTTCTTGGTATTGAACTAACACTCCAACTTTCATTTCCCCAAGCATTAGTTTGCCCAATTTTCAAAGCCAAAATTGAATGCAATTTATTGTTTTCTAAGATGTTTTCTTGTAGGCAATTCTAAAAGGGAAACTTTGATATTAAAGATCTTTTGACTAAAAAATTTTCATGTGATGAGATTTGACAAGGTAAGAGTGTGTGGTACAAAGAATTAGTGTATCTAATTTTAGAGCCTAGTCAAGTCTTCTTGTCAGTTTGCAGAGTCAGTCAAAGGACCTCCTAGCACCGAATTGACAAGTTGTAGAAAGAGCTGAAGTGAGTTTTTAAAAAGTTAAAAGAGTGATGCAAACTGATTAATTCTTCATCAAATCATTATTAGATGTTCAATAGGTCACTTTGGTAGTTTAGTTGTTTGGAAACAATTTTTTATTTTATTTTATGTCGGACCCACTTTGGGGCCTAACTGATCTTGTCAGAATAATAGGCCATTATGGGATTTTCAAGATGAGTAAAAGGGGATTAGAATGAATTTATTTTATTAAAATGTTATGGTATAATAATGATTGTAAATGATGATTGGTATGATTGGGATATCAAGATGAATGTGTCTCAACTCAGCTATAAAGATGCTTGTTTCAAACTATATTTTATTTGTTCATTTTTGAAATGTGACAAAGGAGGATACTAAAAATATCCCTTAGCTTCATTCTTTAGTAAGAAGACTTCTAAATCCACTTAGTTCTGAAGTGTTTTTGCAACATATTTATCATCAAAATGTTGTGGTAGGAACAAAAAATCATAGTTCTAGTTTTGCTAGGCTTCACTTTCCTATTAAAAAATGATTGAAGCATAAAGGGAAGGGACACCAAATGTTAGTTGTCTTTTTTAAGGGCAGCCCTACTGGAATATGTTCAATTAATTAATACAATTTTGGATTGTCAGATCTTTCCTTAGTTTTTTTATAGATCATAGCAAGCCAACTCATTTACTAGCTTCATGAGAAGGCATTATTGGTTGGCATGAAGGTTGAGAGGGATTACTTAAGTCTATCTTTTTAGTTGGACAATAGTGACTGTCTTGCTTTAGTTGCCAGCATCAATCAAAGGAGGTATTTTCTTACCTAGTGGCTAATTTTAAATGATACTAGGCTAGATGATGGATTGGTGAAATATGATCTTGTAAGTATTGGAATGGAAAATAAAAAAATCTTGGGACTGTTACCTCTAGAGGCACTATATGGTGTTCTAATGGATCTCATATATTATGTAGCAATGGTGGAGAATCATGAGTTATGTTTTATGTAATGTTTAAAAGAATAAATTCCTACTTTTTATTAGCATAACCCTTTGATAATGGAAACCTGATGCACATAGTGGAAAACATCTTCTCAAGTCAAACACTAGTGGGAGGGGAGGCATCTTCTTTGAGGATGACATGAAATGAGAGGAGGAACCAAATAAGTGAGGAAATCCAGAGGAAGCCCTCTAAGTAATAATGAGAAATGGATTTGAAATGATTTATTTTATTCTTGTGGACCCATGAATTCATTACTTCACACCAGTAATGGTTAACAATGGCTTACAGGGAGCACCCAAAATAGGAGACTAGGGACAAATGTGGTAGTAGGGGAGATGTCCTCTAGATAAGGTCAGTGGTTTTCAAATGTGTTTCAAATGCTATGTAAGTTGCAACATCAAAGGACATTGCAATCCACACATTAAAGGTAACTCACAGAGCAATAGGAGGAAAGAGTTGTCAGTGAAAAAAAAGCTCACGACATTGGTGGAGAAGGCAAGGGGAGTAGTAGAGGATAATGGTGAATACTAATGGTTTTGATATGGGGAATGTGCCCTCTCTTAATCTCATGACCAAGCTAGTTTTCCAAATGAAATGTGTCAACAAGCTTGATAAATGCCTCATTTTAGTTAGTCCTCCTAGATCGAAGAAGGGCACTCAATCTCCATTTATTAAAGATGAATATTGCTTGTCACTTGGCAACTAGTGATATGGTAAGAGTAGTTGTATCTACCAAACTCTCTTGGAGATAAACGCTAAGGAGGCAATGGATAAGGGAGATCTTTTCTCTAATGACCTAGTTGTTGGTATGACTGATGAAGCTATTAAAAAGATGTCATGCTAAAAAGGCTTTATTCTTGATGGTTTTCCCCATACAATTGTTCAAGATTAGAAGCTTAATGAGATGTTGGAAAAATAAGGGACCAAAATTGATAAAGTACTAGATTTTTCTATTGATGATGCAATTCTGAAGGAGTGGATAATTGGTCATTGGATGCATCCAGCTAGTGGATGATCATATCAAACAAATTTTTCCCCTCCAAAAGTTCCTAGTGTTGATGATGTCATAAGGGAGCCATTGATTCAATAGAAGGATGATAATGTAGAAGTTTTTAAGTCTAGGCTGAAAGCATTTCATAGACAAATAGAGCCTATTATTAATTATTATGTGCAAAAAGGCATTGTTAGTAAGCTTCATGGTAAGAAATCTACTAAGGATATTTCCTAAGAGATTTAGAAAGCATTTTCATAGGAGTGAATGAGCTATTTTTGTAACCTTTGAAATTTTTTCTGAGTTATAAGATTCAATTCTTTTATCTAATGATTTTGGCACATTGTCAGATGAGCCATAAGGAAATTACAATCCTCAAGGTAGTTCACAAGTAGAAATACGGCATAGCAGTAGGAAAACCTTTTTGTTTGTTTATCTCACATTCATTGTGGGCCATCATTCTCATGTGTTTAAATATTATTTGACTCACTTTGTATGTTATCTACAAGACAAAAGGCTTTTATAAGTCATGGCCTTTGTGGTGGGCCCAATCTAGTTGTTGATAGTAGGAGGCAACTAAATAAATTTTCAACAAGCATGCAAATCAAGGAGCTACCAAAGAATTGTTGAGAAACTTAAAGAATCTAGTGGTCATCATCTTGCCACAAGAAAATAAGAGGATTTTCTGGCAAGTGACATGGAAACCTATCAAAAAAACCTTGAAATCTGGTGAGAAGGATGTGGGACCTGGCTGCAATGGTGATGATGAACCAAAATTTGACCAGAGGCAATATGTGATAGATGGATTAACATAGATCTCATAGAGGCACAAGATGGTGACATGTGGTGGATCCAACGATGGTCACTATATTGCCAAAGTGAAGTTTCTTGACCATTAATATGGCAACATGGTGACTAAATCAAAAACTAACATGTGGCAATGACCTGGCAGTGAGATAGACAATTCTAAAAGTGACACATGGTAGAGGCTTCAAACTTGGCACACTTCTCAAGGAGATGACATGGAAAGCTAGTCAAAATAGCTCTGACATAGATTGAAAAATGAGGGAAATTTTCAAAAAGGCAGAAATTTTAATATTTTATTATTTTCTCCTTAGAAAAGTACGTGGGTAAGATTTTAAATAAAGTTTGAATTTATAATATAGTTCAAACTTTATAAAAAGGTCATTTTTTTGTAAATTAATATGTAAGGCCATACAAGGAGTCCAATTTTCAAATGGCTGCTAGAGGGATTTTTTTAATCTAAAATATCAAGAATCAGATATCGACGAAAAGGTCTCAAGATGAGGAATCGAGATATGGAATTGAATTTTGAGCAAGTCTTCATTGGTTCATGTTATAGGTAGGAATGTGAACTTTGGGCCTTCTCAATGAAATTGGCAAAACTATAAATGAAATTATAGGCTTGGTAAAAATACATGGTAAAAGGTCTATTGGATTAATTTTGAGGATATGATGCCATTTTGGTATAATTTATTTCCAACTTTTAGTTAGGAAACCAAACTGATTGAGGATTTGATTTACTAGTTGCAAAGAGAGATTAGGGAGATTATTTTCACTATTATGAGATATTCTCCAAGTGGACACATGTCAAATGCACAATAGATCTAAGAATTCACTCCCCTCTATATCATTCTCTTTCTCATTCTTTTTAGGGGTTCCATTTTTGGAGAGAAAAGCATTCATTGCTGTGATACCATTTGGGGTTCCAATTTTCTAAGAAAAACTTCTCGCTGCTATGATACTATTTCATTTAGAAATTTCTCTTATGAGCAACACTAAGTTTTATACAGATAATTCTCATTTGTTAGGTGATTTGTGAGTTATTTCTATACATCTTTCATGTATTTTTTTTCAAGGAAAATGAATAAAACACAAAAAAAGGGTTTACATTCATTTTGGATCTTGTCTCATGTTCATGGTTTTGTAATTTCTTCTAATATGTGAACCAAGAGCATAAATTAGGTTGCATTTTGTTCAAAAGTTCATATGGTTGAAGTATTTTCCTTATGGAACAAAGCACCCTATAATTGTTTGATATTTGTCACAGGATTTGCAAATTTCATGATGGGATAGGTCAAGTATGAGATTCATTGTGATGCAAATGTCTATTCACAAGGTGAAAGATAGATAAGGGATCTTGATTTAGGAGTTATGTTAAAGATTTTGAAAATATGTATGTTTGTAATTCATGTAATTTCCCAATAGGTAAGCTACTAATCAGCTGTAGTATCATTCAATTTTGTTGCTCATACCTAGGTCTATCTATTATCAACATATTAAATTATTTTCCCTTTTACATTAAAATTTATTCAAAGCCTAATCCTCACTCAGCTTATGAATTGCATTGTCTTGCATTTAGCTAATGCAGATCTATGTTATTGCATGAGTAAATAGGAGAAATAAGCATTTTATCTATTGTTTATAGATACAAGAATGTGTTTTGCATTGGTACCATATAGATTGAATCTGAGGTCCACCCACCTAGGTTTTGCAGAGCCTAAAGTAGAAGTAGGGTCTACACTTGTAGTTGGCTTGGTGCCTAAAATGATATCTTAAGGATGGGAGTTAGTTTCCCCTAGATGTGTCTTGTTCTCATCGGGGTAATTTGAAACTTGTAGCATTTCAAAACACCATCAAGTATCATAGCTTGAATTGATTAGGCTTGTGGTTGATGTTGCATCCTACTTAATCAATATGATAAAATACACTAGTTAAAATCATGGTGACTAATGTTGAACTAGCCAAGAAGGTTGAGGAGAAAGAAGAACATAAAAAATTGCTAAGGGAGAGATTCACCCAAATGGAGCAACTCTTAGGTGAAGTCCAAGACAAAGTTGATGGGGTCAAGGAGAAGATTGACCTAAAGGAAGAAAAAGAAGCAAAGAAGAAGGAATTAGAGTTAGAGGAGGAAGCACCAAAATATTAGACAAAAAGATTTTGATCTCCAAGCATATAACAAGGAATTTCAAAAATTATGTTTGAGGTCTAGGGCAATTGAAGATCAAAGCATCAAGATTGTAAGATACTTGAATGGCCTCAAACGGTGTATTCATGGAGAGATGAGCCTAGTGAATTTCAAAACCATTAGGAAATGTTACCAAATGGCCTTGAAGATATAAGATAAAATAAAGAGCAAGTAGGAAACCTCTAAAGGTAATGCTACGAGAAAGGATAGTAGAATTCAAAGAGGTGGCTATGGTGGAAAAAGTTTAGATTTAAGGGCTCAAGTTGAGGTAAAATTCACTAAACAACAAGAATGAAGCTCAAGTAGAGGTGGTAGAGGATGAAACTCAAATTCTAGAGGAAGGAGTGGTGGACAAGGAGGAAAAGGAAACTACTTTTACAATATGAAGTGCTAGCAGCGTAATCAAATGGGCCACCCTTCTTATAGATACCCAGAGAAAGGTGGTTCATCACAAGGAGGTAATAAGAGGACAAACTTAGTTCAAGATAAGTCTAATGCAGCAAACAAGCATGCTAAAGTACCACTAAATTTAAAAAAAAAAAAAGAGAGAACATCATGATGAGGAGAACTTTGATCAAAAAGCCAATGAAGGAGGAGCCAAGCCAAAGAAGATCTTTATTTAGGATGAAGTGAAAAATGACGGGTAAAGTGTGTAGAGTCATCATTGACTTAGGGTCCACTAACAACATTATGTTAGAAGAAGTAGTCAACTTGATAAAACTAAGAAGAATACCCCACACCAATCCTTATATCATGCCCTAATTTTTTAAAAGACAAAACCACCTCAATTTTTTTTTCTCTGAAAAATCAAACTAGTTAACACAACATTGATATGACAATTTGTTAGTGAAAAGACATTACATTGAATATAGACAAGTTGCACTAAATAAGTTCAAACACACCTAGTCCAGTTTGTTGTCACATTATCATCCACTAAATCAACTAAGCTCTAGGTAGCATTGATAAGTATAACATGGACCCAGATGTTCATTAGTTGAGTTAGGATTTCATGGATATTTCCTAGTTAGTCAAAATAGTCAGTTGAAGGGAGCATCCCTATTAGTGGAAGGTTCATGTATGAAGTCACTCACCAAGACTTGTTTTCATTAGAGGATGAGGTAGTACCTACCTACAAATTTCTAAGTGGAGCATCTCATTTATATAGCAGATATGTCAACTTGATTATCTTGATATATATCAGATATGTTTGTACTCAGTATATGCCTCAGGTGGAGCTAACCATCATACTACTAGTCATTATAAGGTTTTGTATGCATATATACTTATTCGAATCTATTATATGTTATTTATCAACACCTTTATTATCTCTTATCTAATATAGCATAAAAACCCTAATATATATTGATGCAATCTATTTGAATTTTATTATGAGTCCATTTGATTAAAATATCATAATCACATTACTTTCTTAAAGATCTCTAGACCCAAGTATCCAACTCAAGAAATTGCTTGAATATAAGAATATCTTTTAATTTAATTTTACGATTAATTATATATGTTCATAACATTCTTTACATTATTTTTTTTATAAGATGGACACTAGAGCATACAATGTTTATATCATACCCCAAATACTTCTATCATGTATTAGATTTGTGTACATAGTATTAGCATTATATAGACTATTTCTCAAATATTTACTCCAAACATAATTGTTTCATAACCTTTAATTTATTTTATTCTATTATTTTATTACTATTATTATCACCCTAATTACATTTAATAATCACATAGAATTTGTTATCAATTAAAATCCTTACTAGCCTACCAAGGTTATATCTCCCTAACACTAATCAAAACTCTAAACATATACTTTCACCTACTTTATTAAAAAAAACCATTATTAAGATTAAGATGGATTACACCATCTTGAAAACTACCAATTATCATTTTCAAAAAAAATATAATCCTAACCCTAGACACCTAACCATACACTACCCAAAACCCCCTTAAAACTCTACCCCACATTCTACTTAAATGCATAAACTTTTCTACCCCACTAACTAGCCACCATGACAAAATATCATTAGTCAACTCTAAACAATTAAAATCTGCACTTTCAAAACACTAGCGCTTAGTTTTTTTTTTACCTTTTCAAGGACTTCTTACTTTCCCTTGGCACTTAAATCCATGTCCAAACTTTCTATCACTTATCTATTCCTATGAACTAGCACCTAGGATATGGTAACCTATATTTATTTCAACTGACCAAAACTCCTTTTCTAGGGTGGCGACTTAATATTGCAAGAGGAAGTTTCTGACTTAAGCTTCTTGGGTAGCACTTCAAATGTTTTATGAACTTTGCGAGGTGTGAAGGGGGAGATGGAAAGGTGGGTCATTCCTAGTTTAAATCTAGAAAGGTTTATGTAGTTTAATTGATTAAAGTTTAAATCATTCCATACATCCTTCCTATACTTAAACTAGGAATGACCACTTAGTTTCATTTGGTCAGCACTTTTATGATTCATTTTTTTTTGTTTATTATTTTATTGTTAGATGTCTCATCTAGTTGCTAGGTTGACCCTAACATGGGAAATTCCATCTTTAATACTTTTTGACTTCTTATTTTGAAATGATAGTGATTGTACCTTAGGTGCTTCTTTTGGATTATTTTATTATATTATATTTTTCTTCTTAATTAGGTATTCTATTATTTTATTTAGAATATACTATAGTATATTCTCTGATTATTATATTGGTCTATATTAGTGGATATTATTTTCACCTCCTCCATATGAAATCCAGAGAGTAATTTGTGTGTGTACAACAAGCTTTATGTTTTATACCTCATAAATTATATGTCTTCTATTTGTTTCTCTCTACTACTATAGTCTAAGGCATTATGATATCTATTGCTATAAAACATTAGAGAGTTCTAAATTATGATATGATAATCTAAATTGATTATTTTATTGCTCTAGTTGGCCAATAGCCTCAACACCAAAAAACCCTTCAAGAGATAAGACAAAATTCTTATATGAAAGAGATCCGATTATGCTCATCTATGGATTTTAGAACATTGAAGAAACCTTATGTATATGTGTGTGTGTGTGTGTGTGTATATATATATAGCTCACAAACTTTCAAATATTTGAAATTTTAGAATGATATTCATAACATGTCTATAAGCCAAATACAAGTTCATTATCTCAGCGATTCCTATCCTACAATGAAAATTAACTCATCACCTCCATACACTCATATTCAAGACATTGCAACAACAATATCATTACACAAAATTTGTCTTCCATGATACTCTTATAATACACAAATGTGGTGAACTCAACATACCATTTAAACACAATGGAGATACTTTTAACTACACTAGATTTCACATAACATTTCCATTCATAGTTTAACCTAGCCATTAACATCCTCTTACAATAAATTTTGATATACATAACAAAATGGGATTTACTCTCTATCTGATCTCAATGCAATAAAACATATATGCATCTCCTATGCATAGAGAAAGATAATAAAAGCTCCAAGTTTCTTTTTTAAGATCTTCTAATAGAGACCTACAAACAAGAAATAGAATTTTTGAACCATGGAGGCTCACCTCCCAACCTAGGCCTCAAACAAAGAACCCCCACACTAGGGAAAAAAAGGTTCAACCAGGCTACAATCAAAGAACATCTCGACAACAAGAAATAACAAGGTTAACACATTCAATTACACATACACAATTATTTCCCAACCAAGGCTTACACAATGATTTTCAAATGGAATCATAAACATTTGGTGAAGGTGGACTTTCAATTAGGATACTTTCCATATCATACCATATCTATAATAAGAATTTTTATGCCCTTTCGAGGCTTTCACAAAACAATAATTTCCATGCCTTTTCGGTGCTTTTACAAAAGAAAAATTTTCATGCCCTTTCGGGGCTATTCACAAACATTCTCCTCATATACTAACATCAACTATAGCATCCTTGAAATCCCATACTTCATAAAACTCTTCTCCACACCATCATTTTCCTTATCATCCCAAAGCAATCTATAAATGAATATGGCATACAATGGAGCCCATACTCCAAGGCTCTCAACTATATTTCAAGCCCAAATAACCCCTTCACCCAAGGCTTTCTCTTCCCTCCCAAGGGTGAGTGAAGCCTTCACACCCAATACATCATTCAATCCACAACAAACAATCCCAGAGAAAAATCAATGAAAATTCATCCAAATCAACAAACTAACATACCTAAACATTTATAATTTTCACACCTCATGCATTACATAAAAATTACAAGAATACTCTTACAAAATTCCATCTTTCAACTTCATGATATGAGAGAAAAATATGGCATGAAGCACTAACCTCCTTACAAGCTATGGCTATGAGATGATGATGAAAATCCCTTTTCTTCCTTTGCTCCGAAGCTTCTCCTTCATAAGCCTATCTATCTCTACCATTGAAGAGTGGGTGAACAACCCCTAACTTTTGCACAAGCTCCCTAAAAGGACCTCCATTTTCCTCCTCACCTACCCCTCTTACCCCCTTGTACCTTTCTACGAATGGAAACTTGACCAAATGGTGGGATGACGAAAGAAGTCATGTGACTCTTTGATTTTCGAATTGGCTTGAAGATGGCTAGTTTAGAAGGTCTCCTAAGTCCCCTAGGCCAACTTATGGGTATATTTAGGCTCCCAACCTATAGTACTACCATGTGGTTGACTTATTTTCACCAAAATAATACTTGGGAACCACTTTAGACTCTCTAAAGTTGCTATCAATTAAATTTGAATTCCATCATGAAGGTGATTCATCCTAACATTCTGCAAGGTGGGTTAACTTGATTTGATAATGAGATTATGTTTAGGTTAAGTGACTTCATGTCCTAAATCTTACATGACATGTCATTTACACATAGACAACACAAGTGTCAAATGACACGCACACACATTAAAACCATTTACACATCATGATGACATGTCTCTAATTAATCATGCTCTCTAACTATAACACTCATGCACAATCACATTACAAAATAAGCACAATACAATGAGGTTTTGAATCTTCCAAAGATTCACCTTGGCTTTACCGTGTTGACATAAGATTGAACCTTGTTTTCCCCAATTATCTCCATGGTTCAACTTTCCTACACACTCAACTTAAACATCGGTAGCCCAATAAAATAATATACAAATACATCCAAATAAGTGCAAAATAAATCCAATGTTTCATAATCTACGTTAACATATACAATTAACTTCACCTAATCATTTCCATTCTAAGTACCATAAAAAAAAACATTGCAATGTCATATTCCTTTAACTTTCATCTAAGTACATAGATAATTAACATTCATTTAATTCATATTCAAAACCTTGCAATGTCAACATATGGGTATCAACATTTATCTTTCTTATCATAATGAAATTATCGGTCTGAGTATTATCACCATTCTTATAATCATTAAATGACCAAAACATATGAAATGGATTTCAGTATATATGTTTTAAGTAAAAATCACTACTACGTAGACTTATTAGCTAGTATCATTTCAATCAAGTTAATCATATTGACAACCCTAGCAACATCCTTTTATCACATTATGAGGGATTTGTGAGTAAGTTCCTAAGGTTAATTCCTCAAACTATTAGAATGTTTCCATAATTGTGTCATTGTACTGTAAACCAATTTTTTATTGTAATCATATGTCTTGTTGTCATTTTAACCTACATTCATTGTTGTCCTTACTAAGGTCAATGTTAATTTATCTTTCCTTTCTTACTTGTAGATCATACCTTGAATCTTGTGACTAGGTTCGCAACTTGAACACATTGGGTCTTGTTTTCACGTGGTCCTAATGTGTGGATTGGGTATTAACCTTATAATAATCTACATTAGTCTCAAATAGGATCTCATAAATCATTGTTAATATGAAAATGTCAATCATGACCTAATTAACTCCTAAACATATCCATTCCTTACAGTTTATAATGCGGTACAAGTGTGGCCTTACACCTTATAAGGTTAACTAGCTAGACTAAGGCCAACATGTGTTAGAAAATGAACAAGAATGGGTGGAATTATCCATAAGATAAAGTTTTGTGTGATGTGTTACTATGGATGGATGTCATTTTCTCCTAGGTAGACCATGGAAATTTGATTACCAAGCTATCCATGATGAAGGAAATAAATTCTATACTGTTAAGAATGATAATGTGACCTCCAAAATATAATCATTGTTGGAGGATGTTGAAGAAAAGATAACAGGTCCAAATGTAGTTATGATGAGTGGAAAGGAGTTCCTACAAACCATGGGTGAAAGTTAAGGCGTAGACTTTGCATTGGTGCTAAGACCAAGGGAGGAAAATGAAGGCAAGGAGACTAAGAGGGAATAATTACCTAAGGAGATTCAAGGTATGTTGAAACCTTATCGAGGTATTGTAAGTGATTGACAACTATCAACCTTACTCCCTAAAAGAACCATAAGCCATAGGATAGACCTTATCCTAGAAGCTATCCTACCTAAAAAATCAACCTACAAGATGACCCCTCAACAAAATGAGGGAATAGTAAGAAAAATACAAGAACTCCTAAACCATAGCCTAATTAGGAAGAGTATTAGTCCATGTGTCATGCCTTCTAAACTTGTACCTAAAAAAGGTGGCACTTGGAGTATTTTCATTGATTCAAGAGCTATAAATAGGATAATCATA
The DNA here is from genome assembly GCA_028749045.1 of Cupressus sempervirens. NCBI lineage: Eukaryota > Viridiplantae > Streptophyta > Pinopsida > Cupressales > Cupressaceae > Cupressus > Cupressus sempervirens. The sequence continues at coordinate 110,003,392 of CM053786.1, forward strand.
AGTTATATGTTCCCTATCCCTGGGATTGAATACCTAATGGTTTTCCTAAGTGAAGATAAATACCATAGCAATATAGAATTGAAGAGTTGCTATCACCAATTAAGGATACATGAAGGAGATGAGTGGGAAAAAACCTTCAAGACTAATGAAGGGTTTTATGAATATATTTTCATGCTAATTGGATTAGCTAATTCCCCGTCTACATTCATGAGACTCATGAATGATGTTTTCAAAGACTACATAGGCAAGTTTGTAGTTGTGTATCTAGATGATATACTAATCTATAGCAAGACAAGGAGTGAAAACCTAGAACAACTTGACATTTTCTTCAAGAAGATACAAGATGAGATGTTAATGATCAACTTGGAGAAGTGTGAGTTCATCAAAATATAGCTAGTGTACCTTGGGTTTGTACTATCACATGGTCAACTGAAAATGAACAAAAGTAAAGTGGAGGCCATCATGAGTTTACCTACTCCAAGGTCAGCAATAGAGATAAGGATCTTCCATGGTCTTCCACAATACTATAGAAAATTCTTAAGACAATTTAGTGGAATTTGTGCTCTTATGTTGGATATTATCAAGGTGGGAGTGAAAGAAATTTTTGTATGGAATGAGCATGCAAAGAAGTGCTTTGAGTTGCAAAAGGAGAAGATAGCTACTCAACCTATTTTAGTGTTGCCAAGATTTGAAAAGCTTTTCATTATTGAGTATGATTCTAGCAATGCAACAATTAGAATTTTTCTAAGCCAAGGGGAAAAATTAGTATCTTTTCATTATGAAAACTTGAGTAAGGCTAAGAGGAAATACTCCTCCTATGATCTAGAAATGTATGCATTGGTCCAAGCTCTAAGAAAATAGAGGCATTATTTTCTTCCCAAGGAATTCATTATGTATTCAGACAACCAAACACTCAATTTATTGAATTCACAAGAAAATTTAAGTCACAAGAATGCAAAGTGGGTTTAGTACCTACAAGAATATACCTTCAATGTCAAGCACAAAAAGGGTGTTCTCAACAAGGCAGCAGATGCATTTTCTAAGAGGGCACTCACATTCCAATAAATTTAGTTGAAAAGCATGGGGATAGATCATTTCAAAGATCTATATGCAGATGGTAAGGAATTTTCTGACATATATAATGTATGTGCTAAATACAAGAATCATTTTCATAGTAGTTATGTTTAGTATACTTTGCAAAGTGATCTCTTATTCAAGGGGAATTAGTTATGCATCCCTAGACTCTCTATTAGATAGAATTTGATGCAAGAAAAGCATAATGGTACTTTGAGTGGTCATTTTGGAATTACTTAGACCCAAGAACTCGTTTCAAGGTTTTGTTATTAGCCAAGCATGAACCTTGAGGTTATGAGGTATGTGAAAAGTTGTATTATTTGTCAAAAAGATAAGGGAACTTACTCAAATGTTGGCCTTTACCAAACACTACCTATTCCTACTAGGCCATGGGGAATGTTTAAGCATGAGTTTTGTAGTTAGATTATCCAAGACAAGAAGATGCATGGATAATGTGTATGTGGTTGTGGATAGGTTTATAAAAAATGGCTCTCTTTGGGCCATGCAATACAACTAATGATACCACTAAAATAGCCTAACTATTCTTCAAATAAATATTGAGAATCCATGGGTTACCTATCAACATTGTGCTAGATAGGGACACTAAGTTTATGAGTAATTTTTGGAAGGATATTTGGAAAATATTGGGCACCAACTTGTCCTTTTGAATAGCCTTCCACCTCCAAATTTATGGTCAAACTGAGGTTGTTAATAGGAGCCTTGGGAATCTTCTAAGATGTTTGACTAAGGGGTACAAAAATCAATGAGATCAGCTAATTGGGCAAGCCAAATATGCCTACAGTAACACCATAAATAGATCTATATGGAAGAGTCCATTTGAGATATTTTATGGACTACATCCTATGGGTGTCTATGAATTGAGAGATTTGAAAGATGGAGTGAAAGAAAGTGGTTATGTTGATGATTTTGCATATGCCATGAAAGAGGTTCATGAAATATTGAGGAACACCCTAGCAAAGAGCTCCATGAAATACAAAGAAAAGGTTGGTGAAAGTAAAAGGGCAATTGAGTCCACTATTGCTAACTTAGTCATGGTGCATCTTAACAAGTCAAGACTAAAGAAGTCCCTCTCAAGTTACAAATAACAAGGATAGGACTGTATCCTATATTAGCTAAATAAGGTGACAATCCATTCAAGGTTGAATTGCCAAAAGATAGTAGAATGTCAACAATCTATAATATTGTTGACTTAGTCCATTGTATAGGACCACAAAAAGACATGGGTTAGACTCTTCATGAAGTGATCAAAGATGTGGAAGATCTACAATTATCATTGTTACATCCACATGACTAAACAACATATTAGACACAGGAATCTACAACATGACTAGAAAAAAAGAGTACAATGAACACCTCATCAAGAGGTATGTATGGAGTGATGTTGATTTTATTTGATAAAATATTCAAATTTCAAGAGGATAGGATTTTATCATATCATAATCAATTCAAGGGTGGATTGAACTTTTTATTTTTGGGAGGATGGTACTGGAGTAGACCTAGGCTACCTTCATTGTTTGAAATATTTTTGGCTTATACTTGACTCAATCCAACTCAAGAGCATAGATTAGTTTTCTTGAAGAACTTACAAGCCATTTTCAATGTTGGCTAAGTGAATTAGTCACTACAACTAGGGTCACTAAATAGCCATTGTTAGTTGTTATTTCAATTTCTTGGTGATAGTGAGTTGGAGTCTTTAATGCGTCTTCAAAACATAAATCTTGGTAAAGGATTTGATTATGATGCCTTAGGTTCATTAAGATAATTATTTCCTTGGAATCTCATGAGGATAGAGATCCTAAGAAATAGGATCATGGCTTAGCAAAAAGTTTCCAAATGTTTTTAAAATGTTGTCATGACAACATTTGTAGTAATTGCAAAAGTTGCCTGCAACATTCTTATCCTTAGATTCTCTAATTTTGGAAGATGATCCCTAAAAAAAAAGCCTAAAAAAATTGACAATGATATCTACAACCATTTTAGACTCAAAACTAGAATTGCGTGTGATTATAATGAGTTTAGGAATAGAGAGCAGTGCTCTGCAATACTATTTTGTGAAGAACCCAAGCTTTTGAATGTTATAGTGACATTATATGGATTAAATCTTAAAATTAAACTATGGATTTGAGTAGTGTAGGATGTTTAGAGACTTTTTAATTTAGTAATAAATTTTAGTTTAGTTAGTCTTCTCACTCGGATAAAATTAGTTTAGTTTAGACATTGTGTTGGTTCCTACAAGACATTTTTTTCTTTCATGGCTCCCACTTGAGAATCAAACCTTGAAAATTTGAAAATGTGGATGAATCTTAGAATGGAGCCATTATACATGATGTATATAAAGGTAGGAGTATAGGGAAGTAGTGATACTTTTCTAAAAGTCAAGCCCTAGGTGATCTAGGAATATCTAGTTATAGGTTTGACAGTGTTGAATCTAATGATTAAATGCAAGGGATAAAAGTATTGTATAGAAAAAGTATAGTTCTAGGAAGTAGATAGTAATATGTTGGCATATTATGATGATTTAGTTCATGCCAATCCATTTGAGTAATTTTTCAAACAAGTTTATAATCTTTTCCTAGGAAATATGCCTTCTATCCCTATTAGACCTAGATAATGTATGAATAACCTAGGAGTCCAAAACCCACTAAATATTTTAAAAGATACAAAAGGTTACACAAGTTTTGGATTAGTCTTCCAATTTTATTTGAGATTTTTGGCAAGAAAGAAGATTTAGTCAATTTCAGTGGATAATTGGTATTAGACTTAATTAGGCTTCATAGAGACCAAATCCTTATATTGATAGGAAGAAGGCTTGAAGATTATTATAAATGGAAAAAAATGCAAGAAATTAGAGTGTTATCATATTGATTGATGAAACTACAATGAAGAATGGTGTTTGTGAGAAAGTTACACTTAAGGCTTTCTAAATGAGTATGTAGAAGAGTACTAAAACTATGATGTTATTCGTCTAATGGTATGCACAAAGGATCAAACTCTTGGAGAGGAGTTTGTATTGGAATTTTTTAATTATCAAAGCCAATCAAGGACCTTTGAGGACTATGTACATAGAAGAGACAAGCTAGGTCTCTTGAGAAGTAGTGCAGACATCGCTTGCAACACATGCACCAAAAAATTCAAGGGACATTGTCATAACTAAAAAATAAAAGGACATTAGGTACATCAATGAAAGATAAAAATCATCAACACTAAGAGATTTTAAGGATACTATTACAACTATTAGAAGTATGGGTATAAGGGATATGAATGCAGATCTAAACCCAATTGGCATCAAACAAGAAAACCAAGGTACATCATCATGGGAATACTTATTATTGGGATTACAATACAAGGTAAAATTGTTATTATTATCTTAAGTATGGTAATTTTTCTATAAATTGCATTAGGAAAAATTTCAAAGGTAATTACAATATATTGTTGAATGAGGTTGTATGCTTTAGTTGTCTTAAGACCAGTCATGTGAGCATGAATTGTCTAACTCAGTCACCTACATTGAGCAATGAATTGAACAAATGAAAAGAAAAGGTAGATTTTGAAAAGGAAAAGATGTAGATGACAAGACATGGAAAAAGAAATAAGATTGTAGCATATCAAGCCAATATGAGGTCACTTCATCTAATGGATCAGGTGATTACAATACCCCCAACCAGGAAATCAAAGGTATGTGTAAAACTAACATTTGAAATGATATATTTTGCATCAGTTCAAAGTATTTAAGAAATGTAAAGCATTTATCAACATATATTAAGATACAATAAAGTTATTAGGACAAACAGAAAATCTATCATTTTGTTACTTCCTTTTTTTCTACCGAGCATTAAAATTTTTGTAGTTACTATCAAGTAATGAAGGTATGTTAGTGATCATTGACCTTGCTATGATAACTAAGCATATTGGAAAACCCTATAGGGACCAGTGAACAGTTGTATGTGTACTAATAATTAAATGGAAGTTTTTGAGGGTTATATAGTCAATTTTTTGAGTCATTTACACTTACCATAGTTTGAAGAGCATGAAGGAGATTTGTCAAAGGAGATTCAAGCATTTGCAACCTAGATTTTATTACAACTTGACACCATATAAAAAATTTGATAGGTATTTAACTTGTGTCAAGTTGCATCATTTCATGTTTTGCAAACCCTAGAGAGTCAAGATGGCATCATGTTCTTCAACAGCACTTGGGAAAGAGAGGAAGCAATTTTTTTAAATATCCAATTGATTAGAAATGATGTTAGAAAACCTCCATTCCATCTCATTCCTGAGATCATATATAAATGAGTGTTGAAAATATAAGAGGAGTACCTAAGAGGGGAGGGATTGAATTAGTTACTATAAAAATATATCCTAGGTCCCTTAGATTTCAGTACAAAATAATTCTACTAATCCTTGGCAAACAAAGAAATGTTGTAAATTGGTAAACTCTATAATTGCTTGATAATTACTTAACATGCAAATCTTAAGATGTTATCTATGATTACTAATTATTCTAACTTAGTTTCAAACATAGAAAAAAAATAACATGAACAAATTTCACACCAAGATTTAATGTGGAAACCCAATTTGGGAAAACCATCAATTGCAACTAGTTATTGTTTTCACTCTTCTAAAGTGATCCCTATTAGGAGCTAACCCTATTAAAGGTTACAAGATACACTATTAGGTGTGACTCTATTAGAGGATTTAATTACCCTATTAGGAGTGTCATTTTGAGAGGCCTTTTGATAATTCAACAAACCTACCACCTTGTTAGAGGATTTACAAATAGCTATTAAGCCAACTCTGCTAGGAGATTTAGATTACTGCTACAATGGTTAGAGAGAAATAATGACATGACCTAAATTGGATGTAATTGAATTGATGATTACAAATCTCAATTATGGCTTCTAATTGATTCTTCCTAAGTGAATGTATCCTTTTAGCTTCACAAAGATATTCTACCTATCCTTCTAATTCACTTCCTCAATGCATCATTAGATCTTCAAAATCTTCCATGCATTTACATTCTTACACACTTCACAGAGTCTAGCTCAAAACTTGACCTTTTATTTATATCTTTTATTTTTTCAATTCAGCTCAAATACAACTTAGAATAATTAATATTCATATGATAAATCAATTAAACTCAATATGATAAAAAAAGAAAATCTTTTGTTAATTGACCCTGCTTGGTAGACACTAACTTAGAAATGGTTTTTCTATGTTAACCAATTGAAACTTGATCAACACTACATATTAGAAAATTTCCTTTGTTATTTGAGTGAACTAATTTAATATTATTTCCATCCAACATTTCCTTCATTAACTGAGTGACCTCGACTAACACTCATCATCTATACACTTTCCTTTAACACCCAAGTGAACTTGGTAGATACTACTTTTTGAACTAGGCAAACTCTAGATTGCTTGATAGACATAGAAAACTATCTCCATTTCCTAAGTGAGCTCAGCATACATTGATTGATAATGATATGAAATTTTGTGTAACATCAAAGACAATACACAATTAATTGATTTTATTGAACAATCTCCCTCTTTGGCATTGATGCCAACACAACTTGTCATATTACAATAATTTTTTTGGAGCAAGAATAAAGTAAAGAACATATTCTTAGTTTCATTCTAATTCTTATCAATGAGAACTCTCTCTATCAATGTGAACTCTTTCTTCCTTCAATATCTCTCACTTTCAGAAAACTTCTGTCTTCTTAGAATGCCTGCCAAGTTCATTCTCCCTCTTTGACATCTCTTCACTATGATATCACACTTCTTATTCTTTTCAATAAAATTTCTATGAGATATGATAGTATACTTCTCCCTCTTTGACAACACATCCCAAAGGTAATCCTTAGTGAAAGTCAATGTAAGTTAAGTATTGATTCATTTGCAATATGCCCTTTCCAATTCTGCATCAATTGATTGATCTTCAACATGCTCTTATTGATGCATCACTAAACTTCATTTTAGTGAACTTTAGATAGGGAAATGACCCCTAGCTTACCTCTTAAATACAAAAATGCATCCTTAGGTAGTAGCTTGGTGAATATGTCTATATATTTTTTTTTTGTGTTCACGTATTCCAATCTAACTTCTTTATCTTGTACCAATTCTCTTAAAAAGTGATATTTTAGAGAAATGTGTTTTTTTTTTGTATGCATCATTTTGGTTTCTTTGATATATTGATTGCAATAGTTTGATTAAAATATATGACTATTGGATCCTTGATCTCTACCTTCATACCTATCATCAGTTATTTGAACCAAACAATGTTAGAACAATTAGCTACTACTGCCACATATTTTTCCTCTATTGTAGACTAAGAGATACAATTTTGTTTCTTGCTTGTCCAAGACACTAATCTTTTATCAAGAAAGAATGGTCGACCACTAGTATTTTTTTCTATAATCAATACTTTTTGCCTAATCAACATTAGTGAGCACCTTTAAGTTCAAATTTCCTCCTATTTTGTACCATAAATCATACTCTTCAACACCTTTTATATATATCATGATTTTTTTGACTACCATCAAATGATTTTCTTTGGGATTTGCTAAGAATGTTGCCACTAGACTGACTGTTAATGCAATATTAGGCCTTGTATGTGCTACATACTGCAATTCTCCAATCAATTTTTTGTATGTGGTCTAATCTACTTATTTGATATCATCATTTTTGTAATGCTTAAGTCTAGTAGACTTAGGGGTTCCAACTAGTATTGAGTCTTCCATTCCAAATTTCTTTAGTATCTCCTTGATATATTTATATTGAGTAATGTAGATACCATCTTTCTTCTACTAAATCTACAATCCAACAAAGAATTTTATATCTCCAAATGTAGACATCTCAAATTCCTTACTTATTTCTTAAAAAAATTCCTTGTACAAGTCATAATTTCCTATGAATAATGTGCCATCAACAAATATTTTTTCCAACACAATCGTCTTGTCTAGTCCTTCTTTAATATAAAAACTATTGTTATCATTTGTTCTTTGGAAACCAATCTATACCAAGTTATTATGAAGTTTTTCATATCAACCTCTAGGAGCTTTCTTGAGACCATATAATGCCTTGTGTAATTTGTAGACCATGTCTCTTTCCCTAGGATCCATAAAACCTTATGGTTGTTCAATGTAGACTTCCTCATCAAGAATTCCATTCAAGAAAATAGATTTAACATCTAGTTGATAAACCTTAAATCCTCTATTAGTAGCATATGCTAGTAGAGTTCTAACACCTTCTAATCTTTCAACAGTAGCAAATGTTTCATCATAATCAATACCTTCTTGAGAATAACCTTTCCATACCAACGTTGCTTTGTTTTTAGATACTTTTCCATCTTCATTCAACTTATTTTTGAACACCCACTTTGTGCCAATTACATTTTTTACCTTAGGCCTATGAATAGGAGTCCATGTTTTATTCTTCTCTATTTGTTCTATTACTTCATTCATTGCTTCAATCCAACTTTCATTTTCCAAAGCATAAACACTTCTAGGTTCAAATTCAATAAGTAAATATGTACTTAATTTGCCTCTTGTCATTGTTCCATATGATTCGTCTCCAACAATGTGTTCAGGTACATGATGCCTTCTAACATATCTTGCTAATTCTTTGGATTTATTGATTTCATTATGAACTTTATTGTTAAGCTTGGGTCCCATTTTTTGTGACTCAAGTCCATCAGACTCAATTTTCTCTTGAACTAGCTTGGTTGCTTGTAATTGTGACTCAAATCCTCCAAACTATGACTCAAGTTGCACTATTTGCAACTTGGTAGCTATTGGAGACTTTGGGGACTCAAGACGTGAAGGCTTCTTTATCTTAGATAGATTTGGTAGGGTATCAAGTTCACTATTAACAAATATTTTATAATCCTCGGTCTCTTTACTACTTTCTTCTTCACTCCTTTCTACAAACTCATCAATTCTCACATGTGTACATTCTATGATTTTATGAGTAGACAAATTCAAACATTGTATGCTTTACTTTTGTAAGAGAATCCTAGAAATATGTCTTCATCACCTTTTTCATCAAATTTTCCTTTTCTAAATTCTTTCAAGATGTAACATTTGCTACCAAATACTTTCAAGTAACTTGTATTAGGTTTGTAGCCATACCATAGTTCATAAGGAGTTTTTTTAAAGTATTTTTTCATTTGTACTTTGTTCAAGGTATGAATTTTAGTGATGATAGCTTCCTTATAGTATTTGATTACAACATTCTTTTCTATCATTAATTTTCTTGCATAATCCATGATGGATCCATTTCTTCTTTCAGTATACCATTTTTCTCTAGTGTATTGGGGGCTAATACTTGTCTTTTAATTCCCTTTTCAATGCAAAATTCATTGGAGATGAATTCACCATCTCTATTTGATCTTAAGTATTTTAACTTCTTTCTAATTTCTTTCTCTACTCCTGCCAAGTACCACTTGAATTTTGTAAAAGCTTAAGATTTTTCTTTTAGATACATTACAGTCATCATTCTAGAATAATCATCAAAAAAAAGAATGAAAAACTTTTCTTTGCTATAACTTTGTATTCCAATAGGTCCACATAAGTTTGTATGGACAAGCTCTAAGACTTCTTTAGAATGATTTTTTTTTCTTTTGAAACTGGTCTTTCCCATCTTACCAATTTGGCAATTTTTGCATAGACCCATATTAGGCTTCTTCAAAGTAGAAATACCTCTTACTCTTTTGAGCTTTCTTATCTTAACCAAATTATCAAAATTTACATTACATAATATTTTGTGCCATAAATAGCTTTCTTCTACTTTAGCAATAAAACATGAACTTTCACTGAGATCAAGATAAAATAGGTTACCTTTTGTTTGCTTGCCAATTCCAACCAGATTTCCTTTACCATCTAGTAGTTTGGCCTTTCCATTCATGAATTCTACCTTGAATCTAATGTTATTCAACTATGCCACACTCAGTAAATTATATTTTAGTCCTTCAACCCAATAAGTGTTATCACATACAAATCCATTGGTCAAAGAGATACAACCTCTTCCTTTTACATTATAGGGTTCATTGTTTACAAATCTTACACTACCTCCATCATAATATTCCAGGTGCTCAAACTTTGTTTTATCTCCAGTCATATGATGTGAGCAACCACTATCAATAATCCATGTATCATTTTTTATAATATCAGAGATAAGTGCCATCTTATCTCCTTCATCATCAGATTCATCTTTTATTGCAATATATACCATTTCATTTTCACTATTATTAGAATCTTTAGCCATAAAACAATATTTATTACCTTTTTCCTTGTAGTTCTTGTAATTTTTGAGTTTCTTCTTCCCTTTTTACTTATTACTTTTCTTCTCATCCTTGTTTTCTCTATTTGGACACTTAGTAGCAATATGAACAACATCTTCACAAGAAAAATAGATTAGAGAAATCTTTCCTTTGTACTTTCCTCTACCTTTAGAATATTTCCTTACAAGTAGGGCTTCAACAACTTCAAGAACATTGTTAGAACTTTCATCTATTCCTTCCTCACTTCTTTATTGATTAGCCTTTGATTTCTATCTTTTTTCTTCAAGTGAAAGTTTGGCTTCAAATGCAGACACAATATTTTTGGACCTAATAACATAGTTATCATAGTTATTTAACTCAAAAGCTATCAATCTTCCAACTAGAGAATCCAAAGTTATTTTTTTATTTGGATCACATCTCATTTCTTGAATAGATGATACTCTAATTGCATAAATATGAAGAATAGTTTTAACTACCTTGCTTAAAACTATTTTGTCATCAATGTCACCTCCAGATGCTTTGACTGCACTCACACTTGCTTTGATTCTTTCCATATATTTTGTTGTGTTTTCATCTTCTCTAATTTTCATCTAATCAAATTGAGCTCTAAGACTTTTTTCTTTGGCTCTTCTTACATTATTATCTCTTCCATCGACATCTTTCAATTTGCTCCATATTTCATGCATTATTTTCTAGAATTTTACTTCATCAAATTCAACATAATTGAGAGTAGATTCAATATCAATCATCATGATTTTATGATTCTTTTTCACAAAAATATCTTCAACTGAAAATATTCTAGTAGGAGTCTTATATTCAACATCAAGATATTTACAAATTTAATCACTCATAGTCACCATATGCAATCTCATAGATCCTTTCCATGCTGCAAAGTTGTCTCTCTTCAACTTGGGAATCTCTCTTTCGTAAGACATCTTGATCTTTAGCTTAGATCCTTAAAACCTTCTCTATAAGCATCAAGTGCTCGAATACCAATTGTTAGAAATATAAGAGGAGTAATTGAGAGGGGAGGGGTGAATTAGTTACTACAAAAATATATCTCAGATCCCTTAGATGCTAGTAAAAAATAATTTTGTTGATGCTCAACAAACAAAGAAATGTTGTAACTCAAAAAAATCTACAATTGCTCAATAATTACTTCACATGCAAAACTTAAGATGTTATCTATGATTATTGATTACTTTAACTTAGTTGCAAACACATAAAATAAATAGCATGAACACATTTGACACCAATATTTCATGTGGAAACCTAATTTGGGGAAAACCACTAATTGCAACTAGTTACTATTTTAACTCTTCTGAAGTCAGCCCTATTAAGAGCCAACCCTATTAAAAGTTACAAAACACACTAATATCTCTAACCTTGTTAGAGGATTTGATCACCCTATTAGGAGTGGATTTGTTAGAGGTATTTTAACAATTCAACAGAACTACCACCTTATTAGAGGATTTACAAATAGCTATTAAGCCAACTCTGTTAAGAGATTCAGATCATTGCTACAATGCTTAGAGAGTAGCAATGACATGACCTAATTTGCATGCAATTTAATTGCTAATTATAGTTCCCAATTCTAGCTTGTACTTGATCCTTCCTGATCAAATGTATCCTTTTAGCTTCACAAGGATATTCTACTTATCCTTCTAATTCACTTCCTGACTACATCATTAGATCCTCAAAATCTTTCATCCATTCACATTCTTACACACTTCACACAATCTAGCCCACAAATTGACCTTTTATTTATATCTTTTATTTTGTCAAGTCATCTCAAATAAATCTTAGAATAATTAATATGAATCTTCTTAGTCAGTTAGAACCAAGAGATAAATCAACTAAAGTCAATATTCCAAAATAAGAAAATCCTTTGTTAGTCGACCCTACTTGGTAGACATTATCTCAAAAATGATTTTTATGTATTAACCAAATGAAACTTGGTCAATGCTACATATTAGAAAAGTTCCTTTGGTAATCAAGTGACCTCAGTTAACACTCAACTTCCATAGACTTTTCTTTGATGTCTGAGTGAACTCAGTAGATGTTGCTTTTTAAAGTAGGAAAACTCTAGATTGCTTGGTAGACATAAAAAACTATCTACACTACATGATTGAGCTTAGCATAAACTAAATGATAATGATATGACATTTTTGTAACACCAAACACAATACATAATTACAATTGTATTCAGCAAGGAGATCAAGTTGGTGTGCTATCAATGATACCACAAAAGGTTTTAATAATCTAGGATGTACGATATTGTTATACCTAAAAGGTAGATAATTTTGGAGATTTATAAATTAGAGGAACTCATTAGAATTTGTGTGAGAATGAAATTTTGAAAGAACACAACAAAATCATAGAAAAAAAAGGGTTAACATGAGCCCTAGATTTCATGCAAATGTTCAAAGCAAAATGGACAAGGAAGAGTCATATTCATGACAATTAGATATGGTTAGGAGGAAGACCAATTAGAATACCTAAGATAATCATTCATAGAGTCATAGGGTATCCAACCCTAGACCAATAAAAGACATTGAATAGTGATGAAAAAGAGATTATTGAGAAGAACATTGGACTAGTGTGGAACAAACATGAAATGTCAATTGAGACCATTATAGACCATATTATAGAATTTACTTGAAGAGTGATCGAATACATATCCTACTATTCTAGCCAAATCAATAGTGTGTCATGCATTTCCATTGGCCTATGCTATAAGATTGTGAAGAGAGATCAAATCTATGACTTAGCCAAGCTAAAACTTCAGAAACTATCAGAAAATCTAGAAACTATTAGAAAAGAAAAGAGTGCCTCATGTAAGTTTGGATCACTTCTCATTTGCATATTCTTTTATGTACAAAATTCAATTCCTAGATTTGGAAAGGTTGTATGGAAGAAAAATAGATATGTTACCCAATAGATAGGAGAGCTCATTAAGCAATTAGGTGATAATTTTGAATCAATAATGACTAGCATTTTGAAGACTTTAAGAAGTCTATGAAGAAAAGGTCAATAATTCATCTGTCACTAGTTGAACATTATAATGATGTTTTCTTTCTAGTTGATTCCCACTGCATATATGTATAGGCTACAATTCTAAGGGTAAGATGGTTAAGACATTCACCATATGAAATTAATGTTGATGAAACTTTAGCAACCATTATGAAATTATTAGAAAAAGAGTTTGATAAGGATGCTACATTCTTTGGGAACTATGAGGAAGAAAAATCAAGGATCACCATTAAATTACAAATTTCCATAGTTATAAGGAAGAAGAACAAGATGGTGAGGAAGCTAAAAGGAAAATTGGGTGAATAAGAAGAGGAAGAAGAAGATGAAGGAGGATGAGGAAGAGGATGAGGAGGCTGAGGAGCACCATTGGAATTGATTCAAGGATTAGGTGAGGAAAAAGATGATGATGAAGAGGATGTCGACTAGGAAATTGAAGAAACTAGTAAGAAGAGGAAAGAACAATAGAAGGTAGTGCAAAAACCAAAAAAAAATTAGCAAAGGAAATTATAAATAAGTCAGGTCCACCGTTAACAAGGTCAAGCATAAGGGATGCCACTACAAAAGCTAAGGAAACAAAGGCTAAAGACAGCTGAGAGTATTCCATAGTAGAGCCTAGTCAGCCTGCTAAGAAGCTGAGAAGAAATTAGAAATAAAAATGTAACTTAGATGATGAGAAGATAGAATCTAATGACTTAAGTCAATTCAAAGTGGTAAGCCACAATATCTCATCTAACATTGACAATTTATGTGAAAATTTAAAGATCAATGTAGATTATCTAGTTTTTCACATATTAATTTTGATAAGTTAGGGAGTGAGGATAAACATAATCTTGAAGAGGATAATAATGATATTGTGTCCACATTTAAGACCACTCTAGGTATGTGCAAGATCATGGTCAACCAAACTATGCTCTTAAGTGGCAATTAAAAAGTAGAAAATCAGGGTTATGTCAACTTGACATGCAATTTTCTACTTATTATTAACTTTATATCAAAAAGTTAAGAGAAAATAGTCTCTAGAAAATTGAATCTAGTTTCTAAACTACTAGGACTTATCTAAGAAAAATAAAAATTGATTGGTTATAATTTTACATTTTAATGCAATATTACAAAAAATTTAGAACAAAAATAAGTAGACGTATGTCTGACTACCTTAATCAAAACCAAATGATAATATTTTTTAATAATATTCTAGATATAAGTATTATACTCATGCCTGGATGTGACACATATTTTTGGGTATTTTTATTCTAAATAAATAATAAATAATTAATTTTTGACTTTAATATTTTTGGAATAAAAAAAACTCTGATGTCTTACCACTTTAACTAATTCAAAACTCTGCAAAATTCATTTTTTTCATTTTTTTCCTTATGGTAGAAGAAACATAGAATGTGATGCATCTTTTGGATTTAAAAAATGTTGTATCATTTGAAAGTTATAGTTGTTTTTCAAGTAGTGTGTCAGTCAACACTATACGTAACTCCATTAGAAAGTAAGTAATAATTACTTACTAAACTCATAATTTTACAAACCTTACATTTATGGAAAGATAACATGTAGTGCCTCTCCCATTTGAATTTTGTTAGTCATCCTAATAAATGCAACCTTGTTGATCTTTTGTTGTGATGGATCATGATTGTGACTATTAGTGGTCTATACCATTGAGGTGTTTGGATTTATGTTTCTGCATCAATTGCTTTGATTATGCTTTGACTGATTTAGGAGATTATGATATGACTTATGGTTCACTGAGGTTTGTGCCAATGCTTACCAGGATCAATGTGGTATCATGAGGTTGTTCCATGATTACTTTAAGATGTGTGTAGAGATTGCACTGTGTACTATTACCATGCTACATTGGACTAGGTTCCTGTAGCAGTGGATAGTCATGTTTATGATTGTGTTCACTTATGTGTTTTATGTGCCCTTTTAATGTTGCTTAAACAATCCTTATTAAATGCTTAAGTAATTAGAAATGGATTGTTCATGTTGGATTATTTGGTTATGTGTTGTAGACATTTACCTTGTTATATTTTGATCTGAGAGATATATATTACTTATGTGATGTTTTATATTTGAGAGGACCTAAGGGTCAAATGTTATACCTTGACTTCAGTATCATAGATTTTAGACTACTATGTTGTTTAGTTGATCATATTACATGATGATGGCATTTTGAGATGATAGTGTGTTTTATGATGATATTTGGTTATCTGGTATTTGGACATACCTCTGATTATGTTAGGTGATGGATTTAATGCTATGGTTATTTACTTCATTCCTACATTGTTATGCTTTATGCGAATGTGAGTGATGTAAATAGATTATTTTAATATAATTAAATAAATGGTTAAATTAGGTGATTTAATGCATTTATTGCTTCGGCTGTGTTATTATATGCAACTACACTTGATTGTGTTGTTTAGTGTGTAGGATTTATATCCCTGACAGTGGCACATGGAGTTAGTGATTCAGCCATTCATATTTTACCAATGTCATCCTTGTATGGTTGACGTATCCTTATTTTAATTATTTTATTAAACCTTTTTGTGATTATTAAATTTGAACTCATTTGTATTATGTGATTAGACTAGTAAGCATGTCTACGCATTTAGAGGTTCACATTGTCATGAAAGTTATTAAGAAAATTTCTATGTTTTTGGGTTTTTCGGCTTTTTAATTGTTTTATTTTAATTTCTAGCAGCTTTGCAACAGATGAATTCCTATTTCTAGGAATAGACTATTTTTTTTTGGGTCAATTTGGGGTTTAACTAGGTTGGCTAGTTATTTTCCCTAATTGATTATTCACTCCAAAAGTGAATAAATATCCAAAAAGGAATTTAATTCCTCACTTCTCACTTTTGATTTAAAAAGTTTGAGTGTAAAACCCAAAATCCTCTTCATGAGGATTTTCTATTTTGTTTGTTGTCGGAGCTATGGGCATGGGATCGTCGCAAGGTTGGGCTCATTGGATCTAGCTCAAGGAAACCTTAGACTATTATGATTTTTAGCTACTTTTGCAGGCTATTTATTTTATGGTTCAGATTCACATTTTTCCCTTTTGGCTGTGAGGTAGGGCTTTCCTATTTTATTGTTTCTACTCCCTTTCTGATTCTGTTTTTGGTAGCCATTTGTTTAGAGGCTAAGAACTAGTGTTCCCCTTCATTTTTGTATGCTAGTTCTACCCATTTGGGTGGGTACAAACATTTTCCTATTTTTTAGGATGAGGGTTTGGGGTTTTACGCCATTATGCTGGCCATCTTTACATACAATGTCTGAACTTGATTATTTTTGGATTTTGGAGTTTTTGTGCCCAAAGGCTAAATGGGTTTTAATTTTGGGGTTTTTACCTCATTTTGTGTGCCACCCTATTTTCTTGGGTTTTCTTGTCACAATGTGGGTTGTGGACCTTGATGATCCATTTGGATATCAATCAGACCACCATTACACTTTTATGTTGCATTGGGATGCATGTTGCATCCATACTCATGACACTATGGTTGGTTGAGTGATTTTATACCTAGTTTTATCTTTTCTTTTGGACCTTTGATATTGGCTCATGGACACTAAGGTTCATATAGAATCTATGCTCTCAAATTAAGGTCGGTTGAGTGAGTTCATGATGTTTGGTCTTTTTGTATCATTGGAATTTGTGTAGAATCCACACTCCTAGATTGAGGTTGGTTGAGTGATTTCATGATGTATGGTTTTATTGGCCCTGGGATTCGCGTAGAATCTGTCCTTCCTATGTTGCTTTTAGGAGGGTGTTATCTTTTGCATTGTTTTCTCATCTTGTCCTTGTGTTTTGATCTTCGTGATGGTGGTGTGCTACACATGAGTACATGTGCATACATTTTTTGGGTGACTTGTGAGGCCTGATCTTCCATGGTACTTCTAGAAGTTATGATCACTAGGGTTGGGATGGGAGTATGAATGCCCATGGGCACTTGTCATAGGATGAGCATGGGTAGGGTAGGGTAGCATATGGAGGGGGTTTATATCTTGTAGCTCAGTGATCATGGCACTATGGGTTGGTAGAGGAAGCTTTATATAAGTGATAACTAAATAAAATGTGTGAATGGTAATAAAACTTAAGATAATAAAATGTGTGAGCACCCGATTAAGTTCTAGGACACAATGTGTGAGCACCCATTTAAGTTTGAGGACACATGATCTGAGCTTGGGATTTTTGATGCCAAGTGACTCTCCATGATTTTAGCCCCTACTTAGCAGTCTATTGATTTTTTGACTAGAACCTATACCACTTGCATTGTCTTAGGTTCTTGGTTACAACCATCATACTATCTGGCGTGAGTGTTCGCCATGGATGTTGTGTTTTATGTGTGTTTGTGGTTGGGTCATCATCTCCATTGGCATGGTTGGTGTGGACCTATGGGTGTCATGTGGTTGGGAGGCATAGCTACCTCTACCACTACTAGAGACCAATGTATAGAGGTGGTCTTGTTCTAGTGCGACTGTTGCTGGATATTTTCACTTGATGCTTCAGGCTCTGGAGTATGCTTTCTTGTGATTTATGCTTTCATTAGAATGCTTGGATATCATGTTTAGCTTATGTTAGTTTATTTGATGCATTCCCATATTATGATATTTTGCATATGACTAGATGATGTGAATTGTTGTATTGGATTATCTATTGCTTATTGGTTAGCATGTTAGATTTCCTTATTATAGTGACTAGTATGTAATAGGTGGTGTTATCTACTTGCAGGTTTATCTTTTGTTATACTAGTAGAATGTTAGATTTCCTTATGCTTTTGGTTATTAGCATGTTTAATAGTGACATCCCTATTATGACAATATTGTTGATTTGACCTGTGGCTTGGGATGTTACGTGCAGGGGATGACTAGGGCCCATGATGGTCTTATGATGCTATTGATGGTTTGGAGGAATTTTGTACTTAGTTTAGTTGTTCAGTTATTGTGATGTTATTTCTATACATTATGATGCTCATGATTCACTATGATATTTCTTTCAATACGTTATGTTATTTCTATGGTTTAGATGGACAGATGTTCCTCTTTCTTGTTCCTTGAAATATTGTTGATTATGCTCTTGAGTGTTTGCTCCTCGATCTATGTGGATCCAATACTCTCTAGTGTGGAGGTTTTGAACTCTATTTTTCTCTATTTTTACCCTTTTGTGTGTTTCTTAAGTTTTTTTGTGTTTCTATGGGTGACATTTTATCAACATGGTGTGACACAAAAATGTATCGCACGCCCATTGAAACTCTGTTGTGCATCTCTTGATTCTATTGCACGCCCACTAGAGAAATATTGTGTGATACTAGAAAGTATCACACCTCCTTGTGAGAAATGTCATATGAAACCCTTAAAGTGTCATACACCTTTGGGAGAAGTATCACCCAGTCCTTTAAATTGTCAACCTCCTTTAGAAATGTTGTGTGATACTTTTCTATGTTGTATTAAACTATCACTGGTTTTTGTAAAAACCTGTGTAGGCGCACAGTAGACACTTTTTAGTCTAGTTCAATCTTTTTGAGAGTTGATTTGGATACCCTCTTCGGTGTTCTTCAACACTATGGTGTTACTTTTTTATTTCTGTTGTGTGTTTCTATAGTGTGTCTCTTGGGGTTTAAAATATATCATTGAAGTATAAGTTGATGTATATTTAATTCATTATAGTTAAGATATATTTTAATATATCTAATGAATCTTTTGATATAGGTTTCAGACCTCTCAAAGATAAGATAAAGATTCTAGGAAATTATAGGGCTTCAGAAATTCAAACTTAGCCAATATTCATGGCTTTAGGATTTCAGACTTAGCCAAATTTTAGGATTCTACATTCTACCCCAACTTGGCATTTTTTGATGTGTGGTCATTTCTTTGAGCCCTCATCTTGTGCATGGTTGTTGTTGGCATTTAGAGATCCATTGGTTGCCAAGATTGTGGTGAAGTCTTCTATTGTGATATTTGTGATCCCTGTATGATGTTGTCGTGTGCATTCATATTTGTAAAAAAAATAAAAATCTTAGCTTATATTGAATCCTTGTTCCAAGGATCTCCGGGTGGGGCATTACATAACAACATTCTTAAGAAACCCTTTTCATTTCATCAAATTTTCATGGAAAGAAGTCATCAACTACATGTTTGAAGTAAAAATCACATAAAAATAGGCCAAAAGCGCATTTTAAGGATGTTTTTAAAGTTGACCATATAGTTTTGGTATCAAAAGATATATTAGACCTTATAAAGATATTAATTACTTTCATTTAGTATTAGAATGGGTGGTAAAAAAGTTGAAATAGATTTTGAAATGGTTTGAGATATTTTAGAACTATAGATTTTTTAGATTGCCACTTTTTTGCACACCATGATCCTGTACATACCCATCCATTAGATATTTCTAATTCTATTCCTATAAGTCTATATGAGAGATTTGAGAAAAAGTGGAAGTTTAGTTTATAGACTAAAAAGTTAATGAAAGAGGCTACTTTATCCATAGTCATGCCTAAACTTAACAAAAGAATGATTACAAAAGCTATAGAAAGGCACAAAGGGATATTTTCTCCCAAGTACCACAAATTTAACATTTTGAGGAAAAAAGTAGAAGAGATGGTAACCCAAACCAAGTTACTATGGAAAAGGAGGATACATCAGAAGAAAAGGATGACATAGCTAGGGAAAATGCACAAGATGCACATGATGCTCAAGTGTTAAGCTCCTGTCTACCACATATAGAGTAAAAGTCTATAACCATTTAAGACATACTTGATAACTCCACTCATAATGCAAATCCATTGAGTGAGGAAGATATAAAGTCATTACAATAGGAATACATTGATATTGTTCTACCATGCACAAATCTTGTATTAGTAAGGATTGATGAATCTCAAGAGGTTGAGGTTGCATCCACTAAGAATGATCAAGTAATAGAAAGATACATGATCAGTGCCATCAACTATCATTGAGGTGAAAGAAAATGAGCCATAAGAAATGACCACAGATTATTGTGTAACTCTTGAATAGAAATAACATCTAAATCAAGCTCCATCTTTAATACAAAAAATTGTGATTAATATGAAAGAGGAGGAAGTATCACCCATTACATCACTTCCAAGTATACTAAGTTCAATATTACCATCTGGTGTGGAAGATTATGAAGAGGCAAATGAAAAGATAAATGATGAGGAAGAAAACCCAACAGTAGCCCCACTGTAACCTAGTGAAGAAAAATAGGGGAATTAATAGAAGGAAGATAATAAGATGACTATTAAGCCAGAGAAGAAAACTTCCATTCAGAAATTGGTTACCTTACCAGTCACTACACCTCCTCTGAGCAGCCATATTTTTCATGTACTGAGTACTCAAGCCACACCATTGAATATATCAATGCCAAGTACCCACACACCCAAGAGTGTTGAAGCTACATCATTTGAGGATGTAAGTTTAGATGAGGTGAATATATTACCAACATTTGATCTGACAACAATAACTCTTGAAGAAATGAATTTTCTTCAAGAGGCTCTACAAAGGAAGAAATGACAAGAAATTTTAAGGAGAGAGGACAAGAACAAGAAATTTTGGTATGAAATTAAAGACATTATCAATGATGTTTTTAGTCTCTCATATTCATTATCTAATAAGCCTATTATAGATCAACTTGTACATCTAGTTGACAAAATAAAAGATGAAGATATAGAAACCAATGTTAAGTCATTAGAATGGTTTGAGAGAAAATTTCAAACCAAAGTTATGGATAATATATCTAGTGCCATTGCACTTAGTAAAGTTGATTTAGAAACTAAAATATAGGGTTTGAAAATAGTTTAGGGAAACATTTATTCTTTTTACACAAATTTATGTGATGTTGATATCTTTACCCAAGAGACACAACAATCAATTGAAAAGTTGCAAAGAGAGTTGAAATCAATTGGAAATTCATTATAAATCTCTCTTGTAACTTTCCAATTACATTTTTTGAGATTGATGCTAATATATAATAGGCTTTTTGATCTATAAGAAAAAGATTCAAATATTAGATCCTCTCTGATCAACATACAATCCATGTTGAATCCACATTTGGAAGTTCTACAAAAGGAATAAGCCCAAGTAGGAGCATTGATTAAGAAATATCCATAGCTTTCTACTCATGAAGGCTTAATTGATATGGTTATTAGCCTAGAAATCTAGATTCAAACACTAGATGCAGCAAGAGATAATTAGGATTCAACATTGCAAATCATCATGCAAGTGTATAAGCCATTTTTGGACAATTTTGAAAATTTTAAAGTTTTTTTCAAAGAAAATATCTACTTAGAGGAAGTTATAGAACATAAGTGAAACATTAACTTAGAGGGAGTAAAATTAACAAGGTAACTTCAACATTTTTTGAAAATTTTGATGTTTTGAAGATTTTACATATAAGTCAAGCAGAGAAAATACATTTTCTAACTTATGCATGAAGGAATGCAGATGCCATTGCAAAGTTTTTTTGACACTCATGTCAAAGTGGGAGATTGTTAATGTCATTGTAGTGAAAAAACACTTAGTGATTATCTAGCAAAGAATAGTGTGAGTTGACTACACAGTTTATGTTTTGATGGGAACACAACCCAAGCACAAAATGGGCACAACAGGAAAGGGAAATTTTATTAACTTTGTAAATAAGCTAATACATTCAGTAAAGAGAAAATAGACTTCAAAACATGCCCTATGGTCTTACAATAGCATAAATTTGGAGATAATTTCTCCTTTCAGTACCCCCTCTCAAACTCCACTCCAAACTGCCTTTTACAATGCCAGAAATGTCCTTAAATAGACCCCAGAGGGTTAAGGATTAGGAATACATTCTAGAAAGTGCTAGTAGGCATCCACCGACCAAGTAGAAGGCTCTAGAAGCAATGTTATGAGTTGGTGCAAATCTAGAAGAATCCAAAAATGGTAACCGAACTTTTGGGAGGCATAACTTTTGAACCGTAGCTCCTATTGACGAACCGTTTACATTTTTGAAAAGCTCTCAAAATGCTCTATACCCCTATGAACCAACTTCACTCATCCCCATTTTTTGGCCCTGTTTGAGTTCATTTAATGCCCCTAACCTAACTTTGAAGCATTCTTAAGAGGTCTCCAAAAATTGAAAAACTGTAATAACTTTCAAACTGTGGGGCCTTTTGACTTGATTCTTTTTTTGGAATGCTCTAAATTACAATTAAATTTATCCAGCCAATTTACACCTTCTAGTTCACCAAAATGATGGCTCAGTTCTCCTATTTTTTTGGCATTTACATGTATTCCAATGTGTTCAAATACTCTATCCTAGAACACTGATAGTCAAACTGTGAGAGTTGGAACCTTTATTTGACCCAAATAGGTATCTAGAAATGAAAACACATGAAATAAAAACTAAGTCTAAGTACATTTTTTTGGTTGACACAGGATTGCCCTTACACCTCTGGATGCTCTTGCATCATGTTGAGTGAATAGAGTGAGATGAGTGATCAGAGCGAACGATATTGAAGTTGATGAAAGATCAACCCCATAGCTCCCAAGAATCAACTATGTGCAAACACTTGCCATAGAAGAGAGAAGAAAAAGCTATGGAGGCTTGAATTTATAGATCCATAGATGAGATATTCTTGATTAGAAAAAAGATAAATTTCTATTATCAAAACTGAATGAATAAAATGAGATCAATCCTTATAAAAGGAGATCAAAACCCTAATAGGTAAAACCTAGGTTGCATGATTCTAATTAATAAAATAATTAATTATTATATGTGCCAAAATTTTAACTTAATTAAACTAGAGATAATAAGTGAATTAATAATTAAATTAAAATTATATAATGAATAATTCAATATTTATTTACTCTAACACCCACCCTTAAGATAAACTTTGGAGTAGCTGAAAACATAGAAACTACTACTGAAAGCAAATTTGGGTCCTAGAAAGAAAGGCCTGATGAGGCATCCAAGCACAACCAAATCTCTAAAAAGAGTTGAAATAGAGAAAGCCACATGAGAAAAACTCTACTCCAAAAATAGATAAAAATAATGTTCTAGAAGATAGGAAAAAAAGATATGACGATAAAGAACACTACTAAAGCATGAAGCTACAAATATTGTCAAACTATTGATTCAAAGAACCTCCACTATATAGAACATGACTAGGTAGAGAAGACTAAGTCTAAAGAGTTGATTAATAAAAGATGGAAAGTATCTTTATAGTCTCCAAAAATAGGAACGAAAGAAAGTAAATATGGTAAATGATCCATCTCACCAAAATGCATAGGTATCCAACCACTGCAATAGCCTACTACATAGGATCAAATACTAAATACATTGCTTACTCCATCAAACCAAGAAAGCAATAGAAACAACATAAACCCCACTATAATGTGAGAGGTAAGACATGAACATTGAAACTGAATGCAATATCTCTTACATAAAGAAGAACCAAGAACATCAAGAGAGAAAAAGAAGTACAAAAATCTATAATGGCATGTGTCATTCATACAACATGAGGCAAATGTCATAGAAGGAACACTTACTTGACAAAATAGGATGGAGAATATGGCCAACATGAAACTCCCCAAGGTACTTTATTATGTATTGCTAGTACAAAAAAACACAGAGATGTGCAAGATCCCAAAATACATTAGAGTGGCATTTTATCTTAGTGTGTTTGGAAAAATACTACAAAAGGAAGTCAACAAAAGATTAAATGAGACATAAGGCTAATACAAGAGATGGTGCAACCCATGAAAAATTATCTTAAGAAATCAAATTGATCTCTAGACCTAAAACAATCAAGATATCCACCAAAATGTAAAAAAGAAGAAAAGTGAATGGGATGTGCCTTGAGCAGAATCTGGAAAATAGAATGCCTCGAGATATGTTTTTCAAAGTGAAAAATATACCCTCTAATTTTGATAGCTAAAATAGGCCACCAAATAGCATTAAATTTCCAAATAAACTACACCATCATGATAGGCTCAGAACCAACTTTCTAATGATATATCATTTGTGAAAATCAGAGCTTGAAGGGGCATGTTATGGCCAAAAAACCACATGTAGTTCAAAAAGTACTAGAAGAGAAAACAAAATTTACCACCTCGAGATCCATGCCAAAATGCATTGGAAAGAATGTCCACTAGTACTAGACATTATGTTGAGAAATGTTCTAGTTTCATACCAGAACTATTTCAATTTGCATGCCCAAAAAATCTTGATTTGTGTAACCAAGAATGTCTATTTGTATGCATACAAATCTCAATTTGTGTGCTACAAAAATCTTGATTTTCATAAAAAAATCACAAAATCAGTCTCAAGAAATGTGCCAAAAATCTCAATTTAAAAATGAACTTGGACAAATTTTATATAAAAATAGAGGTTTTTGGGCATTATGAGCTCAATAATGATGTCAATTTTGGCTCAAAGTGCACCAAAAAATATTGAACCCACAGATTCAATACAAAATGCTCTGAAAAATTGAACCCTCTTAAACAAAAAACATAGATATGAAAGCCGAGCCAATTTTTTCGTAAACAAAACAAGGACATGAAGATCTAGAGCTCTAATACCATGTTGAAGTTAATGGAAGATCAACCCCACAGGTCCCAAGAATCACCTGCATGTATGTACCTATCACAAAAGAGAGAAGATAAAGCTATGGAAGCTAGAATTCATAGATCCATAGATGAGACATTCTTGATGAGAAAAAGATAAATTTCTATTATTAAAAATGAATGAATAAAATTGCAAAGAGATTAATCCTTATAAAAGGAGATCAAAACCCTAACACGTAAAACCTAGGTTGCATGATAATAATTAATAAAATAGGTAATTATTATATGCCCAAAGTTTAGCTTAAGTAAACTAGAAGAAAAAATAAACCTAAAAATTAAATCAAAATAATTTAATTAATAATGAAACATCTTATTACTCTAACAGATAGAGCATGTTGAGTAATATTGATCTAAATTATGAATTTAGGTTACAATACCTAGTGTACAACTTGCGATAATGTGATTAAATTGGAAATAGTTAAAATGTAATAGTAGATGTTCTGCAAGCCAAAAAGTGATCCATTCATTATGAAAAATAGAGTCTATACAAGTTTGATGGATCCCAAGGTCTATATATATATATATATATATATATATATATATACTTATAGAAGTTGCAACTTTTTACTCATAGCTCAAAATCATGAACCATCATAATTTCTATAAAGATATTCTAGATTTCTACATTTATTGTTTGAAGTCTTAAGCATAGCATTATGACTACCAAAGTCAAAAAGTGTCCCAAAGATCTCCAAAAATGCAAAATACTAGAATATAGTAAATATCAAAAAATGGCTTTTGATATTTTCTCATTTTTGCTTGTGCCAACATCCTTTGCATCTTCTTGGATTATGTTTTGATCAAATATGATAATTAATGCTGAGCAGTAGTATATATCAATTATTTAGTGTGTACCAACTCACTTAGGAGTTGAGAAAATAGGAGTTGAGCAAATAGAGTGTGCCAAGATATTCAAGTCCCAAGGAAGAGTGAGTGTCGAGCCATTTAGAAGTCAAGTATCAATATATAGAGCATAGTGAAGGCCAAGCATTAGAACCTATTGATGTCAAGTGAAAAATCAATAACATATATATTTTTAATGAAAAAAACTTCTATTTAAACCATTTTTGGCTAACATTTACAAAAAAAAAATAATTACTTAAAGAAATAAGGAAGGAGTCATATTACACATCCCTATGCTATGCATACAACCAATCATATTGAGGGAAGAATTAGTCAACAATAAAGATCAACCATAGCCATTGATTCTAAATTGATTTCATCTCCATGCTGTTTATAAAAGAAGTAAATGCTCATGGTAACATATATTGTGAAGGAGGATGCTAAGCAAAGTATCTGGTTTGAAAGAAACATCGAGAATATGGGTAAGAAAGATGTAATCATGATAATCAAGAGATAACTACAAAAGAGAAGATCTAGCATCAAACAGTTTGGTGCTAACCAAAGGATTATGTGTTGAATCATTCAAAGATGTGATACAAACTAAATCCTTTAATATAGTAGTATTAACAAGATTTTATAAATCTCTTAACTAAGCACTTACTTCATGGTGAGTTTAAATCCTTTAGCAAGGTGAAACATAATAGTTTGTGTAAGCCTTTAATAAGGTATACTTTTTACAATGTAGATTAGATTTTACAATCAAAAAATTGTAGCAATAATAAGCCATGCTTTATAACTATGGTAGTGAAGATTTGTGATTGTAATCTACACTACAATTTTACCTTCTCTTTGGAGGGTTTCTAGGTAACCAAATTCTTTTTTTTCTTGTTGATTTATTTCATACTTTCGATGTGATGAATGGTTACATATTTTAGTTTGCATGTTAAGTTATGAGATGGATGTATGGTGATATATTTAGAGGAAAAAGTTTTAAGTGTTGATTCAACCCACCCCCCTCCTCTAAGAACTTACTCTCCTATTATTAATTCCAATAGTTGCTCATTAGTTTTTACGTGAAGATATTTGGAAAGGATCATGTTATATACACCAAGTCATCGAGTCAACTAAAAAATTGCATGAAAAAATTGAAGAAAATGAATGGTCAGTTGAATTATGAATACACATTTTTATGAATGACTAGCAGGTAGTCAATGGATTTATTCTACTAAGTAGAACTCATAGTTTTGTCCTCTTTTGTTTATGCCAATCCTATATATGTGGATTGATTGTTTTTATTTTTGAATAAGAAATTATATATATTCCACTCATAGTTAATTTGAAAGAGGATGTACTATTATGTTAGTTTCATATTCAAGTTGTAATATTTTTAGAAAGTTAGTCAAAATTTCAATAGTTTACCAAGTTAATTTCGAACTTGTTTTAGCATTTCATAAGTTGTAAGGAAATACTCGATTTAAGACTCAACATTGAAGCTTTGATAATGAAGGGAATCATTTTGGACCTTATTCATCTCTTGGATGCATTGGAAATAGGAATCATTCTACTCAAATAGATTATGATAATAAGGTAGATTTTGTTACAACATTTTTTGATAGCTTGATATCGTTTTTAAATAGAAATAGTTTTCTTCTTTGTTTTAGTATAAAAACAATGTTGAAATAGGAACAAGATTTAAATGGATGGTTTTCAATAGATATAGAGATGTGGTAGAATTAATAGAACTATTTATAATTGGACTATTTGTTCTAGATTAATTACAAGCATCTTTTCTCATCTGTTAACATCATTTCTTTCTAGCAAAGTAAGGTTTTCAAAAGATAAGATAGAAACTCTATCATTACTTTAGATTAATGAAATAAGATAGAAACATGTTAGGAATCTCTTTTAGGTTTCAAAATAGGAGCAAATCAAAACATAGAAGCTTAAGTTAGGGAAGTTCCAAATTGCTCTAGACTAGGCCAAAAGTTAGTCACTATTCATAGTATAAAAACCCCCAATCAATGAAGTCTCATTGAATGATCTACATAGAAGATGACCTTGTACATTCCTTAGTTGACAATTGAATAAGAATTTAAATGATGCAAGGTGATAATTCAATGATCTTTCACATCATTTTTGGCATTTTTGATGAGTAAAACAATAAGTATTTACCATATGAATAGTTTGAAGGAATTTTTTCGTTTAAGCTACAAATGCTTGTAAGGATCTTGTGTTGAAAAGTATGACAAGAAGAAGCAAATGACCTAGAGATAAATTAAGAAATTATTTACCCCTTAAAAAAAGGGGGAAGAAAACAAACAACTATCGAAAAAATAATACTAGGAAGAAAGAATTTTTGGTAACAACATTGAAGAGATTTTTCACAAATAAATTCAAAAACAACTTGGAAATAATCATGAAGTAAACATGGGTGATAGAAATGGAGATAATCTACCTCCTAATAGGACATTTCAATATCCAATAGATATTAATAGGTGGGATAATGAACCTCTTATGAAAAATATGTCACCATCCAATTTGGCAAAATTTTGAGGAAAGACTTTAGAGGACCCCGATCAATTTTTTTTGAATTTGGTGTCCTAAGTCAAGCCTATGATTATACATCTGATAACCAAAAGTTAAAAAAATATTATTCAACATTAAAGGAATCTTCCTTTAGATGGTTTATGTGTCTTCAATTCAAATCAATTTCAAATTGGGAAGAGATGAAAAGTATTTTTTTGATAAGTGTTAGGATTATTGTAGGGTTAGGGAAAGAAAGGAAGAGCTATTCCAAATGAGGCAAATTGGAGATAAAATTTTGGAAAACTATGCTAATAGATTTTAATTTGTCCATCAAAGATGTGGTAATGGTTTAACAGATGACATTAAAAAAACTATTTTTCTGAAAGAAATTGATGACAACTTTAGAGACTCTTTGAATCTCATGGGTAAGATATTAATAAATTAATCATTTATGATATTATTTATTATATCTTTCATAACTATTCTAGAACTTTATATGTGATAAAGAATTCTATGAAGAAGATAACACAACTTGATGGTAGTAAATTAGTGGAAGAAATACAAATTTTTAAGACATATGTTCTTATTCATCTAAATAGATTGTTAGATAGAAGGAATTTTGAACCACTAGCTATTTACTACTCAAAATATAAAGAAACAAATTTTTTATAGGAATGCCCATTGGATACTATTGAATTTTTTTCTATATGTGATGGTTTGCATGATACAAAGACTTGTAAAATCCTCTTTGATACATAAAACAAGGTAGTGGAAACTGAAAAAGATTTAAACTATGTTGGGAAGAGGAATCAAAATTAGGGACCATATCATGGAAGAAATAATTGTAATAATCAAAACTAGTGGTATAATCCAAACCAATGTAGGAAACCTAGTTGGAACAATTAGCCCTCAAATGTGCCTTGGGGACAATGAAATCTTTGGCAATAGAATCAACCTTCTTGGAGAAACCTAGAAAATCAATGGCAACCTAACCAACATCAGAATCAATAATGGAAAACAATTAGAAATTTAATAAGTAGTGGACACCAAATGCAAATCCATTTCCAAATCAACCAAATGAGAAAGTAAATCAACCTCAAATAACTACTCAACTTGTACCAAACCTAAGGAATAGACATACCAATTTCATTGATAACAATCTTCCTAGTCTTAACTTTATAGAGGTAAATGATATAAATTACAAAATAGAACTATTCATGTATAAACTAATGTCAAACTTTGGGAAAGATAAAAGAACTCAAGAAGCCAATAAACCTTTGATAACTAAACCTTGGAAGATCAAAATGACTCTAGAAAGGTACCCGATCCTAAAAGGTTTGAAGATTAGGTTGCACATGATAATGGAAAAGAAGATCATGAAGATATATTGGACTCTTAGTTATTAAAGGAATTGAAGAAAATTAATATTGAGATTCAACTTCTCCAAGCTATTAAGGATATTCTTGATATTAAAAAAATGATTAAAACATTATGCATAAAAACTCCTAGAGGAAAGAAAAAAATGCCTTACATAGTTCAAGTAGGAAATAACATCACAAATATTCTATTTGGGAGACTTCTTCCACAAAAAATTAGTGACCCAAGGAAACTAGTGATTACTTTGAAAATTAGAGAAATAGAAGTTGAGAATGTCTTGATTGACTCTAGAGTAGCAATAAATATAATTATAGTTGACACAAAAAGGTCCTTGGCACTTACAAACACTCCAAACACATCTACTATGTTGATGTTTGCTGATAATTCCACTACTCAACTAAAACTATGTTTGAAAGACATTACTGTGACTATAGATTCATGGGATTTTCCTATTGACTTTCTAGTTTTGAAAGCAAGAGGAAAAGATATGGAGTATCTCATAATTCTAGGACATCCTTAGTGTTGACATTATGGTCATATTTTTTGATTAGTGACTCATGCTTAGTCAAATAGTTTACAATATTAACCATGTAATCCAAGTTCTCTTGAGTTCTAAAGTTGCTACCAAGTTCCAAAATTGGTGTTCAGTTCACACCAAGCAGTATCCACCAAGTTGATGAGGATCAATGCAAATTGAGCTTCATTGTATTTATCAAGTTGTACAATGCAAACCATGGTCTCCATAGTTTACTGAGTTCACAGCACCAGTGATATAAATCAATTGTTGACTAAGCTAAGAAGTGTCAATCAAGTGATTCAATTTATATGTCAAGTTTTGTAGTGTTCACCAAGTCACCAGTGTTGACCAAGTTTAGACTATGTGGAAGTGATTAGTATGAACTAAGATTCTATGTCTATTGAGAGCATTATTATATAGAGTGTTGACAATGGTTGTTGGAATTAGAGCCTCACTAAGTTTGTCTTCAGAACCCAAGTACCAATAGTTGGGACAACTTTTTGTATTTTGGTGAAACTTGTATTGTAGTTGACTTTGATGAACTATGATTTGGATTAGTAAATATGTAATGTATTGTATCACATCAAAATGATAGAAAGAGAAGAATATATGATGCAAATATAATAAGAGAAGAAGTTGAATTAAGAAGGCTACAAGTAGTATAAGGAACAAAAAATATTTATGTATCTTAACAAGGTGATCATTACACTTCAAAGGAATCTAAACCATCAAATTAGAGTTGTAGATCAAAGATCAGCCACTGGTTCATCCTAAAAGGTGGAATAGTTAAATCCTTTCACAAGGTAGACGTAACAACTTTTTGCAAATCTCTTTCCTGAGTGCATAATTTATTATATGTTTTGTAAATCCTTTAGCAAGATGGACCTAGTAGTCCTTATTTCTCCTAATAGGGCCGATCATCATAAGTGGTCAATTTCAAGCCCTAATGGGCCAATTTTATACTATAGTACTAAAGTTTGTAGGTATCAACTCCATCCCAGTTTTAATTTCAATTTGAAAGATTTCTAGGTCACCATATCTTGTTGTTAGAAATAGGAATTACTAGGGGGTGAATCAATAATCTACAAACTTTATTCACTAACTAGATATTATTTTTTAGTTTAAACCATACATAAAAAAGTAATAAGACAATGTTGAACAATAATGATAAACATGTACAAAGATAACACGTAACACCATATTTTTAACTAGGGAAACCCTAACCAAGGGGAAAGCATAGTGAGAATGATACCCACTAGATAATATATTGATATATAAGTTTTTTTAGAGGATGGACCTTGTTAGGAGTCAATGAGAAAATTCAATATAGAGATTCCCTTTTAAGAGACTATGAATACTTGTTAGGAGATTCCAACCCTATTAGGAGTTGTGGTATAGTAGATGCAAGATGAGCTCACTCCCCATACATGTAATTTCAATTAAAAGAAGAGCTCATTCCCCAAATGAGTAATTAGACTTACAGAATATAGGTTCCTTTTGTTTCCTTACTGAATCAAAAACCATGGCATTTACTATATCCCATTCTAGTAAAATGAGGACTCCTGACTGTCTAACTATCTGCCTTCTGATCTCAAGTGTAAATTGAGCAAAATTATTCAAAAATTTAGACTTTACCTCCTCCTTGATAGAAGAGTCCAATTTATCAATTGTTCTACCTTTATCTTCTCACAAGTTTTTTCAAAATTTCCTATGTTTAACCTCCACAGAAATTGTGCAAATGCTCTAGACTTCACAAAATTTTCATCATTAATAAACTTCTCAAAGGCTTGGGAAACTATAGGATCTATTTCCTTACCTTGGTAATCAATAGCAATGAGATCCAAGGAAGGTGCAGGAGGTTCTTGTGGTTCTCCAATCTCCAAATCTATGGAAGTAACAATCACATCCCTCTCTCCACCAATTTTTCTAAGCTACTCCCATAAATATGCTTCATCGTCTATCTGGGTTGAGGACTGGCTTGGGGAGTATTGTTCTACTTGAGAAGAAGAAGATCTGCACTCTAACTTTTGCCTTTTTGGAGCACTGGCTAAAGATGGACTTTCTAGCCTTAGCCTTTGACAAAGGGGAGCCTATTGCACACTTTGAATCATCAAATAACCTACCCTTGCCTGCAAGGTATACTAGCCAAGAGCCACCATATTTCTACTATTTATCCTCCTTTGCACCTTTGTAGCCCTGTCTGGATATGTCTCAACATATGTGACCTTCTTCTCATTCATGGTTTGGATGATCACAACAAAATTATTCATTAATGTTTGCATCTTGGCTACCCAATATTTTTTATCTTTTAATGGGTCATAGCTAGAGTCAAAAGCATTAATGAATTACAAAGTCTTATTGAATACTATCCATTTCTCCTTTCTCAATTCCTACTCTTGTAAAGAAAAAAAAATTCTAATAACATCCTCAGGATAGTATACCTGGTGGACCATGTGAGTAGCCTTTTTCTTCTCTCTTAAAAGGTCATAGAATCCTTCATAGTCAATAAATCTGGCATGAGATTCTACCATGTTGTATCCATCCAGGAACAAGTTGAGATGTTTCCACCCTTTCCTCACAAAAATGAAAGCATGCACTACAATAACAACTGGAAAGAATGTAACCTTCTTTAGCAAATCTCTTTCATCAATAGTTCATATCTTCCATAACAATTTTGCTATTCCTATTTTTAGTGGTACATGGAATGGTAACACATGAGGCTTTCCCAAGAAACCATACACTCTTATTATTTTTGAGACATTATAAGGGATTATATACCCCCAATTATGACTAACCAATAGCCCTTGTGCATGGTCCTTAGGTTTGACCATCTCTAATAGTGCTTGTGGAATTCTAGGCTTGTTCCCTCTCAAAAGAAATCTAAGCGTTGATGAAAAGTATCTATCAAACCTCACTTAGCTAGCATCTATAGCATGTGAGGTCATATCCACACTCCATAATTGAACTGGATTCCTCTCTCCATCCCTAGTTATTTCTAGCTCCATACCCTTGGAGGAAAAGGTAAATCCATTGTACAAGCATACATAAATAAGAAACGAATACCAAAATAATAGTTTGTCTACTTTTCCCCATGCTATCCCCATGAAACCATTGTGAATTTCCTTTGCAAGAAAAGTAGCAAAATACATAATAATGCTCATCCCAAATCAAAGACTTTGAGCCATAATAAGGACAATTGAGCCTAGGATTTTCTCGGCTTCATCCATTCCAAAAATATTGCAAAGAGAAAAATATAATGCCTAAGCCCTAAGGTTAAAATGTCTTCTCAGTAAGGGCTCTGGGGTTCTAGTAGTAATAAAAAACAAAGTACCAATTTTAGCAACATGCTCCTGCAGTGGCATTGTCCTTAAGTAAATCATTTGTGCATCATACCTTTCTTAAAGGTCATCCATATCAATGATTTCATGCATGGCATGGTTAGGGTTGTGACATGCAGTACAAAGGTGCATACCCATATTCTTTATCGAACAAGTAGTTTCTTAATGTGGGCTTGTGCTAGCCTTTGATCTTTGGAGGATCTATGGTCATAGAATGATGTGTCCTACAAATACCATGTCAGCCGAATTGATGACTAAAATACTACTGCCTAGTCCAACTCATCTAACAATAGCCACGAAAGATATTTCAATGTCATCCTACAAAAAGGTGGGGCCATGATGTCAGATCCTACTACATGTCCAATTTGTGCTTCCCCACATTATTTAATTCTCAAGCATCTTCTTATTGTGGGAAAGTGCTAGCCCTCAATCTAAACAAGATCAATGGTCAATGAATCTTGGTAATGAAGTGATACCTCTATTAATATATCAACCAATCACATCGTATGAATTCTAGAAAGTGCATGAAAGGTACTAACAAGTCTACAAAAAGGTTTTGGAAATTTATGAAAAATTACAATCTTTGCAGCACACTGAGACTTTTAAAAAGGCAAGGGCTATGTGTCATCAAAGTGGATGCCCACATTATTTTAAAAACTTGCATCGCAACATTGTGGAAATGTGATACCTATTGATCTAAACAAGATCAATAGTAACATAAAATCTGTATCACAAGGGGTATTTCTCAATAAACTAATCAAGCAATTTGTAGGCAAAGCATGACCAATAAAGGTTTAAACAATATTTTTGATGAAGTCATGCTTGCATAAGCCCATCCTTAGGGTAAAATTAATATGCTCTAAAATCATTTTTGAAAAATTACTTTCAAAAAATTTTCAAGACTAGGGTAAAATAAAATAAGGCATTAGGGTTTTACACAATTGGGGTTTTTTCAATCATTGCTCTGCTGACAAATCTTGAGAATTTAATAGAATTTCAATGACATAAAGATCAAGATATGAATTAGGGAAATCTAAGGATTTGAAAAATACAAGGAACAAAACCCTAATTTGCAAGATATAATGTCATAAATGATTTTTCATTAATTTTTTTAAAAATCTGCGCTATGAAAAATCAGACCAATAGTGAAATGGTGACTTTGCTGGGGACAAGTGTCAATATTACAATTGTCAAATCCTACTAAATTATATGTGGTTGTAGTGGGATTTTCTAGTGAAAAACCTTGAGAATTTAAAAATAAAAGAAATAAAACCCCACTCGACAAGTGTACACTGACATGTACAATCTTGCAAAGGTGTCTTATCCACTAAGAAAGAGTCACAGTCCCAAAGAAAATTCTGATTGGGTGCTTTCTATTTGTCCATTTCCTTTTTGATAATCCTATGATATTCTATTAGGTCAACAAAAATATTATAGTACTTTTCTCTATGTGAGTGGTGACTCAGAAACCTTTTAACCAATGTCAATTTTAAGAATGTTTTATATCATGGGAAGTGTGAAAAATATGTGGGAAAATGTGAAGAAGAACCCAACTATTAAGTTATAGACTAATCTTCCTCCTAGAGGAAAAAAAATTGGGTTGTGAAAGGAGTCCAAATGTGGAAGAGAAATTATTTCTAGGAGAAAATGGCAAATGAAAATAATACCTGCATTATTGTTGAAAAGGAATGTTTCTACAAGGGGCCTAGATCTCATCCCATCTTGTCTTATGATGATTTCTATAATACTCCTGAAATGATATGTCAAGAAAACATTGTCCAACCACATGCACTTATTCTGCAAGATAGGACTACTAACAATCTTTTCCAGCATAGCACAATCCCTTTCATATCAGATTACTCTCCTAAAAAGGAAAGACCAAAACATTTAGAGCATGAAAATTTTAATGATGAGAAGACCTCTGGTTCTGAGTTTACCATTCTTGACCCTGATGAGAATGAAATGTTGAGAATGCAGCTTGCTAAGCAAGAAGCCATTGACAAGAAATTTTAGAAGGAAAAGGAGGAAAAGATCATGAAGGCATATTGAGAAAAGAAAGGGTAACTTAGGAGAATTGTTGCTTTGAAAAAGAAAAATGAGATAGTAGCCAATGCTTGGTAGCCTAAAATTGTGCATCAAGTTGAATAGCTTAAAATACAAGAGTAAAAGCTACTAGAGGATCAAGATCTAAACCAAGAGATTCCTATGATACAACAAGTCAAAAGTTATAAGTCCCTAGATGTTAAACAAGATCTAGAACATGTTGTAGGTGTCCAAGATAAGGGAAAACAAAAGCAAGCTGATATTAGGATAAATGAACCAAAAAAGCCCATCCAAATCCATGATTCTTTGTTACCTTCTAATGTTGAGTTAGAAAACAGGAGAAAAGAGAAGGATGCTTTAGCTAAGAAATTGGAAATTGTGGAGAATGAGGCAGCCATAGCTAAGATGAATAACAAAATCAAGTTTCTAGAAAATGCTAAGAAGTAGTCTGTAGTTTGTCCTAAAGATAATGATAGAACAAATATTACAAATTAGAATACTACTAAATTGTATACTTCTTTCTTGTCTTCTTCATTATAGAAAATGGATTCCAATAAATCTACTACAGATCCTAGTACTAGTAAGGTTTTTAACAATAATGAAAGAAATGTTGTCAATGCTTCTAAAGTTGATTTACAAAGAAGACCTATTTAGTTAGAAGGGTATAGACTTTAAAGTTAGTCTTGGTTTTCCTAACCCTATCCTATAGGGAATGAGGAAAAGATTGCCCAAGTTTGCTGGAAATAATGCTATTACTTGTGAAGATCACTTGAGGAGTTTTCTTGACATGATGAGCGATTATGAGGTTGAGGTTGAAGATGTTATCATGAAGTTATTTTTTTAGTCATTAACTAAAGATGCTAAAGAATGGTTCAAGAGGCTTCTTGAGTCATCTATTGCAAATTGGAAGGACATTAAGTATTGTTTTGAGGAACAATATCGTGATAAAAAAAAACCCAAGTTATGTTCTAAGTGAGTTCAATAATATTAAGAAGTTGCATAATGAATCTGTTATTGACTTCAACACTAGGTTTTGGAAGAGGATGTATAAGCTAATGCAAGCCATAAAAGTTGATGATAAGGTATGTATGATTACTTATTTAAATGCATTTGATGGTAAAATGGCATATCAGCTTAGGGATAAGGAGCCTAGAACTTTAAGAGATTCTTTCAAAGTTTCTATCAATATAGAAAATAATTTGAGGATTTTAGGGAGATTACACAACAAAAGAGATGATCCTAGGTTATTTGGGAGTAAGAGAAATAGAAAAGAAGAGCATAGATCTACAGGAGGGAAAAAGTAGGAGCCTAGTGAGATGATTC
Organism: Cupressus sempervirens; assembly: GCA_028749045.1. Taxonomy (NCBI): domain Eukaryota; kingdom Viridiplantae; phylum Streptophyta; class Pinopsida; order Cupressales; family Cupressaceae; genus Cupressus; species Cupressus sempervirens. The sequence continues at coordinate 110,040,380 of CM053786.1, forward strand.
AAGTCTTGAATGCTATAAAAGGTTTAAATCTTCCCCAAGGAAAAAATGATTGGAATCCCACTAAAAATAAGGTCCCTTACAAGTCCAATTTTGGTAGATAGAATAGATTGCAAAATTTCCCTTATAATACTACTTGGAAGGATGGTCAACCCAATGTTCCTCCTCCTAAGAGCACTAGTAACATGGTTACCCCTCATCCTTTATCCAAAAATTCTATAAATAAGGTAGATGACCCTAAACCCACTACCGAACCCACATGGTGTTTTGTTTGTCAGTTACCTCATGTTCCTGAATATTGTGCATTAGCTTTGTCATTTTTTGGAAATCAAACTAAGGTAGAAGAAAATCAAGAACATGAAGAAAGTAGTGATGATGTAGGATGTAATATGTTTGAGTCACATTATGACCATTATGACAATGATGATCCTAATAGAGATGTAGTGGAACAAAGACAATTTCAAAGTAATATGCAGTAGTAGTTATTTTCTAATGAAGAGAGTGATGCTAAGGACAATGTATGTAACATGGTATCCATTAGATAGGAGGTGATACTAAGGAAGCCTTCTAGAGAAGAGGTTGATTAGATTACTCTTAGCATGGTAGCTCAAGTACAAACTAGAAATATGGCTCAGAATGCTAATAATGGTAATTTATCAAGAAAGTTGACCCTAAGAAATAGGAAATTGTAAAGCCTAAATAAATTCCTACTGTGAAGGTCAAAATTTTAGGTAAAAATTGGGAACCAAAGAAAGGAGGAAATTTTGAGTTAAAATGCTGAAATAATTTTCCTAATAAATTTGATTACAAGGTATAAAAAGTAATCACTATAAATGACAAGAAATATCAAGGTACTTTTGATGAACATCATGAGAAAAATGATACGACTATTGATAATCCCTCAGATTCCTCTATAGAAATGCTTAATGTTCTATCATAGATCACTATTAAAGTTTCTTTGTCTAAATTATTAAGGATCCTTGAACACAAGAATAAAGTCATAGCATGGTTAGGAAATGATAATGTAAAGACAAAACAAGATTGCAATGAAACTCATGATCCCAAGTAGGGAAGTAAAGAAAAGGTAAAAGACAAAGAAGCTAAGGTAGTTATGTCTCAGATTCCTCAGATGTTTTTGGGTAACTCTATTAATGAATGTTTTGGAAGTGTTGAGCCATTTTTCTTGAGTATCATACTAAATGGTAAAAAATTAAAAAATTGCATGATTGATTTTGGTGCTTCCAATACTATTATGCCTTTTGAAATAATGAAGGAACTAGGTTTGAAAGTTCATACCAGTTAAGGAAGATGTTGTGCCATGGATAAAAGAGAAGTGACAATCATAGGTACTATTAATGCCTTACCTTATAGACTTATAGCCTATCTAGAAAAAGAACTTACTATAATTGTGTCGGTTGTTGATATTCCACCTCAGTATGGTATGCTATTATCTTGAAAATGGAGTGCTACCATGGGAGGAAGTTTGCAATGTGATCTATCATTTTCTACTTCTAAAAATGATGGGAATTTGGTAAAAATAAATAGAGAACCAAAGAGCATATATATGATAGAAGAAGATATTGAGGATGATATGACAAACTTCGTGGATACAAATGTCAATGCATTCAAAGTAGAGGTTTTGACTTTGAAGAAGGAAAAGCATAAATCTCAGATGAAAGTAGAAGTTGATACAAAAATAGATAAGGGAGATTTATAGACCATGTTCTTTGATGATGCTTACTGCAAAGATGGAGCAGGGGTAGGTATTTTGTTGATATCTCCAGCAGGGGCACCATACGAATTCTCTTTTACTTTAAGTTTCCCTTGTACCAACAAGATAGCAGAACATGAGGCTTTACTATTAGGCCTTAGACTAGCTCATAAGCATGGGATAAAATGTTTACATGTTATAGGAGATTTTGAATTGGTTGTATCCCAAGTAAGAAATGCTTATGTCTCAAAGAATAAAAGATTAAAATAGTACAAAAATGTTGTATAGAATACGATTGAATGTTTTGATGCATTTGGGATAATATGGAAGGATAGGACTAACAACAAAATGGCATACTTTTTGGAAAATATAGCAATAACGCTTGATGATGTTACATTTGCTAGCATATCCAAAGTTGAGACTCAAACTAGATCTTTTTTTCCAAATAATGTCCAGAATTGGCAAGTGTTTGAAGATGATAAGGATATTTTAAGATTTTTGAACTACGCGAATATTTTGTTAGGGAAAGAAATTGATTGTGTGGCTTATGTAGAAAATAAAAATGGAAAGGATACTATTTTTGGGTAGGAAGTTGTGTAGTTAAAGACAAATAAAATCCTAAAGGGTCTAGTTGTTTTAGAAACTAATTTTGACAACTAGGATAGGTCACAAATGAATACCAGTGAATATAATGCAAAAGATCTAGAGGAAGTAAACTTGGGAACTTAGGAAACACCTAAAAAGGTATATATTGGTAAGAAATTGCCTCCTAAAATTATGAAAGATCTGATAGACCTGCTAAGGAAGTATAGACATGTGTTTGCATGGTCATATGATGACTTAAAAGCCTATAGGGAAGATCTTTTTAAGCATGAGTTCCCTTTCAAACTAGATGCTAAGCCATTTAGACAAAAAAAAAAGGTGAATAAATCCTACCCTAGCCACCAAGATGCAAGAGGAATTGGTCAAGTTAAGAGATGTTGGGATTATAAAGCCTATTAGACATTCCTCTTAGGTATCCAATTTAGTTCCTGTTAGGAAGAAAAATGAAGACATAAGGTTATGTTATGACTTCATGAATCTTAATATATCTTCATTAAAGGATAATTATGGATTACCAAATATGGAAGCTATGTTACAAAGGGTTACTAGTTCTAAATTGATGTCTATGATGGATGGATTTTTAGGCTATAATCAAGTGGTTGTTAAAGAATTAGAATAGTTTAAAACTACTTTTACTACTCTGTGGGGTATTTATGTTTATTTCAAGATGCCTTTTGGGCTTACTAATGTTGGGGCTACTTTTTAAAGGGCTATGGATGTGGCTTTTGCTGATATCATTGATAAATTTTTGGTTGTATATCAGGATGACCTCACTGCTTATTCCAAGGATGAGAATGATGATTGCATACATTTGGAAAAATTATTTATTAGAGCCCTCAAGTATGGTATTTCTTTTAATCCGAGGAAATATAGTTTTGGTGTTACTGAAGGAAAGTTGTTAGGACTTCTAGTTGGTGAGTATGGAGTGAGGATTGATCCTAAAAGGGTAGAAGCAATAGACAATATTCAAAAACCCAAAAGTGTTAAAGGTATTCAGTCATTCTTTAGATAGATAGATTTCTTAGGAGATTTGTGACCAATTTTGTAGAGATTAGTAGGCCTATATCAAAGATTCTAAAGAAAGGATCTAAGATTAAATGGGATGGTGAACCTATTATTGCATTTCAGAAGATCAAGTAGGCTATTAAGGATGACCCTATTCTCAGAGCACCTAATTATGATAAATCAATTCATATATTTTCCTTTGCCTCATTTCACACTGTTGTTCCAGTACTGTTATAGAAAACTGAGGAAGGTTATGAGCAACCCATTGCATTTTTTATAAAATCTTTGTAGGTAGTAGAATTCAAGTATGACATAAATGAAAAGTAGGCATATGCACTGGTGAAACGAGTCAAGGCTTTTAGGTGTTACTTAATGGGAGCCATTGCCATTGCTTTTGTTCTTACTGCTCCTGTGAAGGATATTTTTTCACAACAAGAGGTATTTGGTAGGAGATGTAGATGTATTAATAGAATACAAGAATTCAATATTGACATTCAGATCACTAAATTGGTTAGGGGCCAAGGTTTGGCCAAATTAATGACAAGAGCCAATTTAGAGGAAAACCAAATGAACCAATTGGATGATAGTTGGAGAGAAAATCTTTGTGATATGGATCTTTTTTACTGGTACAAGGATGTGATCTATTATTTACAAAACATGAAATCTCCATCATAATTAATAGATAACTAGAAATGGTCTTTGAAATTACAGGTCATAAGGTATGTTATAGTGCAAGAACAATTATGGTGGAGAAGTATGGAGGGGGTACTTTTGAAATGTGCAGATGAAATTGAGTCTAAAAGGATTTTGAAACAAATGCACGAAGGTGTATGTGGTGGTCATTATATGGCTAAGACCATTACTAATAAAACTCTTAATGCTAGTTTTTGGTGGCCAACACTTTTCAGAGATGCCTATGAGTTTATAAAGGTTTGTGATTCTTTTCAAAGGTTTAGTGGAAATTTAAAATTATTTGGGAATTTACCATTGAGGCCAGTTGAAGTGTAGGCTACATTTCAACAATGGGAAATTGACTTTATAAGTGAGATCACAAACAAGTCTAGTGGTGGACATTCATGGATCTTGGTAGCTACTGATTATTTCACCAAGTGGGTTGAGGTAGTCCCTACTAAGAGTGCAACAAGTAAGGTAGTCATTAATTTCATTTTAAACAACATTGTGATTAGATTTGGATGCCCATAGAAAATTGTAACTGATAATGTTATGTGTTTCAGATCTGAAGAGTATAAGAATTTTTGTAACTGTAACAAGTATGGCATTATAGGTTACACATCTTCACCTTATCATCCTTAGCGGAATGATTAGTCAAAGTTAAGTAATAGGAGTATATGGAAAATCATCAAGAGGATTTTAGGGGAAAACAAGAAGCATTGGGATTCAAAATTTCCATTAGCCCTATGGGCTGACAGGGTTACTGTGAAAAAATCCATTGGATTTGCTCCATTTGACTTGGTTTATGGTATATAGGCTAGACTCCCATAGAATAACGTAAAGGAGATGTATAGATTTGTGCAAATATATGAAGATGATATTATTGATGAGATATAGTTCAGAATGGATGATATCTTACAACTAGAGGAACTAAGGAAAGAGTCTTCTATTTAGAATTCCAAGTTACAATAAAAAATGGAACATTTATATGATAAAAGAGCCATTGAGAGGAAATTTGAAGTAGGTGACATAATTTTAACGTGGAATCCTAGAATGGAGGATAAAGGAAAACATGGCAAATTTGACCCAATTTGGCTTGGCCCATATTGTATGTGTGATACAAATGGAGAGGACTCATATTTCTTAAAGAATTTAACTAGAGATATTCTTGAATTGCAAGCTCATCGAAAATTCTTGAAAAGGTACTTTTCTTAAAGTATCTGATTTTTCCATGAACATTAGTTTTAGGGTTCCTTGTGTTATTGTACATTGTGTATATATTGTAAGTATCCCTATGCAGTCTAGTTTCTTGTTTCTATGTGTTGCTCTATGTTCTCTAAAGAAGTTTTCCTTTAAAGTCAAGTTGTGGTCTGCTCTTCCAAAGATTTTGAATTATTTCATAGATTCAAGTAGTCTATCTTCCCCAAATAGAGCCATTATTGGTCTAATTTTTCACAGTGCAGAATTTTTTTGAAAATTTTAATGAAAAATCATTTAAGACATTGTATCTTGCAAATTAGGGTTTTTTTCCTTGTATTTTTCAAATCCTTAGATTTCCCTAGTTCATATCTTGGTCTCTGTTTCATTGAAATTCTATTAAATTCTCAAGGTTTGTCAACACAACAATCATTAAAAAATCCCCAATTTTGTAAAACCCTAATGCCTTATTTTATTTTACCCTAGTCATGAAATTTTTTTGAAAGTAATTTTTCAAAAGTGATTACAAGGCATATTAATTTTACCCTAAGGATGGGCTTATGCAAGCATGACTTCATTAAAAATGTTGTTTAAACCTTTATTGGTTGTCCTTTGCCTGCAAATTGCTCAATTATTTTATTGAGAAATACCCCTTGTGATACACATTTTATGTGACCATTGATCTTGTTCATATTATTGGGTATCACATTCCTACAATGTTGAGATGCAAACTTTTCAAATCATGTGGGCATGCACTTTGATGACATGTAGCCCTTACCTTTTTTAAAGTCTCAGTGCGTCGCAAAGATTGTAATTTATCATAAATTGCCAGAACCTTTTTACAGAGTTGTTTGTACTTTTCATGCACATTCTAGAGTTCTTGTGATGTGATTGGTTTATTTATTAATAGATGTATCACTTTATGACCAAGATTCATCAACCATTGATCTTGTTTAGATCGAGGGCTAGCACTTTCCCACAATCAGAAGATGCTCAAGAATTAAATAATGTGGGGAAGTGCAAATTGGACACATAGAAGGATTTGACATCATGGCCCCACCTTTTTGCAGGATGACATTGAAATATCTTTTGTGGCAGTTGTCAAATGAGTTGAACCAGACGATAGTATTTTATCTGTCAATTTGGCTGATGTGGTATTTTTAGGACACATCATTCTATGACTGTAGATCCTTCAAAGATCAAGGGCTAGTGTAAGCCAACATTAAGAAATTGCTTGTTCAATAAAGAATGTGGGTATCTGCCTTTGCACCGCGTGTCATAGTGGGGCCAAGATTAGGAGGAAGAGCTGAGTCATGCCATGCTATATGCTACATGTGCCTAGCTAGAAGTACTTATGCTATGGGCATGAAAATTCCAAAAATTAATGCAGTAATCAAATTTGTCAAAGCACGAGGTTTAAAGATTTTATTATTAAATGCATCTTGTGACCAGAGTAGAAAAAGTTTTTGCTAACATCAATTTTGATTAGATCAACGAATGACACATGCTTGCATTAGGAACTTGAAAGAATTTTAATCAAAGTGGGTATGCGACATGCGGACACATGTCCATGGTGATGTTATCACTCCTATTTCAAAGAGTTAAATGGTTTGAGTCATGTCACAGTTGATCTTGTTAAGATAAATGGTTGATGCATGTCTACTTTATGAAGGTGCTCATTGGATAATGAAAGCAGGGATGCTCCAACTTGACATGTGGTAAAGATGATCTCAAGCACCAGTTCTTTAGAATTTAATATGTGACCCACTTGCATGGAGGTTGTCAAGAGGCACAAATTCACATAGAGACTTCCTATTAGTTAGTACAACTAATTGATTCGTATTCAATTGTAAACTTGTGTGATCATTGATCTTATCTTGATCAACAGATAGTGCTTACTTGCAATTTTAAGATGAAAGAAATTTAAGGAATGTAGGTAAGCAGTAATGTAACACATGGCTACGTTCTTAAGGTCATAAAGCTTGTTACCTTTTTGAATTAAAGCCATCTGATCTAGTGAAATTGATAGATAAGATTTGAAATTTTAATGCAACTTGAGAATAATAGCTACTGGAAGTTAATATGGTTTAGAGCTCATTCATGTGATTTCAATTCTTGAATATAATTCATAATCTTGCCATTATTGAACAACAAAATTGCAAAAATTAGAGCACAAAGAATTTCTAGACCTAGGGCACAGAATTTTGTAGAGAAATCTAGTGAGTTGTAGCAAAATTTTCACAGAGTGAATTAGAATTTTGCGAGTAAGTGCTCTTAAACTTTTGAGTAGCAAGAATTTGGTGTGATAGAATTTTAAATCTCAAAATGCCTCCATGAAAAGAGTTTATAGAACAAATTGATTATCTAAAATTCTCTATGCATGATGACTTTCTAGAACAATTCCCTTTATCTATACATGAAATAACTAAGGGGAGGGAGTTGATTCCTAAGCACCCCAGAGTAGCTGTAGTACAAGGTTTCTATGATAAAGCTAACTGGTTAAGAGATTCCCAAGATTCCATGGGAGTTTAGAGTTGTTCAAGAAATGGTTTTTAGAATGAAAACTTCATATCCCTATGAGAAATGTTTGGGAGTTTGACATTGGAAAATTAACATTCCCCACAGTTTTCTTTGATAGTGATTTATTGATGGATTTGGCCAAGAAATATGATCCAATTACAAGGTGGGTAAAGAACCATGCTGGAGTGAATCTTTTTAGGGTCTGCCCTAAACTAATTAGAGAGGTTTTCAATCTCAACCCTAACCACACCATGCATGAAATCATTCATATGGATGACCTTCAAGAAAGGTACAATGCACAAAGGATTTACTTAAGGATAGGGCCATTGTAGGAGCATGTTGCTAAAATTGGTACTTTTTCTGTGATTACTACCAGCAACCTAGAGCCATTACCGAGAAAACATTTTAACCTTAGGGCTTAGGCATTATATTTTTCTCTTTGCAAGATTTTTGCAATGGATGAAGCTGAGAAAATCCCAAGCTCAATTGTCCTTATTATGGCTCAAACTCTTCAATTTGGGATGATCACTATTCTAGATTTTGATACTTTTCTTACAAAGGAAATTCACAATGGTTTTGTGGGGATAGCATAGAGAAAAGTAGACAAACCATTATGTTGGTATTCGTTGCTTATGTATGTATGCTTGTATAAGGGATTTACCTTTTTCTCCAAGGGTATGGAGCTAGAAATAACAAGGGATGGAGAGAGGAATCTAGTTTAGTTATGGAGTGTGGATATGACCTCAAAGGCTATAGATGCCAGTTATGTGAGGTTTAACAGATACTTTGCATCAAAGCTTTGATTGCTTTTGAGATAGGACAAGCCTAGAATTCCACAAGAACTGTTAGAGATGGTCAAACCTAAGGACCATGCACAAGGGCTACTAGTTAGTCATAATTGGGGGAATATAATCCCTTATAATGTCTCAACATTAATAAGAGTGTATGGCTTCTTGGGAAAGCCTCATGTGTTACCACTCCATGTTCCACTGAAAATAGGAATAGTAAAATTGTTATGGCCAATAGGCACTATTGATGAAAGACATTTTCCAAAGAAGGGTACATTCTTTCCAATTGTTATTGTAGTGCATGATTTCATTTTTGTGAGGAAAGTGTGGAAACAACTCAACTTGCCAAATTTATTGACCCTGAAGGATTCTATGACCTCTTAAGAGAGAGGACAAAGGATGCTCACATGGTGCACTAGGTATATTGTCCTGAGGATGTTATTAGAAATGTTTTTTCTTTAGATGAACAAGAATTGAGAAAGGGGAAATGGATAGTATTCAATAAGACATTAGAATTCATTAATGCTTTTGGCTCCAACTATGACCTAGTGAAAGATAAAAAAATACTAGGGAGCCAAGATGTAAGCATTAATGAATAATTTTGCTGTGATAATCCAAACCATGAATGAGAAGAAGGCCACATATGTTGAGACATATCCAGAGAGGGTTGTAATGGTGCAAAGGAGGATAAATAGCAAAAATATAGTGGCTGCTAGCCAGTATACCTTGTAGAGAAGGGTAGGTTATGTGATGATTCAAAGTGTACAATAGTCTCGCCTTCATCAAAGGCCAAGGCCAAAAAGTCCATCTGCAGCCAGTGCTCCAAAAAGGAAAAAGTTAGAGTAGTGATCTTCTTCTTCTGAAGTAGAACAATACTCTCCAAGAAAGTCTCCAATCCTTATAGATGATGAAGCATCTTTAAGGGAGAAGCTTAGACAAATTGGTGGAGATGGGGATGTGATTGTTACTTCCACAGATTTGGAGATTGGAGAACCAAAAGAACATCCTACACCTTCCTTGGATCTCACTATTGCTAATTACCAAGGTAAGGAAATAGATCCTATGGTTTCCCAAGCCTCTAAGAGGTTTATTAATGATTAAAATTTTGTGAAGTTTAGAGCATTTGCACAATTTTTGTGGAGGTTAAACATAGGAAACTTGGAGAAAACTTGTGAGAAGATAAAGGTAGAACAACCTGATAAATTGGACTCTGCTATTGAGGAAGAGGTAAAGCCTAAATTTTTGAATGATTTTTCTCAATTTATACTTGAGGTCACAAGGTAGATAGTTAGATAGTCAAGAGTCCTCATTTTACCAAAATGTGATATAGTAAATGCCATGGTTTTTGGTTTAGTAAGGAAACAAAAGGATATCTAATCTAAGATTAAAGAAGAGGTATTACAGGCTCATAGAGGAATCAAGTTTAGTGATGACCACCAAGCCCTTGTTATTTGGTCTATTGGGAAAAGGGATAAGACCAAGATGTAGAAAATTTCTACTGTAGAGCATACTGGAGCATTAATAGTATTCAGGGCTGGTGAGGTTGGTAGCAAGAAAGTAATTAGAATGTCTTCAAAAATGCTGAAATTTGGTAGTGTGGTGTTTGGGTAGGAAGAAGATAAATTTTCTCAACTCAATTCTAGGTTTGAAGAAGTTCCAAAAGCATATGGAGAGGGGTATGCAGATACAGTCATTAGAGAACAAAGTATCTCAAATGGAGAAAATAATTGGGAAAAGAAAAGTAGGAGAATCCAGTAGACCAAGGATTGCATACCTTCCATGTTCACGTATTGAACCCTTCAAATCAACTCCAATTATTGAGATACCAGACACCCTAGAAAGTTAATAGTTCTACACTATAGAGGATTTTGAAGAAGAGAAGAATAAGTTGTGTGCACTACATATAGAACTAAATAATCAATTTGAAGAGAAATTGAGGTAGGGTGTAATCTATCTAGTGGATAGGATAGAATGGCCAACATTTTTTGAGCAACTGGCAAGGATTACAGCTATTAGGGATGAATGGAAGAGAGATGAAGTTGTATTTAGACCCCTTGTGTAGAAGTGGACAGAAAGAAATGAAGATATCACTACTATGTGTATACCTTTTATCCAGCTACGTTGTCATCAAATAAAAAAGATCTTTGATTTGTTAAATAAATTTCAAGGTTTTGAAGATAAAGAAGATTCTTTTCAAAGAAGATTAAATATTTGTTTTTCCAAGTATTTTGTAGACAAATTTGATTTATTCCCTTGTGCTTTTAAAAAAATTGATAAAGTGAAGGGAAAGGAAGAATGGAAGAGGGATCTGGAGGAGATTTTTTTGTGAAAGAATAAATAAAGTTATAAAAAAAATAGGCCACTTGTTATGGGCAATGACAAATGAGGATTTGGTAAAAGTATAGTTGTTCTATAACACCATCAAAAAGGATCTTGTGGATATAGAGGCAATTGCAAATTCTTTAATAACTATACAAAGAGAGGTCCTGAGTTTTGATTGGCTAGATGACACTGCCTATAATGAGTGGAAAGATAAATTTATGTCTATAGAGTAGATGGTAGAAGATGACGAGGTAGAAGATGATGAGGAAGAAGAAGGTGCAAAAGTAAAAGTCACTCTTACAATTAATGATAAAGACAAGGAGAACCCTCAAGTTAAAGTAAGTTTGCAAGTAATTGGAGATGACTCATCGCTTTCAAGCTTGATGGCCACTTACTTCAAGGAATTAGAATAATCAAAGAATCAGATCATAGTACCCTTGTCTTTCCAACTAGTGTAATAGAAAGGGACCAACAAAATATTGTTTGATGTATCAATCTTTCTATTATTTGTAGTTTTTCCTTTTTATGATAGGTGTATGTAAGTATCTTTTTGTAAAGGACACCTATCAATCACATTTTCCCTTTGCTTATTGCAACTCATGCCTATATAAATGAGTTTTCAAGGCAATGTGATGGTTTGAATTCTAATGTGTTTTTTGGGATTGTTAAGAAATAGTACATGCGGTCCAGTCATGTGTAGCTATTTTTAAGTTTACTTTTAGTTATGTACTTTTCTGATGACAAATAGAACTGACAGTATCAACATACATTCATGGGTTCTTCATTGAGTCTCTATTGGTTCTTGTATTAATTAGCAAAAGGATAACACAAAAGGGTATTTACACTAGATCTGTGTCACTATTTTCTATCTTCATTTCATGAGTTTATTAGTTTTGAGATCATTTGAATAAGGTTCATTTGGTTGAATGTAGTCTGGATGGGTTTTATATTGGTTTGTTGTTGTTTTTAATTCAAAGGATTATGTAAATAATTTAGTAGATTAGTAGAATTCATGAGTTTATGAAAAGGATATCTCATAAGAATGGAAATTGGTGATTACAGTTGATAGATTCAATTACAAGTTAATTGAGCAAGATCTCCTACTATTAGTTGACTCTTTCCCCCTATGAATAAAGCACTGGTCATATAAAATAGAGGTGTTAGAGAGTAAATTTTTTTGATACATGTCAAAACCTTTCAAATTTAAAATCCTTCTTGTTCCATTTTGTTTAGAATTATAATGTTGGTCAACACTCATTTATATTTTACTTCTAGATATTAGGTAGCTGCAATTCCCATAAGTAATTATAAACTTAAGGAGAATTAAGGTCAAATATGCTTGTAAGGGATGCATATTAGTCTAAAAGTATCATAAATTGGATAAACTATATATGTGTTAGGAATCAGAGGTGAAAATCATAATGAAACTAATAAATTCTCAAATATTAGTGGTTATCCTAGGTAAACCCACCTTGGTTTTTTAGAGCCTAAAGAGTAGGAAGCCATTGTGGCTTTGTTGAAGTTGGTCCAAATGGTTTACACATAGAGTTGTTGATAGGAATTATCTATTCCTTAGGTTGTATGAGTATTACCATGTTGGTATTGAGCATTTTGTTGTTTAGTAGTTTCAAACACCAACAAGTCTATCATATACTTTCTAGTTTACCATGCCTTTAATATCCTTCAGTTTTAGATTATTGTCTATTGTGTATCTCATAGTAGAGATGTCAATCTGATCTTTCTCAAAGTTATTATAAAAATCATAAAAAAATTTAATCTTAAAATTTTTTCCTTTATTAGCAAGAGTTGAATTTATCTTCTCTATCTTTGGCTTCTAGGGTTGTTGAGTTTTTTCTGTTGATTGCTTAGAAGTAGTTAACTTCTTTGTCTATTTAACTTCTTGTTATTTCTCTTGTTCTTCACTAGAGTCAACAATTTTCAATAATGTATTTTATTTATTTCCTAGTCTAGTGGCTTGTTGCTTGACCCTTTTAGTCCTTATGGTTATAGCTTCCACTAATCTCTTTGATTTCCTCTTCAACTCACATGGTCGATCATCTGATACTTCTACATAAGGAATGCTCTATTTCAAAGATGTCTCTATATTATACACTAACAAATGGTTGCACATTCAATATACCTTGTTACATAGTCTATCTGACTACTTGTGACTCACTCTTAGTTATATCGACCTCGGATGTGTCTCTCTTCATTATTGTTTCAATCTTCTTGTGAGATGCCTTCTCAAGGATGCTTGATAAGTTGATTGGGTAATCTCATCATAAGTTCCAAATCTGTATAAGTTCCTTGTTAGAGGATGGACCCTATTAGGAGTCAATGAGAAAATTCCATATAGAGAGTACCTGTTAGGAGACATTGAATACCTATTAGGAGATTCCAACCCTATTAGGAGTTGTGGTATAGTAGATGCAAGATGAGGTCACTCCTCAAATATGCACTTTTAATTAAAGGAAGACCTCATCGCCAAAACATGTGATTAGACCTCTAGAATATAGGCTCTATAAATTTTTTCTTATCTAATCTTTGATCTTCAACTTGATCTTGGATCACAAAATAGCTTTTACAAAACTTTGCATATATCACTATCACAGTAAGTTCATATATCACAATACTTGCACAACTTACATATCACTTCACACATTTAATTTACAAGATGTCCTTTCCATTAATACAATGCCTTCACACAAATTACCACTAGGTTGGCTAAGACCATAATATACTCTTCCAACTTAGAGTAAACATCCTAAATATTGGCCCGAATTGGTCAAGTAATTATTTAGTAAATAAAATAATTCCTTTCCCTTAATTTTGTTTGCCTATTTTACTAGTAAAACATGAATAATTTATTTTGAAAGAGTATTTACTAACTTTCAAGGTTATACACATCATCATTAGCATGTATACAATCTCCATGTAACTTCACTATTTATAATATGATGTCAATAACGAGTTACATCCAAAACAATACATTGTTGTATACCAAATTCATACTTAGACAGTTTTATGTGTACCAAAAGCTAAGTATCTTTATTTTTTAGCTTTCCTATAAGAATGCAAATCATATGTAGCCATAAATTACAACAATTACATATCTTCATTAGAAAATTGTCAATAATCTCCCCCTTTGGCATTGATGGCAACAAAATAGGGAAAAATTGCTGAGTATCAAAAACTTCAAAAATAAGTAACATAGTAAGATTATATTTATTACATCTTGTCAATCTTACATATGCTCCTCCTTATATTGATTTCATATCTTACAATTTTATTTTCTCTTTACCTAATTTACAATTTTCTTATGAATTTTCTCCACCTTTTACATCAATGACAAAGGTTAGAATGTCAAAACACTCTCAAAAATTAATGTCAAGAATGTTATTCTTCTACCTTTAAGCTGATAGTATCTTCATGCAATCATTGAAACTTGACTTAAGAATGCTCATACCTTTTATCCACGTGTCCTTGGCTTATTTAGTAGAGGTGAGAATTTCACATAAAGCATATGATGCAATCTCAATTACATTAAGGTTAGAGAACAAAAAGTTAGAATCAGTGTCCTTAGCCTTGACACATTCCTCCACCTGTTTCTCAACAATAGATATTTTCAGAGCAATAGACTCTCTACAATCCAATACTCTCTTGAAAATTTATTCCTTTAAAAGTTTTAGTTTCTTTATATCATTATGAATATTGGCCACTTGTCCTTTAAAATCATCAATTTTACTAGAAGAATGTTGTAACTAGCTAGATAGAGTCTCTAGCTCACTCATCTTTCCTCCAATATGACTATCAATGTCCTTAGTCAAATTATAAGATAGAGTACACTTTATGTACAATGTCTTCCCATTTTATTTACATTTCCAAAGTTCCTTGATACAAGTTTCAAGACTTATTAAATCATTCTTAATATTCTAACAAATAGTGCTAAACAAGTTAGCATCATGTGAAATATGTGCCTTGGTTTTTGCAATATTCAACAAATTTGAAAATTCTTCATCAAAATATTTTAGCACTACCTCTGCCCTCTATTTAAGATGTATCTCTACATGTTTTATTACTAGAGTACTATGTAATCACTCTTTAATCTCCATCAAGATTCATTGCAGGCTCTTCACTATCTTGTTCTTCTCAATAAGTTTTGACAAAGATGAGATCAAGTCAGTTTGATCATCATCATCAGTTGTCAAGCTAGCAAACAAAAGCAAAGTAGATGAACTAGAAGTTCTAGTGTCATCTTCCCTTTGTTTCTTTTCAACTACCTCTTTGACTCTTCTATCTTCTTTCTCTTTCTCTCTTTTCTCCGTCTTCAACTATCTTTTTCTTATCTTCCTCTAATTTTCTCTTCATTTCTTCTTCAATTAATCTTTTATTTTCTTGCTCAACTTTTCTTTTTCATCTCATCTTCAAGAAATTTCTACATGATCTCTTATATTTTCTTTTTATCTTCCTCTAATAACCTCTTAACTTCTTCAATTTTCTTTAATTGATCTTCAATATCCTTGGTATGACATTCATTTTGTTTGGATCTTTCAAATGAGTTAGTAACATAAATGTTAGTGGTAACATTGGTCTAATCTATCTAATTGTGTCACCACTTATTGATACTTCTGAGGTTCTAGGTGCTAGCGAAGATGTTGCCTTGGACTCTGTCATCATTTGATTCATAGTTTTTGTAGTTTCACTTCTTAACTTATCTTTCTCACCCACCCTAAATAGGAATGGTCTTACCTTGTTCCTCAAGTAAGGTGCTATATTGTTCAAAAATCTCTTAACTTCATCTTCATCATTAGTCTTGCATATTTTTCTTATTACAGACTTCAAAAGTTTTAAGTCCTCTTCTTCAACTAGTGCTTTCTTTTAGTGAGTCTATCATAGACTTTCTAGTTTATCGTGCCTTTAATATCTTTATGTTTCATATTATTGTCTATTATGTATCTCATAGTAGAGATGTCAATCTAATCTTTCTCAAAGTTATTATTAATGTCATAAAATTTGTTCCTCTGAACAAAGTTTCCTTGATTAGTAAGAGTTGAATTTATCTTCTCTATCTTTGGCTTCTCAGGTTGTCGAGCTTTTCCTAATGATTGCTTGGAAGTAGTTAACTTCTCTATCTATTTAACTTCTTGTTCTTCTTCTTATTCTTCACTAGAATCAAAAAAAATTCAACAATGTCTTTTGTCTCTTTACAATTCTAGTGGCTTGATGCTTGACCCTTTTAGTCTTGGTGGTCATAGCTTCCACTAATCTCTTTGACTTTCTCTTCAGCTCACTTGGTTGAACATTTGATATTGCTACATAAGGAATGCTCTATTTAAAGGTGTCTCTAGAATAGACACTAACAAATGGTTGCACATTCAATATACCTTGTTTCATAGTCTATCCAACTGCTTGTGACTCACTCTTTGTCATACCAACCTTTGATGTGGCTTTCTTCATTATTATTTCTTCTTGTGAGATGCCTTCTCAAGATATGCTTGATGATTTGATTGGGTAATCTCATCATAAGTTCCAAATCTATACTCAGCTTGGTCCTCTAATTTCAACAATAAATCAATATGTGTAACTACTATTTCATCACCCAATTCATAACCTAAGGGATCAAGAAAAGTTTCCTGAGGTTATACTGCTTGAAAATAAGTAAAATCTGTATCAAAACTAACACAAGTATCTTCTTTAAATTTGTCTACAATTTTAGGCATAATCCTAAATCTTTGTCTCATCTCATTCTGAAATGTTTTCATTATCAAGTTTCCACTATTCAATATTTCATTTGTTGGATGCCTTATACACACTTATGTGATCTTTTCCATTTTACACCTCTCACTACTCATAATCTTTGTGACTAAAAGTTGGCTAATGAAGATATGTAATTTTTTTTACATTATGGCAAGACATGATGTACATGCCTATGGGAAATCTTAGAAATAAAGATACTTAGCTTTTAGTACACAAAAAATTGTCTAAGTATGAATTTGGTATACAACAGTGTATTGTTTTAGATGTAAATTGTTACTGACATCATATTATGAATAGAAAATTTGGATGGAGATTATTTGCATGTTGATGATGATGTGTAATAACCTTGAAATTTAGTATGGACTATAAGAAAAATATTTATTCATGTTTTACTAAAATAGGACATCAAAATTAAAGGAAAGGAATTATTTTGTTTACAAAATAATTACTTGACCAATTAGGGCCAATATCCTAGTTGTTTAATTTATGTTGGAAAAGAATATTATGCTCTTAGCTGACCTAGAAGAAATTTTTGTAAAGAAATTGTATTTATGCAAAGGAATTCTTGCAAATTAAAGGTGTGAAGTGATATGTAAGTTGTTTGAGTATTGTGATATGCAAGCTTACTATAAAAGTGATATATGTGAAGTTCTAAGATCCAAGATCAAGATAAAGATCTGAGATTAGAAAAGAAATAAGTTACAAAGCCTATATTCCAAAATTCTAATTACCTTTTTGGGGAGTGAGCTCTTCTTGTAATTGGAAGTGCATGTTTTTATAGTGAGCTCGTTATGCATCTACTATACCACAACTCCTAACAAGGTTGGCACAAATCCTAACATGGTATGAACAAAGATTCAAAGTCTCTTAACAAGGACTCTCTATGCTAAATTTTCTCATTGATTCCTAATAGGGTCCATCCTCTAACAAGGAACATATATCTCATTATATTATCTAGTGGGTATCATCCTTATTATGGTTTTCCCTTGGCCAAGGTTTCCCTACTTAACAAAATATGGTGTTATGAGTTATCTTTGTGCATGGTTACTATTACATTCAACATTACCTTATTACTTTATTATGTATGGTTTAAGGTAACAAATAATATCTATTTGGTGACTAAAGTTTGTAGATTACCAATTCACACCCCCCAAGTAATTCCTATTTCTAACACTCGTGTCAAAGTGTTATGAATGTTTTAATGCTTCTAGTTTTCCATGCATGTAATTAGATTAGAATATATATGAAAGATTAATTGGTGAAATAAGATTAAGTTTTATTGGTTCTTAATTCACCCCTCCCCTCTCACTAACCTAGTCTATCCTATATTTCCAACAATTGGTATCAGAGCTTTATGGTTCTCAATGAAGAAGTTTAACAACTTGAGGAAAGATTAGAGGCAATGGAGGTATTTAGGATAAATAAGGCTATTAAAAATGAAAAGCTATATTTGGAATTGGCTATTTGACAACTTAAGAAAGAAAAGGAGAATCTCTCTCAAACCTTAAAAATAAAAAAAAGATCTTGTAGTAAAAGTGAATGAGAAACTCTACCCTGATGAAAGAATTGAAGATATCTATCCAAAATGAAACTTAGATGATGGTAATGAGGCAATCAGAGACCTATTAGAGAAGAATTGTAATCTTCAAGAAAAAAAGTTAGAAAGATGAAAAGAGAACAAGTAATTCAGTCTGCAAGATTGTGTGAAGTCATTGAAGAAAAATAAAATGACAAAAAAGAGATAGAAGGAAAGAACAATAAAGTTCAACATCTATCCCTTCAATAGGAGGACTTCATTGATCATCTTACTAATACAAATGAAGATGTCATTAATCTAATATTAGAGAATGAAAGATTGTAAAATGATCTAAATAATGGAAAGAAAACCAAAGAGAGGATGATGAAATCTCAAGCAGACATGAATCAATTGAATGAGTTTATTCGATATAGACAAAAAGGAAAAGGAGAAATAGGATACACAGAAGAAGGTGAATCATCCAAGCATGGAGCTCAAAAAAATCTAAGACCTACTTGCAATTTTTTTAGTAAGTTAGGTCATACATCAATACAAATGTTGGAGTAATAGTAAAGAAAAATTCAATGGAAAGTGTTATAATTGCAAAAAGCATGTTCATAGAGGTAATGAATGCAAAGAGAAACCTGAATTTGAAGGTAAATGTAACAAATGCAAGAAGCATGGGCACAAATCTTCTAAATGCAAAACATAGATATTGAATCTAGCAGAATAGATTATGGAATCTATATTTGGTTGGGACTACAACATATGGTGTAGATACCACTACTATGGAGAATTTGGGCACATTGGAGAAAATTGTTTGAAACATCATGTGAGGACAAGAGACACTACTAGAAGATATTTTATTTGTAAAAAATTTGGAAATCTTGCTAAAACCTCTATGAACACTAGAAGGATCAAAGATGAAAAGAAAGCTAGAGTTGACAATATCAGAAAGAAGATGAGGTAGTAGTGGATTCTGAAATCTTCTAAGAATGCAAGTCAAAACCATGAAGCACATGTCACTCAAGAATTGGTGACTCAAGAATTTCTACTTGATCTCTCATAGGGATGACTGGAACTAAGACTCTGAAGCTGATATGTTACATTAGTTCTAGCTAGCTAAAAGGAAAGATCCATATCAAAATTCAATATGAAAAGGGATCACTGAGTGACTAAGGAAAATCTACACCTTATCAAGCTAGGTTTGGTTGCAAGACCTTGACAAGCAAGGTTGGGATACACTAAAATATTATGTGGACACTAAGTTATGAATGACTGTACTAAGAACTAAATTCAAATCATGTGGAAGATAGTTTGTCACAAAAACTAAGAAATCATAAGAAATTGTGTGGTATGATAAGAAATCATACCAATAATTTATGGCAATTGAAAAGTAAAAACTTGTCAAAATAAATAGAATCAAATTCATTTATGACAATGAATTTTTGAAGAGCTATTTGCAAAAGGAAATTTATGTGCTTCTAAGAAATATGTGTTTGTTGTTTAAAATTCTCATGTTTTCATAAACCCTACCAAAAATGGCATCCTCCAGTAGGTCAAATAGTAAACGATCTGAGATGTTGGTTTGAGTAGTCTATTAGAAGGCACCAAACTTCAAGTTGAATATAGTGCTTATAGAAGCACCTGATCCAACCAGAGTTCTATCGTAGATTCCACCAGAGCTATTACTTGTTAACAATATTTGTTCATATTTTTACTGTTCAATATGTTGGTGTGATTTTTCATAGTATAGAAATTTTTTGATATTTGGGTGAAAAATCAGTTAAGTCTTTCTTTATTGCAGATTAGGGTTTTATTTTCTGAAGTCCTGAAAATTGTTTGATTACCCTAGTTACGCCCTGTTCTGTGGGTTGTGTCTTCCCTTTTAATTTCTTAGGGTTTGGCTCTCAAATTATCAATGAAAAGGCCCTAAGTGTGTAAAAAAAAAACCATTATGCCTTTGTTTTGTGGTGCCCTTGTATTCAAATTTAAAAAAAAGAGGGGTATTTTCTTCAAGTATTTTGGCGAGGTTTTTCTTTTTATCCTAATGTTTTTTTTACATCAAAATGCCTTTGGTAAACCTTTCATGTACCTTTAATTGCAATATTCTATTTGAAAGGATGCCAAGTTGAAGTGTTTGTCAATCACCGTTGATCTATCAGAGATCAAGGGTTAGTGCATCACCGCATTATAGAGTTGTAGGTCTTTAAGCAATGCGGGGAAGCGTATTTGTGACACATAGCCCCTAATGTCTTATGAGATCCAATATGTTGCAAAAGCTCTTGTATGTCAGATTTGTTAGTACTTTTGCATACATTTTGTTTTTCCCATGATATCATTGGTGGATTCATCGGCAGAGCTCTGAAGTTAATTACCAAGTAGCATCACCGTTGATCTTGTCTTGATCAACAGTTGGTGCATCCCCGCATTATGAAGATGTAGTTTTTTAAGTAATGTGGGGAAGAACATTTGTGACACATGGAAAAGTGGGGTTAGGTATTTGTATTTCAATGTGCTACACTAAAAACGACTGATGACGTGTACTGCTAGGTGTGCATAGAAGGATTTTGGTTGCTGAATGAATGTGAAATCTTATCACCATTGATCTTGTCTTGATCAACGGTTGGCACATCCTCGCATTATGAAGATGTACATTTTTAAGTAATCCAGGGAAGCACATTTGTGACACGTGTTCGTGATGACGTCAAGCACTTGCTTGTTCAGAAGAAGATATGAGATCCACTGGTGTGGAATGTTGTCAGATAGTATGAGCTAATATGGCAGTTTCCTATTGGTCAGTATAGCTAGCTAGTTGTTAATACAAATGGATTATTCTAATCGTCAATTTTGTCTTGATCGATGGTTGGCGCATCCTCGCATTATGAAGATGTAGGTTTTTAAGTAATGCGGGGAAGTGCAATGGTGACACGTAGCATTTTTTTCAAAGACTGTAAAGCTTGTTATTTTTAAATCAGGACCATGCGATCTGATAAAATCTATGGATGGGATTCAAATTTGAGTGCGAATTGCGGGAAACGATTACTGAGAGTAAATGTGATCCAAACTTGGTGCGTGTAGTTTTAATTCATAAAAAGAACCCATAATTTCACCATTAATGAATCACCAAAGTGCAGAAAGAACACCAGGGCATTCAAGATTTTAGAGCTAAGGCACAAAATTTCTTGGTTTATACTCCAGTAAAATTGCAGAAGATATCATATAGTGCAGAAGTGCAATTTCTAGCGAGTAAGTGCTCTGTGACCTTCTGAGTAAATTTGAAGCATCTGCTATTGTGAATTTTCCAAATCTTCATTAAAAATGCTGCCCTGAAAAGAGTTTACTGCACAAAAAGATTATCTAAAATGTTCAGTGCATGATGATTTTCTCGAACAATTCCCCTTATCAGTGCATGAAATAACTAAGGGAAGGGAACTCATTGAAAAAACCCTAGGTTAGTTGTGGCAGAAGGATTTTATGATAAAGCTAATTGGATAAGAGATGCCCAGGTTTCCATGGGAGATTTGGAGTTGTTTAAAAAATGGTTTTCAGAGCGAAAACTAGACACTCCTATGAGCAATGTATGGGAATTTGACATTGGAAAATTAGTATTCCCTAGTGTTTTCTTTGATAGTGATTTATTGATGGACTTGGAAAAGAAGTATGATCCTATCACGGGGTGGGTAAAAAATCATTCGGGGGTCAACCTTTTTAGGGTTTCCCCTGAGCTGTTCAGTGAGGTTTTCAACCTAAACCCTAAACACGTTGTGCATGAAATCATTGATATGGATGATTTGCAAGCTAGATATGATGCACAAGAAATGTACTTGAGAATAGGGCCACTACAAGAGCATGCTGCTAGCGTTGGTAATTTGCTTGTGATCATAGCCAGTACTCCAGAGCCATTGTTAAGAAGACATTTCAATCTGAGAGCTCAAGCACTATATTTTTCTCTTTGCAAGATCTTGGGGATAGATGAGGGTGATCAAATTCTAGGTTCTATGGTCCTTATAATTGCTCAAACCCTTCAATTTGGAATGAGTACGATTCTAGATTTTGCCACTTTCCTAGCAAAAGAGATTCACAATGGTCTAGTTGGAATAGCAAAGGGGAAAGTAAACAAACCATTCTATTGGTATTCATTGATGATGCATGTATGTTTATACAAAGGATATACTTTCTTCTCCAAGGGTATGGAGTTAGAAACAACAAATGATGGAGAAAGGAATCCAGTGCAGTTGTGGAGTGTGGATATGACTTCAGAGGCCACTGATGCTAGTTATGTAAGATTTGACAGGTATTTTGCATCAAAGTTTAGACTACTTTTAAGAGGAGATAGCCCTAGAATCCCACAAGCATTATTAGAATTGGTCAGACCCAAGGACCATGCTAAAGGGCTATTTTTCAGTCATAACTGGGGGGATATAATTCCCTACAATGTTTCAACAGTAATAAGAGTTTATGGTTTCTTAGGAAAACCTCATGTGTTACCTTTTCATGTGCCTTTGAAGATAGGGATAGCTGAACTCTTATGGCAGATAGGTACTATAGATGAGAGGGAATTGGTCAAGAAGGGCACTTTCTTTCCAATGGTTACTATAGTGCATGATTTTGTCTTTGTTAAAAAGGGGTGGAAGCATTTAAATTTATTTTTGAATAAATATAACATGGCAGAATCTCACGCCAGATTCATTAACCCTGAAGAATTCTATGACCTATTAAAAGAAAGGGTGAGAGCTTACCATATGGTACATCAAGTTTACTATCTGGAAGATATAATCAGAAATATTTTCACATTGCAGGAGTAAGAATTGAGGAAAGAGAAATGGATAGTGTTTAGTAAAAACTTGGAATTCATTAATGCTTTTGACCCCCAGTACGACCCATTGAAAGATAAGAAATACTGGGGAGCTAAAATACAAGCATTAATGAATAATTTTTCCATAATAATTCAGACTATGAATGAAAAGAAAGCTATGTTTATTAAGGCACACCCAGATAAGGGCAGCAAAAATACAAAGAAAAATGAGTGGTAGAAATGTGGTAACTCCTAGCCAATATACATTACAGAAAAGGGCAAGTTATGTCATGGTTCAAAATGTGCAACAGGTGCCCCCTCATAAGAAACCAAGGTCAAGAAGTCCATCTGCAGCCAGCTCTCCAAAAAGACAAAAATTAGAGCAAGGGTCTTCTTCTTCTCAAAAAGAACAGTACTCCCCAAGCCAGTCTCCAATCTAGATAGATGATGAGGCATCTCTAAGGGAACAGCTTAGAAAAATGGGAGGAGAAGGGGATGTGATTGTCACTTCTACAGACCTAGATATTGGAGAGCCACAAGAACCTCCTACACCTTCCTTGGACCTAACCATTGCTGATTACCAAGGTAAGGAAATTGACCCAATTGTTGCCCAGGCTTATGAAAGATTTATTAATGATGAAAATTTTATAAGATCTAGGGCCTTTGCTCAGTTTTTATGGAGATTAAATATAAAGAATTTTGAGAAAGCCTGTGAGAAGATCAAGGCTGAGCAATGAAATAAATCTGGCCCAGTTATCAAGGAAGAGGTAAAATCAAAGTTTTTGAGTGATTTTGCACAGTTTACTCCTGAAGTTGGGAGGCAAATAGTTAGACAATCAAGAGTCCTCCTTCTGCTAGAATGGGATATAGAAAATGCTATTGTTTTTGATTCAGTAAGGAAGTAGAAGGATGTTCAACTAACAACTACTGAAGAAGTACTACAGACTCATAGAGGGGTCAAATTTAGTGATGACCACCAAGCCCTTGTTTTGTGGTCCATAGATAAGAGAGAAAATACTAGGATACATGAGTTTCCCACTATAGAACATACTGGTACATTGACAGTATATAGGGTTGGAGAGGTAAGTAGTAAACAAATAATGGGAATGGCCTCAGAAGTGCTAAAATTGGGTGGTTTTGTATCTGGATAGGAAGAAGATAAGTTTGCCCAACTCAATGCTAGGTTTGAAGAAGTTTTGAAGGCATATGAGGAAACGGGTATATAGATACAGTCACTAGAAAATAAAATGTCTCAAATGGAGAGGATACTTGGGAAAAGAAAGGTGGGAGAATCCAGTGCACCTACAATTGCATACCCTTCACAGTCATTGGTTGGATCTGGATCAACCCCTATTATTGAAATACCTGACACCCCTGAAAGGCCCCAATTCTATACTGCAGAGGACTTTGAAGAAGAAAAAACAAAATTACATGAGTTGCAAATAGAATTAAGAAATCAATATGAAGAAAAATTAAAGCAGGGTGTGATATATTTGAGGGATAAAATACAATGGTCAACCTTTTTTGATCAGTTGACAAGAATTGCAACCCTCATGGATGAGTTGAACAGAGATAAGGATAAACTAACTCCTCTTGCACAAAAATGGAGGGAGAGAAATAATGATATTAGAATCATATGTATATCTGTAGTCCAAATGCCTTATCATCAAGTTGAGAAAATCTTTGATTTATTAAATAAGCTAGAAAATTTTGATGATAAAAGAGATTCTTTACAGAAAAGATTAACACTCTGTTTTTCCCGATATATTGCTAAAAAATTTACTCTATTTCCTTATGCTTTAGAATCTGTTGATACAATAAAGGAAAAAGAAAAGTGGAAAAGTGAATTGGATGAGTTATTTAATGAAAGAATAATAAACATCATGAGTGAAAATAGCCACTGGTTCTGGGCAAAGACAAATGAAGAGCTAGTAAAAATACAGTTATTTTATACTGCTATGAGAAAAGAATTTGATGATTTAGAAGAGAGTGCAAATTCTTTAATAATGATACAAAGAGAAGCTCTAAGTTTTGATTGGCCAGATGATGATGCTTTTAGTAAATGGAAAAACCAGTTTCTAGAACAAATGTCAGAAGATGATGAGGAGGAAAATGTGAAGGTAAAAGTTACCCTTGTAGTTAGTAATGAGGACATGGAAAATCCCCAGGTTGAAATAAATTTTTAGGTAACTAAAGATGATACATCACTTTCAAACCTTATGGCTATTTACTCTGAGGATGAAGAATAATTGAAGAATCAGATCTTATCTTCTTGTTTCAACAACGAAGAAGCATAATAGAAAGGGACCCACCAAGAATTGTTCGATGTGTTAGCTTTTCTGTTATTTGTTTTTGTCTTTTATGAAAAACATTTTTCAGTATCTTTTAGAAGACACATGTCACTTTCTTTAGCCCGAAGCTTGTTGCATCTCACACTTTTTAAGTGAGATTCCAAGGCTAAAGAATAGTCCAAATTCTATTTCTTCTAAGTACTATACTTAGTCTATTTTTTGGTCCAAAATTTTGAAAGCAAGTTTGTAATTTATTTTTCTATTAATTCTCTGAGAATACATGAATATAGAATGAGTTGTGTTTCTTTCTAAAGGCCATTCTGAGTCTATTGTAAAGGATATACCATTTTCAAAGGAAATGAATACAAATTGTGAACTGTCCCCATATTATTTATTTCTGAATTTTGTCTCCTTTTAAATACTTAGCTACCTTGATGTTGTATGAGTAAAAGCTTGTGCAATTGAATGCAATCTAGTTAGGTTGTATATCCATTTATGATTGTTGTTAATTCAATGGATTAAATAAAGGCTTTGATGAATGTAATGAGATTCCTTAAGTATTGAAAAGGATTTTGAATGATAAATTTTGATAAAAATTGCTGATAGAATTTGTTGTAAGGCAACAAATTAGATCTAAGAATATACTATAGACTCTGAACCCCAATGGATTAGGCACTGATCAAGTTATTTTAGCTGAAGGATAAATATATTATAAATGGTTATTCAAATGCATCATCAACTCAAATTTTACTTTTATTTCCTGTAGATGTTCAAACTTGGCCATCACTTGTCTGCATGGAATGTTTTAGCTACAGTTAGCCACTATTGTTAAAGACATCTGTAGATCTATAGAAGAATTCTTGGCCATATCTGTTTCATGGGATGTGTTTTTCAAGTTAATAGGAATTATGTTTATTTTTTGAGGATTTTGAAATAAGAATTAGAAGGAAACTGAGAATGAACCTCATGCAATTATTTAAATTTTGAATCATCCCTGGGTATACCTACCTTGGTTTTGCAGAGCCAAAAGAGTAGAAAACCATCTGTGGTTTTGTTGAAGTTGGGTCCAAGTACTTTGCATATGCAATTGTTAATAAGAATTGGCTAGTTTCTAGGTTGTCTATGTACTATTATCTTGGTATTAAGCCTTTTCTCGCTTAGTAGTTTTTGTGCATTTTAAAACACCAACACAATACAAGATATCAAAACCTTAGTGATGGATGAGACTCTAGAAAAGTTATGTGTGAATGGTGCATTAGAATCTAAGCATCAATATTTGGAGACCAAGAGTTTAGCACACATTTTGTATATGCCTTGAGAATTTCAGATAAAATGGATAAAATTTATCCTTAGCCATGTACACAATGGGAAGCTATGGTTGGAGCAGCCTATTCAAATAACAAAGAAAATGATTCATTGAATCACAGGGCTCCCAATTTTGAACAAAGAAAAGATTACCAAAACCCTAAGTCAAGTAGAACTAGAAATATTTTAACTCTTTCCAAGTGGGATGGAAGTGGCATGAAGATCAACAATGTGACTTACATGGAGCTAAAATTTGGAATTCATGTGATAGCTCACAAGATCTATAGCTCCATTCATCTCAACAACATGTCATGTGAGGTAGTTGATCTAGCTCTCAAGGTGGTGAAGAATAGCATGTCCTTTGACCTTGCTAAGCTAATGCTGATTCAATTCAACAAGAATAAGGAAAAATTGAAGACTTCAAACAAAAATCCATGTAAGTGTGGTTCACTCTTGACTAGTTTATTCTTCTTTGTGCAAAAGCTTTTCCCTTCAAAAGATTTAGTTATATGGAGAAAAGATGTACACTACTATATCAAATTAATAAATATATAGTAGAGATGGGTGAGAACTTCATCAATATCATATATAATTACTTTGATTCATTCAAAGAATATATGAAAAGTAGATTTAGAATCCCTAAGAAACTTGTAGAAGATAAGAAGGATGACACTTGTTTTATGGTAGACTATGACAAAGTGTACATTCAAGAAGTCATACCTAGATTGGTGTGGGTTAAGCCTCTAAACTATGAGGTTAACATTAATGATACCAAGGATATTATTGAAGCACTATTGAATGAACCTTTGGATCCCAAGACCACATATTTTGGTACTTTTTGTGAAGTCAAAGATAGAATAGAACTTGAAATTAAGCTTCCTCAAGTAGTCTATAAAAGAAAGAAGAGGATAGAAAACCTAAGGCAAGCAAGTTCTACTCTCCTATTGAATGAAGGAAAAGGAGATGATATGGAAGAAGATGATGCCAAATATGAGGAAGAAGAAACAAAATATGAAAACGAAGAGCCAATCAGGAAGAAGGGTAAGGTCATCATAACTGGCAAACCTACCAAGTCAACTACTACAATATTCAAAGAAGAGCATCTAGATCACGAAAGAAATTGAAATTAGGTGAAGAAGATGTAGAGGAAATTATTTTCAAAATACCTCCACCTAAATTTTACAAAAAATTAAAAGAATTTAATGCAAGAGCTGGCATGGCAAACTTCAAATCTCTTATATATGAGACCAAGAATGTAGATGAGAAGAAGAAAGTTGAAGACATGATAATATCTAAACTAGGTAAATGGAAATACTCACCTGATCAACTTGCATAGTCAAATTCCCAATGAGCTTATGGAAAGAATCAAGCCAAGATGGGAAAATGCTAACAAAACTATAAAAGATATATTTGAATAGATTCTAAGGTAGCTCATGCCAAATCTTAGTGATAAATAGGTAAAAGAATCAATGAAGAGAAATAAAGAGAAACTCACTCTAAAATTCAACACATGCATGATATTGGTTAATGACATTGAACATGTAGTGAAGAAAACTACAACTACATGGAATAATATCTACAAACTTCATCAATAGAGTGATTTTGTTGTTCATGTTAGTGACATAGATGATGAAGATGGTAAAGAAGAAAATGAAAATAATGATGAATAAGATGTAGAAATAGATGATGTAAATCTAGGATGATGAGGAGCAAGAAAAGGAATTTACCAAGGAGAATCTCCTTGAGATTAAGAGTATTGAGGAAACTGACCTAGAGAAGATTGTAACTACAATTATGGCCCCATTTCATTCTCTAAGCAAAGATTTAATTCTATCAAGCTTAGAGAAAGCTTCTTCCAAGATGGTTGTGGTAACTGTAGACACCTAAATTTGATTACACTGCTTTGGTAATCTAATTTAACCATCTCTAAAGGCATCATTAATTAAATTCTTATTTAATTAATCCTTTGCCATCCCTAGTTGATTAATTTAATTAATCATCTATAGTCCTAATTGATAAATCAAATAATCTATTATTTATCAATTAAATCCTTTTCTCCTATCTAATTCCAAAAATCCCCATTTATTAAATAAATCTATTTGATAAATGAAATCCTCAAATTCAAAAACCCCTAACCTATCTCTAATCCTCCATTTAGCCTAATCCACCCCATCCACCCATACTAACCAAGCTTAGCCACTAACTCACCCACCCTCATCAATGCCATCCACTTGCACATCTCTAACATCCCTAAGCTAATCCTAAACTCAAGCCTAATCCACCCCCTAATGTTGTCACATTCCTTAAACAAGTTTAAGACTTTCCTAATCCAAACCAAAGTCTCCCCTCAAAAAACCCAACCACTAAGTCATGAGTGCTCTTACAAAACATAAAGACTCTTACAAGCCCACTCATGACTCTTACACCCATCTTCCACACTCTTCCCTCTTCCACACTCATTCCTCTTACATCCCTCTTACATACTCAACCCCACTCATCATTCCTTTAACCAACCCTTTACCCTACCCTCTCACACTCATCCTCCTTGTGACAAGTGTCACCTTCCCATTGGTGCTAAACAAGCACAATCCATGTGCTCCCCTTTGAGTGCATCTTAGCCCTCCTTAAGCCTTCATCCATCCTTGCATCTAAGCCCTCCATCCCTCTACCCCTTAGCCTATAAATTGAATCCCATCCCAAGCCATTTCATCAACAATCTTTGAGCTAAAGTTACCATGCTATTTTGAGAACCAAAGCCATCAACCATACCCTTATAATGCCAAATTGAGAGCTCACAAAGCTACCAATTTGCCATTACCCATCTCCATTGAAGCAGCTTTTGAGCATCTTGAGCATACATCCACAGCAAAAGGAAACATCTACAGAATCAAGAAAGCATGGAGTGCTTTTTCTTGTGAGGTTTGCACTTCTAAGTGCTTATAAATTGTCTTATTTGTTAAGCATGAGTTGCAGTCATATGTTATTTGTGATTGGTTTCTTTGTAGGTGGCAAACTTATTCATATTGTCTTGTGATATTTTCCCTTGAGTCAAAAATTCATTGTATTATACTTTACCCAAGTAATAGGATAGTGACTCAGTCAAGGTTTTGAAGCTAGTGCCTATTGGTAAGTAATACCTAGAAAATGCTTGACAATAGGAAAAGTGCACAAGGTTATGCAAGAGCCAATCTTGATATACCATTGTATACTAATTTATAGTAAGGTGGTAGGAAGAACAGAAACAAAAAGAAAGAAGATGTAAAACCCACTTGGAAACCCAAGGGTAGTACATCAATAAGTTTTCAATACCAACTAGTGTAGTAGGGGCCCACTACTATGGATAGGGGAGGAGACAATGAAGAATAGGAAAAGAACTTTCTTCATTGAGCTCTAAATCAGAAACCACAATGCCTTTAGAAGAAATATTTAGTACCCCATTGCAAGATAAAAGGGCTTATCAAAATAAGAATATGTCTCCATTGGAAGATGCATTACATAGACCATATGTGATAGATGAAATGAATCATAGGTTGGGATATAAGAATTTAATGGAGGATCCTTTTAATCGTAGAGTAGTTCCATATATGGAGGCAAGTCTTATAGATTTGGATAATTCTACCAATTTAGAGGCCACTTCTATATATCCAAAAGAATTATATTTAGAAATAGGAGTTTTAAAAAATTGAGTTGTAGAAGAAGAAACTAAACATGCTTGTTTAGATAAAGAATGAGAATAAGCCACCTCGAATGCCATTGTTGAAAGAGATAACTTTCTTAGATGGATTGCTACCTTAAAGGAGCAGAAAAAGGAAGTTAGAAGAAAGGACTTCTATCCTTCATGCTAATGTCTTTGGGGATATTGATAGTCTAAGATCAAACGTTCAAGAACAAGAAATGTTCATAAGCCAAAGGCAACAACCTGTCATATGCCAAGTCCAACCTTACAAGCCTATTTAAAAAAATCAACTAGAACCTATTGTGAAGCCCACAGATAAAAGGAAAGGTAACGCTATAGGAATCTAAATTAATGAGCATCAAGCTATATCAAGTAAATCTATAAACTCTCCCATGTCTAAACTAGATTTAGACTTGGAAAAGGCTAGGAAGTAGAAGGAGGATCTTTCCAAAGAGCTCGAGAAGGTTGAAAATGAAGCCTAGGTAGCAGAAATGATGACAAAAGTTCAATTCATCAAGTCCAATTATGTCTTAGCCTCATGGCCAAATTTTTCCACCCAAGTTGTAACTTGTGTACCTTCTTGTAGAATATTAGTTTCTGACCAAACCATGTGACAATTTTCCCCTACTTCATCATCTACTATTAACTCTTAGATAGTTGTTGTTCAAGCTCAATAGTCACAATGTGTTGTTCATATTTAGGCCAATATAGCATAGACAAATGTCATTCTTAAGAATTCCTAGTTGTCCACTATCAATATCATTTGACCTAAGAGAAAAAGATGTCAAGTTCTTTGGAAATAATGATGTTACTAGTGAAGAGCATCTGAGAATTTTCATAGATATGCTAAATGATTTTTAAGTTGAATATGAGGACATGGTAATGAAATTGTTTGTTCATTCATTGACTAAGGATGTAAGGGATTGGTTTAGAAGACTACTAGATGATAGCATTAGTTCTTGGAGTGATTTATAAAATTTGTTCAAAAAATTATATGGAGATAACACTCATTCTATTTTATGTTGAATGAATTCAACAACATCAATAAGAACTCTAATGAATCTATATTTGATTTCAATGTAAGGTTTCAAAAAGGAATGTACAAATTGTTCCCGGTTATGAGGTTGAATGAGAATGTCTACCTTACAACATATTTCAATGCTTTTGATAACGAAATGGCTTATCAACTAAGAGATAATGATCTCAAGATTCTAAGGGATTCTTACAAGGTTGTAGTGAATATTAAAAATAATAGAAAATCATTTGGTAAGCTAGGAAGGAGAGATGATCCAAAGTTTTTTAATCCCAAGAACAACAAGAAGAAAAATGATAAAACTCATGTGAATAAGAAACCTGAAGAAGTCACAATAGATCAAGTAATAGACCTATTGAAGATGATGAACCCACCAACTTTTAACATACATAAACCTAATGTTGGTGAAAAGGCCCTAGTGAATAAGAACCATTTTAATAGATAGCCAAGAATGCAAAATTATCCCCATACCAATCCATGGAAAGATGGTAAACCAATTCCTAACTACACCCAAAATGTAAAAGATAAGGGTACCCCAGATCCTTCACAAAGAAGCTCTATTAATATGAATGATGATGTGCCATAGTGCATCATATGTCTATCACCTCACTCTTCAAATTATTGTGCAGTTGTTCAGTCATTTTCTACATACTAGAGTATACAAAATGAGAAGGAGGAAGAAGAAAAAGGCCATGATGATGTAAGTTGTAATATGGTTAGCATGTTTGATGACTATGTAGATTTTGACTTAGAGGAAAATGAAAATGACATTACTAGTTAGAAAGAAATTTACCAGCTACACCATCAAAAAATATTCGCAGATGTTGAAAATTATGATGAAGAAAAGGTATGTGTTACATCCTCAACCATTGATCATATAAATTTGACAATTCCTTCTAATGAGAAGATTGATAGAATTAATACAGAAATGATATGCATGCTAGAGTTTGTGGAGGACATTATATGGCCAAAACTACTACCCATAAAGTGATGGGAGCTAGATTCTGGTGGCCTTCCTTTTTGAAAGATACTTAGGTATTGATTAGAAAGTGTGATGCTTGCCAAAAATTTATAGGAAAATTGAAATTTTGATGAAATAATCCATTATAAGTAATTGGTGTTCAAGTATAATTCTAGAAATGGGTGATGGAATTTATAGGATAAATGTCAACTAAGTCTAGCACTAGTTATTCATGGATTCTAGTAGCTACTGACTATTTTACAAAATCGGTAGAGGCTATTCCAAACAAGGAATGATACTAGAATGGTTGTGAATAATTGTTTTCTCAATAATATCATTTCAAGATTTGGATACCCTCAAAATATATTTGATAGATAATGCAATGTATTTTATATCTAAGGAATTCATAAAATTCTGTGACAAATATGGTATAACAAGGTCAATATCTTCCCCTTATCATCCACGAGGAATTGGACAAAATAAATCCACAAATAAAATCTTGTTAAAAGTCATTAAAAGGACTATGGAAGATAACAAGAAGGCCTAGGATTCCAAATTTTAGCTAAGAATATGGACTATCAGAGTAATTATGAAGAAAGCCATAGCTATAGCACCTTTTGACATTTTATATGGGATTCATGCAAGGATGCCCCAGAACAACATAGTAGGTCTATATAATTACATTCATATGATGATGATATTATTGATGAGATGCATGAGAGGTTGGATGAGTTACTATGGCTAAATGAGACCAGGAAGGAAGCTTCTCTCAGGAATCAAAAATTGCAAAAATTTTACAAGTTAAAGCACTCTATGATAGAAGAATAGTGAGCAAAAAATTTAAAATTGAAGATCTACTCCTCATGTGGAATGTCAAAATTGAGGATAAGGGAAAGCATAGGAAGTTTAATCCTATATGGTTAGGTCCCTTTCTAATTGAACCCACATCAAGAGAAGACTCCTATATTCTAGAGGATCTATCAGACAATATTCTTGAATTTCCAGTTCATGCACGATTCTTGAAGAGTTATTTTTGCTAAAATATTTCTTTCTTTCATGAACAATAGTCTAAGGTTTTTCCTATATATTTTTAAAATCCTTTGTGCCTTTTGTATAACCCTTGTATTTTTCTTTTCTTGTGTGGGTTCTCTCTGAGAGTTGTCATTAATGTTTTTTGGTCAAGATTGTGGTCTACTTCTCCCAGGGATTCTAAGCCCTTGTATGAATTTTTCATATTCATCATCCCAAAAAGAGCCACTATTGGTTATGTTTTTACCTTTTGCTTTCCTAAACATGTTTTTCTATGAATTCCTATTTCTTATTTTGAAATTAGGGTTTGGTCTTATCAAAATTGGTTAATCCTAAGAAAAAACCCCTAATTAGAATAAGATTTGTGCCCTAAGCCAGCTCTTTATGTCAAATGTTTTACCTTTTAAATTGAGTGGGAAAATTATTTTGAAATAATTTATATTTTTGCAAACATTTGAAAAGACCTTTTACTTTGTTTCATAAATATCCTAAATTTTCAAAGTTAGATCTTTTAAGATCTATAGTAGTTGCCTTGTTACTATAGAAACGTGTGATTATTTTGTTTCATGCGACATGGCAACCAAGAAAGTGCTACACATGGGACCTAGTAATATATGCTTGGTTTCAAGCTAAATCTTTTGTGTCATTAGATATTTCTATGATCAATGGTGTTTTATATGTTGCCACCAAAAAGTGTAAGGTTTTTACTAGTCATGACATGGCAAACTCCAACAAAAGTGAAACACAATGGGACCAAACCTAAAGATGGGCGCCAGGATTTTGGTGTTTCATTAATGAGCTTCATCAACATGATGGAATGTTAGAAGTGTCAGGTATAGTAAATAAAATATTATGACAAGAATGTGCTATATTCATGATACCATATTTCTTCTAAGTATATGATGGTCACTATGTTACCAATGAGTATCAGAACTTTGTCGATAGTGACATAGCGACCCGTTATGAAATAAGAAGGTGGTGGGACCTAATTTTAAAAGATGGTGTCATAGAAACCACTTGTCATAAAGAGCCCTGGAAACATGTCAAGATGATATTATTTCATATGCCACATGGATTTACAATCATAAAATGATACATGTTTATTGGAGTCATTAGATCTATCCCAGATCGACGATGGTTGCCATATTGCTATGGAAACTTGCTTGATTTTTAGTGCATGCGACATGGAAACCAAAGGAAATTTAGAAAGACCCATGAAAATTGCAATAAAATAATTGTGAAATGTGCATCCTCTGATCAAAGGTGCATCAATGATGGTCACTATGTTGCATACAAGAGTTGGTTGATGATTACACATAGCAACATAATGAGAGTGTGACATGTGTGAAAAAGTGCTAGTGGGTCTAGTAAAACTTGCTAGTAGTGGAAAGAAAAGGATTATGTGGTGACATTTGATTGGGTTGACTATTAACCTAGCTATTTGAAATTGACTCATATTCTTGGATCATCAAATTGTTTGAAATCTACAGCTTGTTTTCAAAATTGGAACATGATGCCACCCTATTCTTCCTTATAGTTCATTTATGAAAATTAATGCTCCTTATGTGAAGTAGAATGAGGAATATATTGTAGGATTTCATTGAGTTATTCTTTATGCAAAAAAATTCAAAATTTCAGAGAATTTAAAGCCATTGAATAATTGTTCCTTGCGTGATTAAAGTGTGATATAATTTCTAGTATCTATAGTGTGTTGCATAATTGCAATGAAAGAGTAACAAATAGCCAAGTAAGTATCTAAATCCATTAGATAGTAGAAAATTCTTGTATTCTACATCATTAGTAAACATGTCTCTGAAGAAATTTTTTTCAATAAAGGTAGATTATGCAAGTAGAAATATCCATGATGACTTTCTTGAACAACTACCTTAATCCACGATTGAGTTAGCCTAGGTTAAAAAGTTAATTCTTGTGAACCCTATAGTGAAAATCATAGATGGCTTGTACAAAAAAGGGAATTGGGTTAGGGATTCCACCATTTCCAAAAATGAATTTATCTTTTTAAGAAGTAGTTTTCACAAAGAAAACTATTCGCTCCTCATGGGAATATCTAGAATTTTGATTTGGGAAAACTAGTGGTCCCTGGAGTTTTCATGGATGCTAACCTACTCACAACTATTGATAAAATTTATGACCTAGTAGATAGGATAGTAAGAAGATTATGTGGGGAGTGCCTAATAAGCCTAAGTGCTGAAGAAATTTGAGTGGTTTTTTGTTTGGACCCACTCTCAGTTTACCATGAGACCATTGACCTACTAGGACTAGAAAAAGAATACTTATCTAAGAGGGATAAGGTTAGGCAAGGTGCACTAAAGTTGTTGGGTGATGCGATGTGCTCCCTTGCCCACAGGTGGTTAATTATGTGGTGTTCCATGTTCACTAAC
The DNA here is from genome assembly GCA_028749045.1 of Cupressus sempervirens. Classification (NCBI taxonomy): domain Eukaryota; kingdom Viridiplantae; phylum Streptophyta; class Pinopsida; order Cupressales; family Cupressaceae; genus Cupressus; species Cupressus sempervirens. The sequence goes on from CM053786.1 coordinate 110,075,963, forward strand.
AATCATGGCTTTTGGTGCAATGGAAAATGGGCCTTACAATTGGTATTAGAGCCTGGTTTTGGCCTAGTCATGGGTTCAAATCTCCCCGGTTCCAGCCTGACCCGCGTAAGCACCTAGTATGCGTGTCGAGGGGGAGATTGTTGGGTGATGCAACACGCTCCCCTACCCACAGGTTGTTAATTATGTGGTGTTCCATGTTCACTAACAGTCATGGCTTTTGGTGCAACAGTAAATGGGCCCCACAATTGGTATCAGAGCCTAGTTTTGGCTTGGTCATGGGTTCAAATCTCCCTGATGCCTTCTCGACCTGCATAAGCACCTAGTATGCGCGTCGAGGGGGAGATTGTTGGGTGATGCGATGCGCTCCCTTTCCCATAGGTGGTTAATTATGTGGTGTTGCATGTTCACTAACAGTCATGGCTTTTGGTGCAACGGCGAATGGGCCTTATAATTGGTATCAGAGCCTGGTTTTGGCCTGGACATGGGTTCAAATCTCCCCGGTGCTATCCCGATGTGGTGTTCCATGTTCACTAACAGTCATGGCTTTTGGTGTAACAAAAAATGGGCCTTACAAAAGTCACTCTTGGGATCAACTAGAAATTTTCCATTGGTTACAACATCTACCAAAGAACCTTTTAAGAAGGAATGTTTTACTTCTAGGGTCATAGAAATATATATGACTTTATGTAGGGTTTTTGGTGATGATGAATAGAATTTTATGCCAATAAAGTTTATGTATATGATGACTCAAATTTCTTCTTTTGGTGTGGATATTATTTTTGATTTTTTATCCTATATAGTAGAAGAGATCCACATAAAATTAGTTGGAATTGCAAAAAGCAAGGTGAAAAAGACTTCTAGCCATTATTCATTATTAATGCACATGTTCTTGTTGAAGGGGGTAACATATTTGGAAAAGGAGATGGGTTTGAACTAAGAATATGAAGGGGAGGCTCTGCCAGTCTAGTTGTGGAGAGTAGACATGACCTAGGATGTAGAAGAGGCTAGTTTTGTTAGATTTGATAGATATTTTGTATCAATATTGAGAATTCTCTTATTAAGTGACAATCCGAGAATCCCAAAGGAATTGTTGGATTTTATCAGGCCCATGGACAATCCTTGTAGATTGAAAGTATCTCATAACTAGGTAGATATCACATCATACCATGTTTCAACTATTTTTAGGGTTTATGGTTTCCAAGGGACTCCTCATGTGTTTCCCTATTAAGTACCACTAAAGGTAGGGATAGCTAAGATGCTATGGTAGATAGGTGGGTTGGAAGAGCCTCAATTGGTTAGTAGGTCTAGAGGCTCACTTTTCCAAAATTTTACTATGGGTCACCATTTTGTTGTCACTATGGGTGGTTGGGTATATTTGTATAAATTTTTGGATTAGTACAAGCTGGCTATATCTCACCCCCATTTTTGTGATACTGAGGGATTTTTTGATGTGTTTATGTGAAGAGGTAAAGTTATTCTAAAAGATCATGAACCCTACTTCCCCAAAGATATAATAAGGAATGAGTTCTCTCTACAAGCATAGGAGATCAAAAAAGAAAATTGGAGATTTTACTTCAAAGTTTTGGAATTCATTAATTGTTTTGATGATAATTGTAAGCCTCTAAATGATATAGAAAAAAAGGCATATAGGTTGAATAAACTAATGACTACTTTTCCTAGAATTATGGTCATAATGAAAAGAAACTATTCTTTATTAATTATTTTTTTGAAAAGGCTAGAGAAGTTATGAGGAGGATATCATTTACTCCTATAGTAGGATCAAGCTAGTTAATTGTTCAAAGGAGACCTAGTTACAGTGTGATTCAAAATAAAAATGCCTTTGTAGATAAGGAAAAGTAGATAATGGGATCAACCAATGTTGATCTTGAGTAAAGAATAGATGAGCCCACACTAAAGAGGCAAAGAGAGGAAAATGAAGAAGTACTTCAAGTTGAGGAATACTTGCCCACCTAGTCCCACTTACAAATAGGATATGAACAAATTACTACGGAGTAGGTGGAATAACTAAGTTCCCAATGGGGACTCTTCATCACTACAAAAAAATTGGAGGAAGTAAATCCTCAAGAACCTCCAATGTTAAGATTTCAATTAATAGTGGTAGACTACAAAGGAAAGGAGTTGGACCTTGTCATGGAATAGGCTAGCCATGAATGATCTCTAATGATAATTTTGTTAAATCTAGAGCCTTTAACCAATTTTCTTGGAGAACAAACATTGGAATATTTGAATAGAGATGCAATAATTTGAAAACAAAGCATCAAAAAATGGAAGGAGAAAACTTAAAAAATCAAATAAAAGAAGAGATGATGCAAGAATTCAAGAGGTTGACTCCTAAAGAAGGAAGACAAATGAAAAAAAAGCATTTGGGATTTTGTTGTTACCCAATTGGGATATTACAGATGGCATGGTCTTTAATTCTATTACAAATAAATTGAGTGCATGGGAAAAAGGGAGGAAAGAGATGAATGGTGATAAATTTAATGAAGACCATGTTGTACTAGTCATTTGGTCAATAAGGAAAGATCTAGGATTGGCTCTTCTTGGCCTAATGATATTGGCTTGGTAGGTAGCTTGATTGTAAAGAGAGTTGAAGAAACTACCACTAAAGAGGCCATAGAGCTAGGTGTTGGATCATCCAAATTCACCTTAGGTACAACTTAGAGAGATAAAAGAGAAAGTCTAGAGCTACAAGAAAATTATGAAAAGATCTTGGCTACACACAATAAATAAGTTCAAAAGAGAATTGAACTATAAAATAAATTGATGGGACACTAGGGGAAATCTAGTAGGCCTAAGATTGCATATCCCTACCCACAGTTGGAGCCTTTTAAATCCACTCCATTCATAGAAATTTGAGACACACCACAAAGGCCATAGTATTACACTACATAAGACTTTGAAGAAGAAAAGAGAAAATTATGGGTATTGCATGTGGAACTAGATGTACAATATGAGGATAAGCTAAGGAAAGCTCTTATGTATTTAGTTTAAAAAATTGATTGGCCCTCATTTTATCAGCAACTAGAAAAGACAATAGATATATAGGATGAGATAAAAGAAAATGAATGAAGCCTTGAAGCTAATTGTCAACAAGTGGAGTAAGAGGAGTAAAGAGGTTACTCTTTTATATTTTTTTGTCATCGATTTATCCTATGATCATATAGAAAAGACTTATGTTGTTCCCAATGATCTCTTAGAATTTGGTGATAAAATAATTGGGTTATAAAAGAGGATCATTAGTTATCTAGACAAATATATGAGTGTTAGTTTTAGACTTTTCCAACATGCCATAGACAAAAAGAATAAATTGAAATATAAAAAGGAGTGGGAGAAATAATTGAATGACTTATTTTGTTTAAGGATGAATAGAGTCATAAATGAGAAATGAAATTCATGCTAGGAAGATACTACTTAAGAGATTGTAAAAGATCAATTATTCTTTTATTCTTGAAGACAATATTTTATTGAAATTGACAAAGTTGCAGAATATGTTATGAAGAAGCAGTAGGACATTTTTCAATTTAATTGGCTAGATGACACATTTTTTGATAAGTGGATGGAAAAATTCATTGATGCAAAGTAGTTAGAACATGTTGAAACTAATGATGAATATATGGAATAGGATGAAGTACAAATTATTGAGACATTAGTAAAAGAAGAAGAGGACAAAGAGAAGAAACCAACTGTAGTTGCAAGCATAGAAAGCCAGACCGATGACTTGGTAGAGGATAAATTAGATATAAATGTTGTCTTATAAGTTCATGATGATATACATGCAGAGCCTTGGGTGGAAGTAATCTTGAAACAAGTAAATCCATATATATCACAATCAATCCCATTGGCTCCTTTAAGGAGTTACAATAGTAATGAGGCCAATCATCAATTTTTCACCAACAAAGAAATGCAACAAAAGGTGTAACAAAAAGTGGTCCCAAAAAAGAATACTATGATGTAAAGTTTTTCTTGTTGAACATTTTTTTTTCTTTTATGATAGTAATATTGTAGATATTTTTCTATCTTAAGGATAGTTGTCAATTTCTCTATGTTTGAAGATTGTTTCATCTCACACCATATAAGTGAGATCCCACGGCTAGAGAAAGGCTCCAAGTTATTACATAGGTTTATTTTTATGAAATTTTGTTCAGTCCAGTCTTGATGCAAACTTTGTGATGTATTTTCTATACAAGTATTTTAGAATACATTGATGTTATAGGATCTTCATATCTTATCTTGAGTCATTTTGAGTTCTATTGTAGTTATACAATTTTCAAAGGAAATTAATATAAAGATGAGTTGTTCCCATATCTTTTCTTCCCAAATCTTGTCTCCAATTTTATTACCTGGTTATCTTGAAATCACATCAGCAAAGCTTGTTCAATTGATTATGATTATGTTTAGTTGTATATTATTTTCATTATTTCCTTTAATTCAATGAATTATTTTAATTCTTTAGTGAATATGATAGGAATTCTATGGTAGTAGGAAGGATGTGTGTAAGAATGAGTTTTAATGAAAATTTTTGACAATATTGATTGTAATGTAGTCAATTAGGTCTAGGAAATTGAGTATACTTTGAATCCTAATGGATGAGGCACTGATCAATCATTTCAGTTTATATATGGAGAAATCACGAAGGAACATCAAGCTTAAAATCAAATCAATTTTACTTTAATGTTGGAATAATCTAAAACTTGGTCAAACCTTTATTTACATTTAATTTTTGAGTCTTAGTTAGCTTCTATTGCCCAAAATTACCTATAGGTCTAAAGAAGAATTATGAATAATCTACTATTAGGGATATGTATTGTTGTAAAAATGACATGGAATGAGTGAAATATGTAAGCAGTATCAGATTGTAAATCTTTAATCCCTTAGATGTACCCACCTTGGTTTTACAGAGCCAATGATGTAGATAATCTTTTTGATTTTTTTAAAGTTGGTCTAGATCTAAATCACACATAACTATTTATGGGAATTAACTAATCCTTAGGTCTCTATGAGCTTTATGATCTTAGTATTCAGTATTTTTTTTCTTAATAGTGTAAAAACACCAATAGGATGGACTTAATAGTCTTATGTTAAATCTCCTAATAGAGTACATACTTCATTTTATGTTTGTAAAATCCTTTTACTAGGTAGACCTAACAGTCCTTATTTCTCTAAACATGAAAGATCATATGAAGTGATCAATTTTATGCCTTAAAGGGCCAACTTTATAGTATAGAAAGAAAATTTGAAAACAATTTTTTGAAGCAAGTAGCACAAAAGATAACTATTGATCAAGTAGAATTATCTACTATTCTTGCTACACTTGAAACCTATGTGAATAATGTTGGTTGTCTATTTGTCAAGTTGAGTGACACATCTATCTTCACTATGGAAATAAAGGATAAACCATCCAAATAGATGAGGACATGAAGGAAAGTGTACATGAAATGCCACTTGATCCTAGTTGTAGGTCTTTACATTTTGTAAAGATCAAGCACTTGATAGATCTTTAGGTGGAATTGTTAAGGGAAGAAGTTGAAGGCGAAATAAGGGCTCCACTTACAAAAATTCAAGGCATGATCCTTCCAAACATGGATGCAACAAAAAAACATACTGCACATGCAAATTCATTGGTCCATAAAAATAGTTTCTCCATAGCTGATCATATGATGGAACTTTTAGCAAAAGTATAGATACTCTTGCATGTATCAAAGGTATTGCAAGAGAATTGCAACAAGACTATGAAAATCATTTTGAAGGTACATAGTGATTTATTGTCACATTTTGAGATTAATGTGTACATATTTTTCACCATTGGCATTAATGTCAAAAATGGGAAGAACCTTATTGATAAAGGAAGAGAATATTATTATACTCTAGATATATGTATTAAGGAGAGATATATGTATGGGGGAATAGTAATAAGAAACATAACTCATGTACGTGGTAGAATAAAATATGTTTACAATACAAATTTTGAAAAGTTAATTTTTTTTATAAAAAAATTAGAGTAAGTGGTTATCGAGCTACAATAGTAGACATATGTTAAAATGGATTTGAAGACACATACTATTAGTAAGGAAAGTTTTTCACTTTTATTTTAAGCATTCAAATTTTTGGTAAGATTAGTTTTTTGGTCGCTAATGCTAAAGTGGAGATTGTTGACCTGATGGTCAAATAATTTGTCTATTAGTAACTTAACACTTAGATATTTAGTTTCATTGCTACCAAAATCCACAAGTGCTACTAAGCTTACCATACTTCTAGTAGTGTTAACCAATTGTTTCAATTGCTACTGATATAATCAGTGAGACTATAGTATAGGATATTAACACTTGCTACCAATATAGTATATAGGTTAACAATATACTATATATCAAGTTTTCTTGGAATGATGTTGGCCATGGATTTGAGTTATCTATAGGATGTTAATATAATCACTTCTACACTTTTATGTTGCATTGGGATGAGTTCCATGTCTGTACTCTCAAGCTTGTATTTGGTTGAGTGTTATTTTTCTTATGTTCTCATCCAACCATTATTTTTATGATCTTCATGTCATTGGTGTAGCCAAACACAAGGACATTCATGTGCCTATGTTGGGTGGTTATGAGAGTAGATCTCATAGTTTTTATCAGTGGATTTATGTTCATTGGGATTGGGTTGGGAATATGCATTGGCTATAGGTACTCATTGTGTGATTTGCATGGGTATGTAAGGTAAGACCATGGAGGGGCTTCTCTCACAACCTTGGTGACTATTTCCCTATATGGTATGAAGAAGTTTCCAAACAAGTGATAACTAAATAAATCATGGTGTAATAAATCTAAGATAATAAAAATTTGAGCACCCAAAGTTGATCCAAGGACACTTAAAATGTGAGCACCCAAATTTGCCTAGAGGATAGGGTGTGATGTGCTTCCTGTGCGAGTTTGATTCCACATGATATTAAGATTAGGCTACATAATTCCAAGTGACTTATCATCCATTGAGTCCCTACATAGTTGATTGACTAGAGTGTGTGACCAGGACCTATTGTACATGCACTATTTCATGATCTTGGTTGTAGTCCTCTTTACTATCTAGTGAGATTGTTAGCCATGGATGATTGTCTTGTGTGAGTCTTTTGTTGGATCATTATCTCTATTAGAATTAAGGAGTGGTCCTATGGGTTCCATTTGGTTAGGAGGCATAGCTACCTATACCACTACTAGGAACTAGTGTACAAAGATAGTCTATTTCTAGTTGAGACTAATGCTTGATGTTTCACTTGGTATATTTAGGTTTTTGAAGTATGTTTCCTTGTGACTTTTGTTTGATTTGGAATTCTTGAATATCACATTTAGATGATGTTAGTTTCATCAATGCATTTATTGTTAGATATAATTGATTAATTATGTATCATCCTTGATGGTACACAATTTCATATACTTATCAATCAATATATTTTCAGCTCACTCGAGCAATAAGGATAGTTTTCTATGTCTTCCAAGCATTCCTATGCTTTCCTTGTTTAGAAGGTAGTGCCTACCAACTTCACTTAGGTGCCAAAGGAAAGTATGTAGAAGATGAGTTTTAATCGAGCTCACTTGGTTAATGAAGAAAAGTTGAATTGAACCAATGTTAACTAATCTCACTTAGTTGCCAGAGGATCTTTGCAAGTTTGTAGTGTTAACCTAGCTTCTATTGGTTAACATAGGAAATCTCTTCTAAGTTAGTGTCTACCAATTTGGGTCAAATATTCAATAATTTTCTTATTTTGGCATATTAAGCTTAACTAATTTATCTATTGGTTCTAGCAAACTAAGGTGATGAATACTAATTATTCTATGTTTTATTTGAATAGACTTGATAATATGAAAGATATATGTATATGGTCAAGTTGAGAATTTGAAAGTGTGAAAGTATGAAGATGTGATGAATATATTTGAAGATTTAATGATGAATAAACGAAAAAAAATTGAAGGATAAGAAAATATCCTTATGGAGTAGAAAAGCTATATTTGATCAGGATGGATCAAGTATGAGCCATAACAGAGATCTATAATTACCAATTCAATTACATTCAAATTAGGTCATCTCATTGTTACTATATAACCATTGCAGTAGTGATCTAAATCTCCTAACAAAGTTGACTTAAGAACTATTTACAAATCCTCTAACAAGGTGGCAATTCTATTGAATTATATCAAGGCCTCTAATAGGGCCACTCTTAACATGGTGATTAAATTCTTTAAAAGGGCCACACCTAACAATGTGTTTTGTAACCCTTAATAGGGTTGGCTCCTAACAAGGCTCACTTTAGCAGAGTGAAAATACTAACCAGTTGCAATTGGTGTTTTCTTCAAAATTGGGTTTCCATGTTAAATCCTAGTGTTAAATGTGTTCATGCTATCTTCTTTCATGTGTTTGCAACTAAGTTTAGGTAATGGTAATCGCAAATAATATCAAAAATTTACATGATTAGTAATTACCAAGTTACAATATTTTATGTGTGCATATGGAGCACCAACATTATTTAGTTTTCAGATTGTATTTTTGTACTGACATCTAAGAGATTTGGGATTTATTTTTGTAGTAACTAATTCACCCTTCCCATCTTAGCTACTCCTCATATATTTCCAACAACTCATATCAAAGCTTTTGATGTTTGAAGAGAAGGTTTCAATGACCTAAGCTAAATATTAAGATGTTTTATAGAGGAGAGATTCCCAAGCTCAACAAAGACAATTTTTTAGCATGGAAAGCACTTATATAAGGTTACTCTTTTCTACCATCAGTGATTCAAGGTGCAAATATCTTGATACTGAATACAAGACTCCCACTAGAACATTATTAGTTGAAGATATTGTTGAAAAGAAGAATCATAAAATCATGATGATATATATTGCATCTGTGCTTAATTATGCTAAATTTGATGATGTCAAAGACTGAAAGATAGCTCATGAGATGTGGATCAAACTAAAAGACATATATGGAGGAGATGACAATATAAGAAGAGCCAAACTTGGAAGTCTTTGATGCAGAGCCCTCTGTATTTATCTTCAAGGAATCTTAGTTCAACTCAAGGGATTCACAATAGGCTGGTACACCCTCAAGGAACCAAGAACATCTCAAAGATTACAACAAAGAACCCTGACATTATACACCAATAAAAACAACATCTTCACTCACATAATCAGATTGCTATGTCTGATTGCATTGTTCATAACTTTAGTTCTAGATATCTTTTCAAAAAACCCTTTGGAGATATTTTTTCAAATTAGTAATTCTAAAACATACCCAAATCTGAGACCAATCCGACAAGAATATTATAAATTATGTAGTTTGAACCAAAACCCATGTTTTCTATCATAAATCAGGAGCCAAACAATTAACCCTTCCTAGGGAATTAAATAACTTTCTCAAAATAATCTTAAATAATACCAAACTAGTTCTACAGTATCCATTTCTAAGTCTAGTTTCAAAATATATAAGTTATTTTATTTTCTCATTCATAAATCATTTTATAATATCAAATCTTTTTCTACAACACCACTGAAGGCATTTAAAAACCAGTTTTCACTCAAATCTTCATAACTTTCCCAAATATAAATGAAAATGATTCAAACCAATTGTAAATGAAAGGTAGTTCACATATATTTCCAATTAATATCATTAGAGATCCTGAGTCTCCAAAATATGTCTGTACCACACACTGCAACATGACTATATTCAGCGAATCTCAGATCTGCAAACATCCACTTTCACCAAAATACCCATAACTTATTCATTTCTTCATAAAATTGAACCAAACCAAAAGCATGAGAAGAAGGATTCATCATAATATATTTCCATTACTATATTACATGGTTTCTAGGCTTTACATGGCCGTACAAGGCCTAGAAACTACTCTAAAACTAAAAAAACCAATCAAAACCACAACAATAAAATGCACCAAAAATGTATCAAAGTATTTCCTCTTCTCCAAATTGATTTGGTTCGACCATACAATGGTTTTTATATCCATTTGACAGTTATAAACTTTCCTAACTACCCCCAAGACTAACCATATACCTTTTTACATCATTTTTCTATTATTAGCAACTTTCTCAATGTTGCATTTTACAACTTTTTATGCAACTTTTACATTTTTGACAAAAATGGCTTCATAGCCTTTACAACTTGAGCCAAAAACAATATAAATGACTCAAATTTATTTAATATCACAAATAATGAATCTTAACTTTCTCAAGTTCTTGTATTTAATGTGCTCTTGCACCATACTCCCAAACTTGAAAAGTTTTCAAGTCTCTTGGAATGGTGTGCCATAACCTACAAAAAAAAATAACAATAATGACAAAAATCTTCACCTTCACCTTAATTTTAATTTTCCTCTTAATGCCTTTATTACCATCATCTTTTTCCTTAAGGACACATGACTGTCCTCAAAATTATCTTCTCAAATACTCCTATTAGTGGAGCATTAATGGCTGCAACTTCCGCAGTGCCTTATCAGTAAGAGATCCATCTTTACCATTTCTACTTCAAACTGTCCCCTATGCCTCACCTAGGAGTCCTCCTCTTTCCCTCTCTTGCTAGTCTCTTGGCAATCAACTAGACCAATCATTGGCCCTTGACCATTCATCTTACCCAATAGTAGATCCTAGAAGATGTCTCACCTTCTTTGTACCATGCACCTTCTACCCAGCTTTATCTCCATTGGAGAATGGTTATGATAGACCTTCTCTTGTCTACCCATACATCCCAACCTTCATATGTAGCAAGATGGATAAGCACCTACAACCAAAACCCATCAACAAAACAAATACCAATTCTTCAAGGTCTGGTGTGGATTGCCTCCCTCGGCGCTCTACCCACACACTCAAGATCTTCAAGCTCTAATGCCAATCTGATGTAGAGCCCTTTGTGTTTATCTTCAAGGAATCTTAGCTCAACTCAAGGGATTCACAATAGGCTGTTACACCCTCAAGGAACCAAGAACATCTCAAAGATTACAAAAAAGAACCCTGACATTATACACCAATAAAAACAACATCTTCACTCACACAACTAGATTGCTATGTTTGATTGCATTGTTCATAACTTCAGTTCTAAATATCTTCTTGAAAAACCCTTTGGATAAATTGTTCCAAATTAGTAATTATAAAACATACCCAAAGCTAAGACCAATCCAATAAGCAGATTATAAATTATGTACTCTGAACCAAGACCCATATTTTCTGTCATAAATCAGGAGCCAAACCATTAACCCTTCCTAGGGAATCAAATAACTTTCTTAAAATAAATTTAAATAATACCAAACCAATTTTGTAGTATCCATTTCTAAGTCTAGTTTTCAAATATATATGTTATTTTCTTTTCTCATTCATAAATCATTTTATAATATCAAATCTTTTTCTGCAACACCATTGAAGGCATTTAAAAACCATTTTTCACTCAAATCTTCATAACATTCCCAAATCTAAATGAAAATGATTAAAAATAGTTGGAAATGAAAGGTAGTTTGCATATATTTCCAATCAATATCATTAGAGATCTTGAGTCTCAAAAATATGTCCGCACCACATGCTGCAACATGACTATATTCAGTGAATCTCAAATCTGCAAACATCCACTTTCACCAAAATACCCATAACTTATTCATTTCTTCATAAAATTGAACAAAAAAAAAAGCATGAGAAGAAGGATTCATCATAATATATTTCCATTACTATATTACATGGTTTTCAGGCTGTACATGGTAGTACAAGGCCTGGAAACTATTCTAAAACTAAAAAAACCAATCAAAACCACAACAATAAAATGCACCAAAAATGTATCAAAGTATTTCCTCATCTCCAAATTGATTTGGTTCAACCATACAATAGATTTTATATTAATTTATAGTTATAAACCTTCCTAACTACCCCCAAGACCAACCATATACTTGTTTACATCATTTTTCTATTATTAGCAACTTTCTCAATGTTGCATTTTACAACTTTTTACCCAACTTTTACATTTTTGACAAAAATGGCTTCGTATCTTTTACAACTTGAACCAAATACAATATAAATGACTCAAATGTATTTAACATTACAAATAATGAATCTTAACTTTCTCATGTTCTTGTATTTAATGTGCTCTTGCACAGGAGCACATTAAATACAAGAACATGAGAAAGTTAAGATTCATTATTTGTGATATTAAATAAATTTGAGTCATTTATATTGTCTTTGGGTCAAGTTCTAAAGGCTACGAAGCCATTTTTGTCAAAAATGTAAAAGTTGCGTAAAAAGTTGTAAAATGCAACATTGAGAAAGTTGCTAATAATAGAAAAATGATGTAAAAAGGTATATGGTTGGTCTTGGGGGTAGTTAGGAAGTTTTATAACTATAAAATGGATATAAAAACTATTTTATGGTCGAACCAAATCAATTTGGAAAAGAGAAAATACTTTGATACATTTTTTGTGCCTTTTATTGTTGTGGTTTTGATTGGTTTTTTTAGTTTTAGAGTAGTTTCCAGACCTTGTACGGCCATGTACAGCTTAGAAACCATGTAATATAGTAATGGAAATATATTATGATGAATCATTCTTCTCATGCTTTTGGTTTGGTTCAATTTTATGAAGAAATGAATAAGTTATGGGTATTTTGGTGAAAGTGGATGTTTGCAGATTTGAGATTCGCTGAATATAGTCATGTTGCAGCATGTGGTGCAGAAATATTTTGGAGATTCAAGATCTCTAATGATATTCATTGGAAATATATGTGAACTACCTTTCATTTCCAACTATTTTGAATCATTTTCATTTAGATTTGAGAAAGTTATGAAGATTTGAGTGAAAACTAGTTTTTAAATGCCTTCAATGGTGTTGCAGAAAAATATTTGATATTATACAATGATTTATGAATGAGAAAAGAAAATAAGTTTATATTTGGAAACTAGACTTAGAAATGGATACTACAGAATTGTTTTGGTATTATTTAAATTTATTTTGAGAAATTTATTTGATTCCCTAGGAAGGGTTAATGGTTTGGCTCCTGATTTATGACAGAAAATATGGGTCTTGGTTCAAAGTACATAATTTATAATTTTCTTATTGGATTGGTCTCAGCTTTGGGTATGTTTTATAATTACTAATTTGGAACAATTTCTCCAAATTTTTTTTCAAGAAGATATTTAGAACTAAAGGTATGAACAATGCAATCAGACATAGCAATCTGATTGTGTGATTGAAGATGTTATTTTTATTGGTGTATAATGTTAGGGTTCTTTGTTGTAATCTTTGAGATGTTCTTGGTTCCTTGAGGGTGTACCAGCCCATTGTGAATCCCTTGAGTTGAACTAATATTCCTTGAAGATAAATACAGAGGGCTCTCCATCAGTCTTAGAGGTCATTTTGATAAAATGAAAATGAAAGAAGGTGAGAACATTACAAAATACATGGAAATAATCAAAGAAAGTGTAAGTGTAATCAAAGCATTTGGAGGAAACATTGAAGAGAAAATTGTTGTAAGAAAGGTACTTAGAAATATTCTTCCTATTTATGCAGTTAGAGTATCTACTATTCAAGAAATGAGATTGATCCAAATAATAAAATATCCTTTGATGCTCTAATTGGAAGATTAACAACTTTTGAGTTAGATAGCTTTGATAACTATGTTTCTAGTTCAAAAGTTATTGAGTCTTCTTTTAAAGCTAAACTCTCACTAAAAGAAAAGGCTAAGAAATCAAAGTCTAGTTAGTCAAGAAGTGTAGAAGAAGAAAAAGAAGAAAGTTTAGACAATGATCTTAAAGTTGTTGAAACCCTACTTGCAAGGAAGTATTCCGAAGGCAGAGGAAAGTACAAAGGTAAAGTTCCTTTGATCTACTTTTCTTGTGAAGAAATTGGTCACATTGCTGCAAGGTGTCCAAAAAGGGAAATAAAAAATGAAAATAAAAGAAACAAGCACAAAGACATGAAGGATTCCAAGAGATACACTTTAACTATAAGGACAAAGGCAAGAAATCCTATTTTATAGCTAAAGATTTTGATAATAGTGAAGATGACATGCTATACATTGTTGAAAAAGATGAATCTAGTGATGAAGGAGACAAAATGGAACTTATCTCTCATGTTAGAAAAAAATGATAAATGGATTATTGTCAATGGCTATTCTCATCATATGATTGGAGATAAGACAAAATTTAAGCACATGGAATATTATGATGGAGGTAGTGTGAGATTTGGAAACAATGAACCTTGTAACTTAAAAGGTATGTGACAATTCTTATTGGGTTAAAGGACTAAAGAATAATCTACTAAGTTTAGCATAATTGAATAACATTGGATTCAAGGTAGAATTTATGAATGGATAGGCCAAACTACTGGATGGAAAAGGAAATCTAGTTCCATCTAGCAAGAAAACAAAAGGTAATTTATTTTATCTTGATCTCAGTGATTGTTCATGCTTTATTGCTCAAGCAAAAGACATCTAGCTATGAGAAAAAGGGCTATTTCATGTAAACTTTGATAATCTTGTTAAAATAAGAAAACACACAAGAGTAAGAGGTATTCCTAGTTTGAAGAAGCTTATTATGGGTTTATGCAAGAATTGTCAAATTGGTAAGATGGAAAAAACTAGTTTCAAAAGAAAAAACTATTAGTTAGAAGAAGTTTTACAAATTGTTCATACAAAATTATGTGAACCTATTGGAATAGAGAGCTATAGTGGAGAATTTTTTTTCATTCCTTTTGTTGAATACTATTCTAAAATGATGATTGTAATGTATCTAACAAAAAAATCAAAAGCCTTTCAAAATTTCAAGTGTTATCTGGCAAGAGTACAAAAACAAAAGTAAAGAGGTTGAATGTTTAAGATAAGATAGAGGTGATGAATTCATCTCCAATGAATTTAATAATCTCTTTATTGAAAGAGAAATTAAAAGACAAGTATCAACTCTTAGTACACCACAATAAAATGGTATAGTTGAAAGAAGAGAAAAATCTATCATGGATTTTGCAAGAGCCTTAATCATTGAAAATAGTGTTGCTCTCAAATACTAGAAGGAAGCTATTAGCACTACAGTTAATACCTTGAATAGAGTACAATTAAAGAAACATTCAAAAAAAATTTGTTATCAACTATGGTACGGCTACAAGAATAATATAAGTTACTTGAAAGTATTTTGCTGCAAATGTTATATTTTGAAAGAGTCTAGAAATGGAAAATTTGATATAAAAGGTGATGAAGGAATATTTATAGGATACTCCTACAAAATAAAAGAATACAAATGTTTGAACTTTTCTAATCATGAAATAATAGAAATTACAAATGTTAGAATGGTTGAATTTAAAGAAAAGAGTGAAGAAGAAAGTAACAAGGAGCTAGAGGATTATAGATGATTTGTTTACTTTGAACCTAATACCCTACCAAATCTATCTAAAATAAAGGAAACTTCATGTCACAAGCCTCCAAAATATTCAAAAATTGCCAAGTTGTAGGCAATGCAACCCAAGTCTCAATCTAGAGTGACTTGAGTCATAGTTAGAGGCTATCAAGCTAGTTCAAACTAAGTCTGATAGACCTGAGTCATAGATAAAAGAACTTGAGATTGAAACTAAAATCCATGATGAAGATACTGGAACTCACTCAAAGCCCAAAAATTCTATGTTATCAAGATATGTCAGAAGGCATCATGGACCTGATCAGATCATTAGAGACAAATCAGATGGAATAATGAGAAGAAAAAAACTAAAAGATACATGTTTACTTGCTGAATTTGAACCTAGAAATGTTAAAGATGCTTTGGAAATTGAATAGTTAGAATATTTTCTAGATCCTAGCAAAAGAGACATGGTTTGCAAGTTGCACAAAGCATTATATAGTCTCAAGAAAGCTCCCAGAGCTTGGTATGAAAGACTTTATAATTGCTTGGTACATATTGGCTTTCAAAGAATAAATAATAATAGTAGTTTGTATATCAAGAAAGGACTAGATAAGAAGATTGTGTTGGCATAAATATTTGTTGATCATACTCTATTTATAGGAAATGATGAATTGTACAAAGCATTTTCAGAAGAAATGAATAAAGAATTTGAGATGTCCATATTTGGTAAGATAAAATTCTTTGTTGGGTTGCAGATACAATAGAACAAAAATGGTATCTATATCACTCAATCATTGTATATCAAGGAGATACTATATAAGTTTGAATGGAAGATTCAAGACCAGTTGGAACCCCTATGTCTACTAGACATAAGCTTTCCAAGAATGATGATTCAGAAGAAATAGATTAGACCACATATAGATCAATAATTGGAAAATTGTAGCATGTAGTACATAAAAGGCCTGATATTGCTCTAGTAGTTTGAATAGTGGCAAGATTCTCAACAAATCCTAGAGAAAATCACATGATGACAATCAAGAGAATCATGATATATTTGAAAGCTAATAAAGACCATAGCTTATGCTATAAACTTGGAAACAATTTGGACTTGAAAGTGTTTACTGAGGCTGATTCGGCAGGAAGTCTTGATGATAGGAAAAGCACTAGTGGTGGAGCATTCTTTCTTGGTAAAAGACTAGTGTTTTGGGCAAGCAAGAAACAAAATTGCACCCTCAATCAAAAGAAGAGGTAAAATATGTGGCAGAAATAGTTAATTGTTCTAACATTATTTGGTTCAAATAATTGTTGGAAGGAATGAAGATAGAGATCAAGAATCCAATAGTCATATATTGTGATAACACCAATGCAATCAATATATCAAAGAATCTAGTGATGCATACTAAAACAAAGCACATTTCTATAAAATATCACTTCTTAAGAGAATTAGTACAAGATAAGGAAGTTAGATTGGAATACATAAATACTAAAGAAGAGATTGTAAACATATTCGCCAAGACATTACCTAAAGCTGCTTTTGTATCTAAGAGGTTTATATGAAAAATTGGGGGCATCTAATCCTGACATACACTTCAACATGGTTCTTACCTACAAGATCATTCCAAAATAAACATTCTATTTTCATCCAAAAAATTAGACAGAATGACTTGTTGCCTTCTAACTGGAAGGATTTTTCCTATTTGCTCTCAAATTGAGAAGCAAACAACCAAACCTTTTAGTACAAAGGATTTCATGCAATTATGTGATCGTGCAATTAATCTAAGTGAGAAATTCAATTTAATCTAGGAATAAGAAAAAGTGTTTAATCTATATGTATACATTCTATTAAACTAAATGATATTGATGCGAAGAAATGAAAAACTATGATAACATAGAAGAAGTGAGTATTCAATTTGATAGAGATTCTATGAAATTCAAATTTTCAACCTCTATAATGAGGGATTAGAAGTCTCTTAAATAGAATTCCAAAAATCCATCAATGGTCAACATTAATTGAGATGAATAGTTACGATTAAAAATGAGATTCAATTATAATGGAAAGTTAACTAATTTCTTTTGATTGGAATAAGAAATCAACTAATTTCTTTCCTTTTCTAATTTCAATCAACTAAGAGTTTCCATTTCTGAACTAAAGAAAGAATATTGGAGAAGATATTTGATTTAAAGAAACTACATATGACCTCATAATTGAGTATTCTAAACTGAATAATTACATCCAACAATTAGGTTAAGAATATTTAATTAAATCAAATACATTTAATTCCTCATATTAGCTAAGAGAGGTGAATTTAATTAAATTAATTCAATTAAAAGGTTAATTTAGCCAATTCAATGAATATTAAAGAATTAAGTAAAGTAAGTGATTAATATAAATTTATGAGTTTCTGCATTTGACACTTAGGTTGAGTAGAGATTATTAGAATCAAAATTTCCAAGTAAAATAGGACTTTAGGGTTGATAAAATATATCAGAATTGGTTGTCATGGTAATGAGCCAATTTTGGGGTATTACATTTTGCCCCTCTTTGAATGAATGTGCAAGCCACACATTCAATTGAAAGAAAATTAGAAAACATGATGCACAGATCAATAAATGAGATTGATTTTGCAATTTGATGATGTAGAAACCAATTGATAAGTTTTTAAAGATTATCTCTAGAATAGAGCTTAACCTTAAGGGATCCAGATAGAAAACCTAGATACCTAGATTTAATAAGCTTTTAAAGATTATCACTAGAATGAAGCTTAACCTTAAGGAATCTAGATAGAACACCTAGATACCTAGCCATAAAGGATAACAAGATCTAATCATGAGTCATAGAATCATCCCAAAATAAGGCTTGATCCTTAGGTTTTAGGGTTTAGACTGTCAGGATACCTATCCATCAAACTCTGATAAAGATTTCTATTTAGTGTGACTAGCTGACAAAAAGATAGGATAGATGATAAAGATGATAGATAAAGGGGAATAGGATGCCTCGAGTGATGAGATGGCCCTAGTCATGAGGACATAAGATGGGAACAAGATGTCCCAAGTGATGAAGATTTATATTGAGTTGAAATTTAGATTGAATGATGTAATCATCCTATACCCTCAGGACTGAAATTGAAATGACTCACCAGAAATATGATATAGAGTAGTATAGTGAGAGATATAGAAGAAATCATAGAGTGAAAATAATATAGAAGAGGTTAGAACAATCAGAAGAAAATTTGGAGTGATTTTGAAATCTAGAAGACCAAGTTTGACCAAAAGTTGACTAGATTTGACCATAGTTGACTTTTTCCAAATATGTGATGCAGTTTGAACTAATTTTGAGTTGAAAAGATTCCAAGATTCACAAAGTATTATAGAGAATTGGATTCCTAAAGCATTCGATTGTGATGGTCCTAAAAATTTAAAATGCAATTTTGGGTTGTTTAAGTGTGTCAAATTTTGAATTTGATCCTTAAAATGGATTTAGAGTAGTCAAGTTAGTCAGGGGGTAATTTTCATACAAATTATGAAACTTGAAAAAACTAGGTCAAACTCCATATAAGGCCCCAAAGGGTCATTTTCAAATCATTTTCACTTTTTTCTTTAGTGAATAAGAGAGCTATGAGGTGAAAATGGCGTCCCCATGTTTTCTCATCATTTTGAGCACTCCCAATGACATAGTCAACTGACAGACTATGGATCTCTAGTGAGTAATCAATAAACTTGCCTTGCATTTAATTTTACACATATTTTGATGTATTTTTGCACCTTTTTAGGGTGTTTTTAGTTTTTCTCTATCGGTCCTCGTGCAAGGATCTTGTTCTTCATGTGGGCCTGATCTTTCCTTACATAAGGATCCACCAGTCTGATGTTCTTTGCATGCCCTAGTGAGGTTTCTTGCTTAGAAGATACCCACCTTTCATGCAAGATGCACAGAATATTGGGCACATTTTGCTTAGTGCTTTGTCGCTTCTTGCATGAAGATATCTTTCCTCACATGAAGATATCTTTCCTCACATGAAGATGTGAAATCTTGTGTGAGCAAATGCATGCTCATGCAAAAAAATGGTGTCCTTTGTAATGTTTAAGTTCAAATATTTGATGTTTCATCTTACTTTTTAAGAGAGAATTAGTCTTTTGCTGGTTGTTTTTGGTCATGTGTGCAGGTTATTTTGAATTATGTCAAATTTAGGTCTTACTACCCATGATATAGAGCTCTATTGTGGACTCTCAATGATGCCAACATGGCTCATATAGATAGACTTAGGCTATGTCATCTATGTCGAATCGTAGTAGTCCTAGTGAATCATAACTTACTGACTACATTGGTGGAGCATTTCCATTCAAATTTGAACACCTTCCACCTACCCCAAGGAGAGATGATTATGACTCTTAAGAATATATACAATATCCTATGCATACCCTTCCACAGGTTGAGGGTAGTGTATGACATAGTACCAAGAGTAGGTATAGAGGCACTATAGGGAATCTTCAATAGGATATGATCATGGGCCAGGTCATCACATGGGACAAGCTTGTCCACACTTATGGCCCCACACATAGATTAGCTTCAATTTTGGCAATATTTATCAGTTGTTTCTTGGTACTAGATAGAGGGTAGCATGGACTAGAGTGTGGTTGTTGTTAGGTTCTCCAAAGGATGTTGGATGCTCTAGAGAGATTTTGGTGGGGTTAGTGCATGCTTGCATACATGTTCCACAAGATGTATGGGATTGTATACCATGAGCGAACGAGTATGGCTAATGGTGTATATATTTTATAGATCTAGGCATGGAAGCACTTGCTAGCTAGAAGGCCCACTTTTTAGGATGAGTGATAGCCTAGAGAGTCGTATATCTACAGATAAAGGGGCCAACTTACATAGATAGCTTTGGAGAAGACTAAGTAATGGAGGACATGTGTTGATGACCTAGTATCCGTTGTATGGTGGCCTTGGAGAGAGACTGGGGATTGGGATTATGTAGCTCAAGAGTTAAGTCATATGTTTGCATCACCACTGATAGGTCACTTTTCATAGATCATAATGTAGTTCCCTCTTACCCATGTGTAGTGTTAGTATGCATAGCCATAGGATATATCACAAAAGTACTACTCGTATACATAGTTGACTAGAGATTTGAGTCATGGATGGTTGCCAAGGTTGGATCTAGGGAAATCGATGATTGATGTGTACAACTTGGTTGCAACATAATGAGATCACCTACTAGTATTAGCAGATGTTGGGATGATGCCTTCCTATCAAGCATATTTTTCTAGCCATTCCTTCCCATGATTTATAGATCTAGTAGGGATGGTAGCTTGTGGACCATAGGTAGCCTAGTAGGTACTACCACCACAACCACCATAAGGACCACCATAGGCACTAGAGTAGGGACCATAATAGTTTAGACACTGAGTCAAATATGTATAGATTCCCCCTCTATTGTTGGGGAGTGATCTAAGTGTAGGTAGTAGTTGGATAGATCAAAGTCGATGGTAGAGACCCCATATGGAGGAGTAGCAACTAGCTAAGTAGCAAGCTAAGGAACCTAAGGAGGAGATACAAGATCAACTAGTTGCAAAGTCTCAAGATGACTTGAGGAGAGCTAGAGAGTGAATATGATTGGCCTCTCAGTAGTTAGGAGAGCTACAAATCTATATAGTTGTGTGAGACACCCATATAGCTAAGCAGTATCATGAGATTTGTTGGTTGTGAGAGTAGCTAGAGACAATTGAGAGGAGGGAAAAGTAGTTGTGGGATGAGGTATGGTTACATTTAGCATGACTAGCCTACTATTTTGTAGCCTACTCCATAGTTGTGCTAGATGAGGCTTAGCAGGTTTCCCAATTCTCACAATATTCTCAAGAGTCAGGAGGTGCATGACTACTTGCCAGGACAGAGGTTCCTCTGCCCCCTCCTCCTTTAGGAGGTGACAAAGCTAGAGAGAGTTAGATTGATCTATCTCAGAGTTTTTGATTTGGCTATGTATTGATTGGTGTGCTAGCACCATCTTGTATCATTTTTTATTGATATCACTCGAGTAGCATTCATTTTTTGTACTAATGTATTCTTTGAGACTGATATAGATATACAAGATTTTGATTCAACTATCATTGTCATTGTCATTATCTATCTTTTAACTTGATGTACATGAGATATTTTATGCAATGATTATAAGATTTAGATGTGATATATGAATGCAAATTTGATTTGATGTATTAATATAGTGTAGATGAGATCGATTATGAAATGATTTATAAAATGCAATTGTGATTGAGCTGACATCTCATGTAGTGTTCCATGTTTTTGTTAATAGTGATAGGCATTCAATTGAGGAGTGAGAGGATGAAACAAAGAACTAAATGCTTGTGTAGCTATGAAGAAACCTGATACTTTGAAAAGACTAACAATCCCTCATTAAAATATGGAAGTGAATTAACCATCAAATAATGCATGTATATAATGCATCCCTATGCAAGATGTAATCCTAGGTCTAGTAACAAAGCCTCTTCAATTTTTTGTCACTAAGCATGCAGGAAATCCCAAACATCATACAATTCTCACTAACATTGCAATCTTGGGAATATGAATAGGACATCTATTCTAGTTTTGTCAGGATTAAATGTAAGTATTCAAGGTGCAAGAAGCCAAAATGACCAAAACATTTGTCCCTTTTAATGTAGCAAGTTAACATAAGAATCAAAGCATAAATGCTAGGATGACCTATATTTTTCTTGCATCGAGATACATGAGAGATAATTCTTATGCTAAGTAATCAATAAGTTTTCTAGATGCAATGACCCTTGCTTTCATAACATAAAACACAAATGTGTTAGATATACTTGTAGTGACCCATATGTTCACTCTAACAAGCAAGGAAAAGAACCAACCTCAATGAAGAGTCCATATAAAAGGATTTGAGGTACACATGACCATCTAACACAAGATCGAGGCTCTTATAGTGGAGACCCCTCTTTATATGGATGCTTCAAATCATTAGAACTAAACTTCAAATAGATAACAAATAAAATATCATGCCCCCAGTCCTTGCTTCACTAGTCAAAAGAGACATCATCGAGTCACTTAAAGAGACATGATAAAGAAAAAGAAAAACAAACAAAGAAAAGATCAGCATATCTCAAATAGATTCTTTTTGTGTTCATTTTCTATGTTGTAGGATTGATGTAAAGTGTCAATGTTAAGAACGTATTTGAAAGAAATCTCTTCAGTAGGGTGACAATAGTAGACATATATAGTTAGAATAGCTAAAGAGGAATCTTTAGTAAGAAGAACCTTGGTAGAACTAAGAAATAGTAGATAGAGACAGTCAGGATGACTAGTGACTGATGCAAGAGAGATCTTCCATGAGGGGAATCTTAGCTATGATGTGAGGGACAATAGGCAAACATAGTTAGGACAACTGGTGACTATCATGAAAGAGATTCTATGAGGTGAATCTCAAAAAAGAGTGACGCTAGTGATAATAGGTATACATAGTTAGAATAATTGGTGACTATTATGAAAGAGATTCTATGAGTAGAATCTCAAAAATGAATGACACTAGCAACAATAGGCGGATGTAGTTAGAACAAATGGTGACCTTTTTCAAGGAGATTCTCTAAGGAGAATCTTGAAAAGGAGTGCCACTAGTGATAGTAGGTAGATGCAATTGGAATAATTGGTGATTGTAGTGAAAGGGATTCTATGAGAAGAATCTTGAAAAGGAGTGACACTAGCAATAGTATGCAGATGCAGTTGGAATAATTGGTGACTATCATGAAGGAGATTCTATGAGAAGAATCTCAAAAAGGAGAGACACTAGCAATAGTAGGCAAACATAGTTGGAACAACTGGTGACTAGCATGAAAGAGATTCTATGACACTATAGGGTGGTGCCCAAAAGTTTTGACAAGAGTCAATCCATAGATACATGAGCAAAAAGTAGCAAAGCAAAGCAAGAAAGAAACTATACATGAAGCCATAAGATGTGCCACAAGATGTAACATTGGGAACAAGAGGCACCTATTTATTAGGTTTTCACCTTCATGGAAAATATCCTATTTTTCTACTTTTTTAATTTCTTTTTGCTACCATGATGCCTATTTCTAGGTTTTTTCCTATGACACTTTTTTTTTCTCAATTTTTTTGTATTTTTGTATTTTATTTATTTTTGGTATTACCAAGGCACCTATTGCTAGGTTTTAACCACGGTAATGACTTTTTTTAGGAATTTTTGCAAATTTTTAGATTTTTTTAGGACATTTAAGTATAGGAAAAGACCTTTTGAGATTAGATCAGCTATAGAACCACTTTAGGTGGAGAGTATTGATGTGCTCCTTGAGCACCTCTCCCTCAGATGTAGAAATTTGGTAAGCACTAGATCCAAATACTATAGTGACTATGTAAGGACCAAGCTAGTTTGGCTCAAACTTCCCTTTTTGGACCCGATGTTTTTGATTCTTAGGGTTCTCTCTTAGGATGAGATCACCCAGTTGGAAGTCACATGGCTTAACTTTCTTATTATAGCTTTTGGACATACACTATTGATAAGCTCGAAGATGATCACGTGCCACTTGTTGAAGTTCATCTAATAATACTAGCTCTTGAAGCTGAGATATTCTGTAGTCATCATCAGTAATGAGGCCCTTCATAGAGATTCTCATAGTAGGAATCTCAACCTTAATTGGTAGCATATCATCTTCTCCATAGACCAAAGAAAAGGGTGTTTACCCATTGGAGTTCTAATACTTGTTCTACATTCCCATAAAGTTGGATTAATCTAAAGGTTCTAGTCATTGCTAGACTTACTGATTGTGTGATGCAAGATCTTGAGGATCATCTTGTTGGATGCCTCTACTTGGCTATTACCCTAGGGGTAATAGATAGAAGACTAGTGTTGTGTAATCCTAAACATTTTGCACAACTCCTTAAGGTATTTTTTTAAAACTACCCTTAATTGTCAATAATAATGGAGGATGGTACACCATACCTACATATGATGTAGTTTGTGATAAACAAAGCTATAGTTTTCCCATTTTCTATTGTCCATCAAAAGAATATGGGCAAATCTGACCCACAAGATCAAAGGCCCATTGTTGAAATGGCCATAGTGTGGTAGATGGAATCAACTCTCTAGCTAGAGCATGAATCGTATTCTAATGGAGCTAGCACTATTTGTAGAACTTGGTGTACTTGATTTCCCCTTGCTCCATATTCAACCAGTAGTAACTAGCTCTAATAAGTTTATGGGCTAGGGTCAAGCCATTTGAGTGATACTTGCAAATGCCCTAGTGAATTTCAATTAATGTGCATTTGGACTCTTTGAATTCTAGACACCTAAGGAGTGTTCCATCAAGACCTCTCCTAAATAAGTCATTAGCAATAATGACATGCTATGAAGCATTACAAATAAGGTGACATTTTTCATTTTGGGTTAAACCATCTGGAATAGTTTGGTCACATAGATAGGAGTAGATGTTTTGGTAGAGGGATGAGTCTTTTCCTACAAAAGAATAGATCATCCTAGATTTAGGGGTATCATAGCCAGGGTAGAGTAACATTTCCACTAGGAACTCATGTTGAATATCATTCTCTAGCATTTGTAGCAAAGAAGCTAGAGTAGACATGGCATCAACCACTTTGTTGTTTTCTTAATGAATTTGTTAAAAGTTATATAAGAAAAGTATGATTTCTTCATATCCTCAACCATGTGTTTTTAAAGGATTATTTTCTCATCCTTTGTTTGATACACATCATTAACCTAGTTGACTATGAGTGGAGAGTCCACAAAGATGTTCAACTCATCCACTATCCATTTAGCCACAATCTTCATGCCATTAATTAGAGCCTCATATTTTGTAATTTTGTTTGTAAAAGGAAACCAAATCTTATATGCCTTGGGGAGTGAATAACTCTATGGTGTTATGAAGAGTAACCCAACACCATGCCCCTGTTGTGTGAAGGAACTATCAAAGAACATCACTCACATTTCAGGTGTGAGTGTCAAAATTGATTCATTAGGAAAATTCATGTTCATCAAAATAAAACTATGGATAGGTGTATCTACTAGCTGATCCACAATTTCTTATCCCTTGATAGCTTTTCATTAAACATATTGAATGTCAAACTTGCTTAGAATCATGACCAACTTAGCTAATCTGCCTACTAGAGGTACCTTACTAAGTAAGTAATTTAGTGGATCAATTTTAGTCACCAATCATGTAGTGTGAGCAAGCATGTAGTGCCTCAACTTTTGGGCACCAAAAATAACTGCCAAGCAAACTTTCTTGATGATACTATAATTCATCTCATAAGAGATTATTGTATTACTTAGATAGTGAAATAGCCTTTTCCTTGTTATCATTGTCTTCTTGAGTGAGTAGGATACCCAAAGAAGTTTTTGTGGCAAAGATGTACAAAATTAGTGGATTCTCATAAATAGGAGGCATTAAGATTGGTGGATTAGAAAAATATTGTTTTATTTTTGTCAAGCTTTGCTCGCAATCCTGACTCTAGTTATATTCACACCTTTTTGTAGAGTCTTGGTGAAAGGTTGTGATCTATCTACTAGATGTGAGATGAATCTACAAATAGATTAAAATCTACCTTGTAAGCCTCTCATCTAACTAATATTATGGGATGGAGGAATATCCATAATTTCTTGAACTTTCTTTGGATCCACCTGTTGGTGCTCAAAATTGCAACATTGATTTTGAGCACTGTTGAGAAATTAAGCCCTATGAAAGCTTTTTGGTGCCTATGTACCAGACTACCGGTCTAAATCCTAAAAGGTGTTTAATGTTTTTGACACCCTATATCCCGCCTGTCTAAGTGTTCCATGAAGTTAAATCATCTTTCTGAGTCGTCTCGTGAAGTCTAGTTTTTAGGCAATTGTCAAATTTGCAATTCTGCCCTAGTGTCAAATAGCGACAGGAGGCTATGTTTTCCAATGAATATCTCGCACCTAGAAATGTGTCATGACTTTCCATTTTTAGATTATATGGTGTCCATACCCAAGAACCTATGTTTTAGATTTTGAGTCATTTCGAGTTCGTTTGACTAGGTTTTGAATCCCTCAAAGTTGGTAGTTTAAATTTGTCATGCTTTCATGCTTTGCGCCTAATTCTGGAAAGCCCTATTTGACGTTTTATAACTTTTGACCAGTTGACCAAAGTGGTAAAATTCCTTTTGCGTTGCATTGTAGATGTAAGAGAACTCCTATGTTTCAATTTTTCAGTCTTGATGAATCCATTTGATCAGTTTTCAAATGTGATTCCAAATGCAATTTGTATCTTTTTACTGGTGTCAACATTTACAGATTTGTTAGGACCCCTGTTCGTGGTGTTATAATTCTTAATTTTTGATTGGTGAGATCGAATGGATTGTAACATTGTGTTTTCCTCTGAAAATACTTTAAGTGTGTTAGTTTTTAAGTCTTGATGAATCCCTCTTCACACTTTTCCAAGTCAATTTCATTTGCAAAAAATATTTTCTGTCAATGTTCCTAGTGGCAAAATTCTGAGTAGCCTACTTTGAACGTCCACCATTTGCGCCCAGTTATTTTTCACTAGTCAAAATTGTGGAATCATACTGTCCTCATGGAAAAGTATTAGTCTCCCTATTTTTCGAACCTCAAGTGTCTGTTTGCCCAGTTTTCAAAGCCAAATCCAAACCCAGTTTGTTGTTTTCTGACTTGTTTACTTGTAGGTAATTTTGAAAAGGCAACTTTAACGAAGAATATCTTTCAACTGGGAATTCATCATGAGATGAGATTCGACAGGGTAAAAGCATCTAGAATAGAGAGTTAGTGTGTCAATTTTTAGAGCCCGGTTAGAGGTTTGAGTCAGTTTTTAAGGCTAGTAAACAAACTTCCTGCTGAAAATTTGACAAAAAAAAATGATAAAATGAGTTTTTAATGATTAGTTCAGTGATCAAACTTGATTTTGATAAGTTCCAGATGGTTAATGGATTAGTTTTGCAAGTCAATTATTTTTAGCCAGACCCATTTTGGGCCCGACTAATTTCCTCAGAATGCAAAGTAATACTTGCGGATTAAAATTGTATTGAGTGGACATGATAAGCTATGAGAAAAGGAAAGATGATGCTCATGATTTACAACTGGTTGTTTGAGTAGCCTTCCATGATCTAGTATTACAAGGATTTTTCTATTGAACTTATTTAAAGTCAAATGCCAAAATTTACTAGAAGACTTTGAATGAAAGCATGGATCCTCTTGTACGCACTCATTTTAATACAGAGGAATGAGGCACACAAAGTTGAGATGCAAATTTTCTATGCCGATCTAGAACCCTAACAAGAATGGCTAACTGTGACTCCAATGTTGAGCAGAGTGAAGTAGTCAATGGCTCTAACTTTATTGATAGTGTGGGGCCGATTCTGTGCAGTACTAATGCAACTAAATTCGAGGGACTTCCTTTGGTATATCTTCTATTTTCCTGTGCTAGGGCAATCTTAGATGGATCTCCATGAGCATAAAATCCAGCCCACACTAGAGTGGGGTATCCTGTGGTGAGGAGTCGTTTGGAGGCAGGGGTCTCCACATAATGTGGTAACAGCAAAGAACAAAAAGCCACGCCATCTAAGCACAAGATGCCCACTTACGTGGGTGAAGCCGCAGGGAGGACACCATGGGGAGCTTGATGCCATAGTAAAAGAAAAATGAAGCTACCCACAAATTGAAAACCAAATTTGCCAACATTTAAAAATAAGAACATACCCAAATAGACCCATGATTTAGCATAGAAAAATGTCCACCATTTGCAAAGCTCGCACTCAATGCATAAAAAGAGCATCAGCCAGTAAAAGGAAATGCCCACGTTTGGAGGGCGTGAGGCAACATAATGAAGGTCAACATTTTTCAAAAAGCTACCCACAACACAAATGCGTCAGAAGTCTTGCAGCAGAGGAGGTAAAACCCATGTTGCCAACGACAGAAGAGACATTCTACAGCAGGAGCAGTTCAAAGATTTCCTTGTTCAGTAGCAAAAGAGTCCCATGGCAATAATGGCAGGGGAATACTAGTTAGTAACACAGGATTTCACCCAGGCTGTAAAGAAAAGCTCACGTGAGCAGGGCAGCAGTAAATTGAGCGCCAAAGTGAGGAAACAGTTCCTTTGTAGTAAGGAAGAAATGCCGGTTGAAAGAGCTTCACGCAAGTTAGAAGCATGAGACTCATACTTGAAGGAGCATTACACACCTTCAAATGACAGGGGAGGTCCAAGTTCATGCATTGGAATTCCACACTATCAAAGAAGCCATTTATATATTAAAGGGTTAACACGCAAGTCAAAGATGCCTCCATGAAAATTGATATCCCACATTTGCCATGGGGAAGAACTCTTAGGTTTTTAAATAGTAAAGCATGCCTCATATAAAATGAATTGAAGTGGAAGGCCTCTGAAAGCTAGTGAGCATGTAGTGGGGTCTGCTGATGATGTCGGCCAGAGAAAATAAAAATTTTGAATGTGAGCACACAAAGCAAGGGATGACGTCAGCAAGTGGAGGTTGCCAAAAAACTAAAAATTTGGCACCTCGCTACTTCACTAGCTGGAAAATTTCAAAAAGTTTGGCTAGCAACATAGGGAGGTTGCCGAAAAATTCAAAAAATCTAGAAAGTGTCCAAATGTTGCATGGGTTCCATGTTAGTGTCATCAGTGAATCAGAGAGTGCCATGTGGCAATCAACTAGATGGCCCAAGATGATGTGGCTAGAAAATATTGAGGTGCGTCAGATCATGCCATGTGGCAGATTTGAGGGTTCTCGCTATCTCACCAAGGGGAAGTTGCTCATGAGTTAACTAGTGAGTTAGCGAGAAGGTGACACGTGTCACTG
Organism: Cupressus sempervirens; assembly: GCA_028749045.1. Lineage (NCBI taxonomy): Eukaryota > Viridiplantae > Streptophyta > Pinopsida > Cupressales > Cupressaceae > Cupressus > Cupressus sempervirens. Next base: position 110,105,175 of record CM053786.1, read on the forward strand.
ACACAATGACCAGATGGACGAATCTCGTGTTAACATGTGTCACAAGCTAGTCAGCAGGTTTGACCCGGATAGAATTGGTGAAAATTTGGGAAAAATTTTAATTTTTAATTTTCTCCCTCATGTAGGTCTGAATGTGCATATTTTTAGTCTGAAAACTCCATATAGTTTAAACTTTATAAAAGTTTTAAATTTTTTGCAAAATATGGTTCAAACCACATAGCAGCGAACTATTTTTCAAACAGACTTTCAAGAGGTTTCCAAGAGGCCAGATAGGTGATTTTATATATCGTTGGAATTGGGAGAAGATGAACTTTCTGATTCTGGAGTCAGTTTTTGCACAGGTATTAGTCAGTTTGAGCTACAAGAGGTTTTATATCAGGTACCTAAATTGCAACTATTTCAGACCAAGAAGTCCAGTTTTGATTTTTTGTCAAGATAATGACCTGAATATTAGTAGAAGGCAATGGAAATGTAGTTAGGGTCAAATTTGTTTGGATTTACTTAGTAAAAACTCATTTTCACTGGCATTTTCATGGGGCAATCAGATATTTTGATGATTCAAAAAAGCTTTCATCATTAAGCAGAGATATTTTGCAAATCAGTTGCAGATAATGATGAGACAAAATTAGATCGGATGGGATGAAAGAAAAAAGAAAATTTCAGTTCAAGTGGACACTTGTCATCTTCATAACAGATCCGAGAATTCTTTCTCTTCTATATCATTCTTTCTTTCTATCATTTAGGGGTTCCAGTTTCTGGGAAGAAAAATTTCATTGCTGTGATACCATTAGGGATTCCAGTTTTTGCACTATGAGACCATTGGTTCCAGTATTTTGACATGTTTCCATGACTGTGACACCATTTTTCTTCAGCAGAACTCTCATGTGAACACCATTATAGAGATAATATAGATAGTTTTGAGATATTAGGTTGTTTCATGTTTTAATTTTATGCATATAAATGTATAGTTTCAAGGAAATGAATACATATGAGCAACAATTTTTTTTTGTTCTGGTTCTTGTCTCCTGTCGCATCAATTTGTAAGTCTTATGTGGTTTTGGAACAAAGATTTGAGACCCATTTGCATCCCTTTCAGGTTGTATGTTTGATGTATTTTTCTATTGGACCAAAGGGCCAAGTAAATGCTCGATATGTTTAAACAAGGTTACTGGTTGTTTGAGAAGGATATTTTGTGAGAATGAGACCTGAATGAACATTGATGTCTGAATCACAAGGTGGTTGGATAGATCTGATGTCTGGGTATATGAGATACGTCCTGATGTCACAAATGTATGTGTTGAATTCATGGAATTGCCCAATGGATTAGGCACTGATCAGTTATAGGATCACTGGTTATACTGTTGCAAATTTGAGGTTTTGTTGAATCAACATCTTTAATCAAATGAATTTCTCTTTCATGTTGAAGAGCTATAAACAGAATGCCCTCACTCAGCTTATGAATTTCATTGTTTTTCATCTAGCTACTGCAGATATATCTTATTTCATAAGTTATTAGGAGAAATAAGGGTTTCTATCTACTTTGTATTAGATTCATTGTATGCTTTGATAAGTGGTACCATATAAGGAATCTATAGGTTCACCTGCCTAGGTTTTGCAGAGCCTGAAGAAGAAGAAGGGTCATGCCTTACAATTGGCCTGGTGTCTGAATGGATGTGTTGACAATGGGAGTTAGCTGCCCCTAGATGCATCTTTTTCTCATCAAGGTAATTGGAAATGGGTAACATTTTCAAACACAAACAAAATGGAAACTCTGCTGGGGAATCTATGAAAAAATTCATTGTTGGAACTACTGGAATCTCTGGTATAAATAGCAAGGTTATGAAGTGTTTTCCATTTCTTTCCTGAAGACTCATGTCCCCCAATGTTCTTACTCATTGACAGTAGAAGTTTAATTGAATTGAATAATTTTCCATATCAAAGTCCCTTGAAGTTTTGATAAGTTGCTGTCAAAATTTAGAGTTAATTTCATGTTCTTTTAGTTTGTCAAGAATGTGAAATTCCCTTGTTGTTGAATACAATTTGCAAATACCAGTTGTAAGTTTTGGACCATCTTGTTTTGTTTTGCAAGTTGGTTAATCTTTTCTCAGTAAGTGAGTGGTGACTCAAAGTAAAATCTCTGTACTAGTGCTTCAAAATGTGAAGGTATTCTGAAGGAAACAACAATGGGAAGGCATATTTGAAGAATTCATTTCAAGTTCTTGACATTGGGTAAAATAATCAAATGAGATGTAGTGCAAGTGTTAATAAATCTGGTTAAGATTTGAATCTGCTGTTATTTGCAGCATTGAAGTAGTTGTAGGCATCCATATTGAGAGGTATTTTCCACTTTCATGTGTTCTCATTTACATGATAGTAAGATTTCAAAAGTCTCTCCATCAAATGGTTTATAGCATTAAATAGGAGATTGGTTCAGTACAGATTCAACATGCTTTGTGGAAAGTAGATTCAGCAAAAGTGTTTTATATGTCAAAGTATGTTTGAAGTTTTGAATTGGTAGAAAGAACTCCAGATCTGCTGTAGTTAATAATTTTTGAAAGTGTCTAATGATGAATGAGTCTTGAGTTTGAAGAATGTCGAGTTTCATCTCACCTAGTATGCATCCTGTTAGTGAAAGTTTTAGATCTGTTTCTACCAGGAGGTATGTGCCATTGAATTTTAATGGTATCCATGGTTTCCCGAATACTGTGCCTTGTAACCTCAGATAGTATTTGCCTAAGTTTGGTGGAAACCATGAAAATTCATCCAGTCATCATGTTCAGCTGTTTAGTGACTTGGTTGGTGATTTTGAAATTGCTCATGAAGACATTCAGATGAAATTGTTTGTTCAAACTTTAGAGGATGATGCTAGGGACTAGTTTTCGTTCCTACCAGCATGTTAAATTTCATCCTGTGATGAATTAATGTCAGCCTTCATGATGCAATTCAGGGAAAGAGTAAGCATCTCTGAATATTTTGATAAGTTTTTGAAAATTGAAATCAGGAATGGTGAGTTAGTTCCTGAATTTAATATCAGATTTGCAAAGGTTTTAAATGAAATTCCTGAAAGTTACAAGTCGGATGATCAAATGTGTTTAGTGGTTTATCTTGGTGCATTTGATAAAAAGATGAACTATCTGTTGAGAGATAAGGAATCTAGAACTTTGCATCAGGCATTCATGATAGCAATAAAGATTGAGAATAATATAAAATATGGCTTAACCCAGAGTCACTTCTCTAGAAATGTTTGCCGACAAGATGAGGTGCAAAGAAAAAATAAATGTCATAAGGAGTGTTTGATTTCAGATCAGCGAATAAGTACTCCTGCTGTTATAAATAGTTTTGTTGAAGATTCAAAAATAAAAACACGTGAACATGAAATCTCTCTGTTGCAAAGAAGAAATGGTTCCATTATTGCTGAATTAAATGCACATGGTTGTGGTATTACAACATTAGAACATAAAGATAGTTCACTTGATGAATTGTACACACAAGAAATAAATTTAGTTGTTTCTCCTCCTATTGATAATATGCCTTTGGTTGAGAATGTTGTAAACTTTGAAGTTGAAGGATATTCATCTCAATATGAGGAGGAAGAAACTAGAAGTGATATATCAAGTGATTGAGGTGAAATTGCTGACCCGACATGCCATGGAGAGATGACACAATATAAAGAATGTAAATCATATGTATCTCAGTCACAGTCAGAAGAACTAAGCTCATATGTTGATAATATTTCAGCGGTAGAGATGCATTCTCTTGACCAACAGGATAGGCAAGAAATGAATTATCTCATTGAGAGATTGCATCATGTTGATAATGTTATTAAATCTAAAGTTGAAAGACAATCATATCAATGTGAGTATGATAAAGTTGAGAGTATTCTTTCAAGTGATAATGAAGTTGCTGATCCAATATATTATCAAGAGGTGTCATATGAAGCTGAGCATGAGAGTTATTACTCAAGTCAAGAAGAGGATAGTGCTAGTGTGTGTCCATCTTCATGTGAATCAAATGCTGATTGGGAGGAAGAGAGCAATGATGGAAGTGAGTGTTCTCTTGCTAGTAAAGGTAAGAATACTATTTCTAAATCTGAAAGTGAGTTTCCATTTCAGAATTGTGTAAATCGGTTTGAGATTGAAAGTTATGAAGAAAATGTGTCTACACAATATGAAGACAAAGAGGTTATCCATAGAGACGTATTACCTAATTGTGTAGAAGAGTGTCTTGAGGATAAGTGTAGTGATGATCAGTACGTGATTGATCCTGAGATTAATCCATTAGCACCTATTGGTAAGATAAATGATGATTTTCTTGCAAGACATTTGAATCAACTATATGGAGACAATGAAAGTAACTTTGATTTGTATTCTACATGCTTCATTGATGGATTTAATGGTGTGTCTTCGGGTGATGATTCTGATTTTTCTTCTTCATATGTTGAAAGTGTTCATGACAGTGATGTTAGAAATGATTTTAAAGTTTTCACTAGTCCATTATATGGTGAGGACTTTGATGTTGATCAGCACATTACTTGTCCTAATGTCTACAAAGGCGCTTTGCATGGAGTTATCAATCCTCTTTTTGAAGAACAAATGGAAGTTTCAAATTTAGAAGAGAATAAGTTTAATGTTGATACTTTGTCTCACTGTTGTAAGAGGTCAGATTGTTCTTCTTCCAAATATGATAGTGAATATGATCATGATGTTGCGTATGATTATGATAACAAGATGTTTGATGAGACGGTTATTGAAAATCTACCTATACCTTGCTATGATTTTTATGATGAACTCTCTGATGTAAAGACTAATCTGTTCACTGATTGTGAAGAACCATTTGAAGGTTGTGGATTAGCTTTAGATTCTAACATTGATGATATATGTGAGTACAAGTCAGAATGTTCATTTGAATATCATCCAGTTATGCATAAGGAAACACATTTTCAAGGTATGTGTGATCCTTTTCCCCAAGTTGAATATGAAGCCTTCATATTCGAAAATGATAGCATGCATGAGCCATTAAATGAACAGGGTTTTCAGTTTCAGTCTGATATGTTTAAGCATGCTAATCAAAACTTTCATAATGAGCAAATGGTTGAGGAGGAAGTAAGTCTTTATATGCATTATGAAAGTAAGAGTGATGATTTTGTTTTGCCAAGTGATTTGTTATATAATGATAATATGATTGGTGAAACTGATAGGAGAAGAAATTTCAGTTTACCTCATGAAAGTTTAGATGAGAATCATGTTTATGACAAAGTTAAACAATTTTGTTGAAGTTCGGTGGCCCGGGGTCATCGTTTGTAAATAGTAGAAGTAGTTGTTTCCTTGCTTCCAATAAGCTGTTCGAGAAGAGTTTTGAAGTTTTTGGGAATGGTCTGCTTCCTCTAGAGATCTAAATCCTTTCCATGCCTACAAGGGACATGCATCCCCAAATAGAGCCACTGTTGGTGCTCAAAATTGCAGCCTTGATTTTGAGCACTGTTGAGAAATTAAGCCCTATGAAAGCTTTTTGGTGCCTATGTACCCGACTGCTGGTCTGAAGCCTAAAAGGTGTTTAATGTTTCTAACACCCTATATCTAGCCTGTCTAAGTGTTCCAAGAAGTTAAATCATCTTTCTGAGTCATCTCGTGAAGTCTTGTTTTAAGCAAATGTCAAATTTGCAATTCTGACCTAGTGTCAAACAGCGACAGGAGGCTGTGTTTTCCAGTGAATATCTCGCGCCCAAAAATGTGTCATGACTTTCCATTTTGAGATTATATGCTGTCTATATCCAAGAACCTATGTTTCATATTTTGATTCGTTTCGAGTCCGTTTGACTAGGTTTTGAATCTCTCAAAGTTGGTAGTTTAAATTTTTCATGCTTTCACGCTTTGCACCTAATTCTGGAAAGCCCTCTTTGACGTGTTATAACTTTTGACCAGTTGACCAAAGTCCTAAAATTCCTTTTGTGTTGCATTGTAGATGTCAGAGACCTCCTATGTTTCAATTTTTAAGTCTTGAAGAATCCGTTTGATCAGTTTTCAAATGTGATTCCAAACGCAATTTGTATCTTTTTATTGGTGTCAGCATTTGCAGATTTGTCAGGACCCCTATTCGTGGTGTTATAATTCTTAATTCATGATTGGTGAGATCAAATGGATTGTACCACTGTGTTGTCCTTCGAAAATACTTTAAGTGTGTTAGTTTTTAAGTCTTGATGAATCTGTCTTCACACTTTTCCAAGTCAATTTCATTTGCAAAAAACGTTTTCTATCAGTGTTCCTAGTTGCAAAATTTTGAGTAGCCTACTTTGAACGTCTGTCATTTGTGCCTAGTTATTTTTCATGAGTCAAAATTGTGGAATCATACTGTCTTCATGGAAAAGTATTAGTCTCCCTATTTTCAGAACCTCAAGTGTCCGTTTGCCCAGTTTTCAAAGCCAAATCTGAACCTAGTTTGTTGTTTTCTGACTTGTTTACTTGCAGGTAATTTTGAAAATGCAACTTTAACAAAGAATATCTTTCAACTAGGAATTCTTCATGAGACGAGATTCGACGGGGTAAAAGCATGTGGAATAGAGAGTTAGTGTGTCAGTTTTCAGAGCCCGGTCAAAGGTTCAAGTCAGTTTTTAAGGCCAGTAAATAGACTTCCTGGCGCAAATTTGACAAAAAAAAATGATAAAATAAGTTTTTAACAATTAGTTCAGTGATCGAACTTGATTCTAATAAGTTCTAGATGGTTAATGGATCAGTTTCGCAAGTCAATTATTTTTAGCCAGACCCATTTTGGGCCCGACTAATTTCCTTAGAATGCAAAGTAATACTTGCGGATTAAAATTGTATTGAGTGGACATGATAAGCTATGAGAAAAGGAAAGATGATGCTCATTATTTACAACTGGCCGTTTGAGCAGCCTTCCATGATCTAGTATTACAAGAATTTTTTTGTTGAACTTATTTAAAGTCAAATGCCAAAATTTACTAGAAGACTTTCAATGAATGCATGGATCCTCTTGTACGCACTCATTTTAATACAAAGGAATGAGGCACACAAAGTTGAGATGCAAATTTTCTGTGGTGATCTAGAGACCTAACAAGAATGCCTAACTGTGACTCCAATGTTGAGCAGAGTGAAATAGTCAATGGCTCTAACTTTATTGATAGTGTGGGGCCGATTCTATGCAGTATTGATGCAACTGAATTCGAGGGACTTCCTTTGGTATATCTTCTATCTGCCTGTGCTGGGGAAATCTTAGATGGATCTCCATGAGCATAAAAGCTAGCCCACACTAGAGTGGGGTGTCCTGTGGTGAGGAGCCGTTTGGAGGCAGGGGTCTCCACATAATGTGGTAACAACAAAGAACAAAAAACCACGCCATCTAAGCACAAGATGCCCACTCATGTGGGTGAAGCCACAGGGAGGACACCATGGGGAGCTTGATGCCATAGTAAAAGACAAATGAAGCTGCCCACAAATTGAAAACCAAATCTACCAACATTTAAAAATAAGAACATAACCAAAAAGACCCACGATTTAGCATAGAAAAATGTCCACCATTTGCAAAGCACGCACTCAACGCATAAAAAGAGCATCAACCAGTAAAAGGAAATTCTCACGTTTGGAGGGTGTGAGGCAACATAATGAAGGTCAATTTTTTTCAAAAAGCTACCCACAACACAAACGCGTCAGAAGTCTTGCAACAGAGGAGGTAAAACCCACGTTTCCAAGGACAGAAGAGACATTCTATAGCAAGGGCAATTCAAAGATTTCCTTGTTCAGTAGAAAAAGAGTCCCACCGCAATAATGGCAGGGGAATACCGGTTAGTAACACAAGATTTTGCCCAGGTTGTAAAGAAAAGCTCACGTGAGAAGGGCAGCTGTAAACCTTGCGCCAAAGTGAGGAAAGAGTTCCTTTGTAGTAAGGAAGAAATGTTGGTTGAAAGAGCCTCATGCAAGTTACAAGCAGGACACTCATACTTGAAGGAGCATTGCACACCTTCAAATGACAGGGGAGGTCCAAGTTCATGCATTGGAATTCCACGCTACCAAAGAAGCCATTGATATATTAAAGGGTTAACATACAGGTCAAAGATGCCTCCATGAAAATTGATATCCCACATTTGCCATGGGGAAGAACTCTTAGGTTTTTAAATAGTAAAGCACGCCTCATATAAAATTAATTGAAGTGGAAGGCCTCTGAAAGCCAGTGAGCATGTAGTGGGGTCCACTGATGACGTCGGCCAAAGAAAATACAAATGTTGAACATGAGCACACAAAGCAAGGGATGACATTAGCAAGTGGAGGTTGTCGAAAAACTGAAAATATGGCACCTCGCTACTTCGCTAACCAAAAAATTTCAAAAAGTCTGGCTAGTGACATAGTGAGGTTGCCGAAATTTTTTGAAAATTTGGTAAGACTTTGAAAATCCGGCAAGAGTCCAAATGTTGCATGGGTTCCATGTTCGTGTCATCAGTGAATCAGAGAGCAACATGTGGCAGTCGACTGGATGGCCCAGGATGATGTGGCGAGCAAATCTTGAGGTGCGCCGGATCGTGCCATGTGGCAAATTTGAGGGTTCTCGCTAGCTCACAAAGGGGAAGTTGCTCATGAGTTAACATGGCGAGTTAGCAAGAAGGTGACATGTGTCATTGACACAATGAATGGATGGTCAAATCTCATGTTGACATGTGTCACAGGCTGGTCAGCAGGTTTGACCCGGATAGAATTGGTGGAAATTTGGGAAAATTTTTAATTTTTAATTTTCTCCCTCATGTAGGTTTGAACGTGCATATTTTTAGTCTGAAAACTTCATATAGTTTAAACTTTATAAAAGTTTAAATTTTTTTGCAAAATATGTTTCAAACCACATAGCAGCGGACTATTTTTCAAACAGACTTTCAAGAGGTTTCCAAGAGGCCAGATAGGTGATGTTATATATCACCGAAATCGAGGGAAGATGAACTTTCTAATTCTAGAGTCAATTTTTGCACAGGTATCAATCAATTTGAGCTACACGAGGTTTTATATCAGGTACCTAAATTGCAACTATTTCAGACCAGGAAGTCCAGTTTTGATTTTTTGTCAAGATAATGACCTAAATATTAGTAGAAGGCAATGGAAATGTAGTTAGGGTTTAATTTGTTTAGATTTACTCAATAAAAACTCATTTTCACTGGCATTTTCATGGGCCAGTCATATATTTTGACGATTCAAAAAAGCTTCCATCATTAAGTAGAGATATTTTGCAAATCAGTTGCAGATAATGATGAGACAAAATCAGATCAGATGGGATGAAAGAAAAAAGAAGTTTTCAGTTGCACAAGATTGAATTTCAAGTGGACACTTGTCGTCTTTAGAACAGATCCGAGAATTCTTTCTCTTCTATATCATTCTTTCTTTCTATCATTTAGGGGTTCCAGTTTCTAGGAAGAAAAAGTTCATTGTTGTGATACCATTAGGGATTCTAGTTTTTGCATTGTGAGACCATTGGTTCCAGTATTTTGACATGTTTCCATGACTGTGACACCATTTTTCTTCAGTAGAACTCTCATGTGAATAGCATTGTAGAGATAATATAGATAGTTCTGAGATATTAGGTTGTTTCATGTTTTAATTTTACGCATCTAAATGTATAGTTTCAAGGAAATGAATACATATGAGCAACAATTTCACTAGTTTTGTTCCAGTTCTTGTCTCCTATCTCAGCAATCTATAAGTCTTATGTGGTTTTGGAACAAAGATTTGAGACCCATTTGCATCCCTTTCAGGTTGTATGTTTGAAGTATTTTGTTGTTGGACCAAAGGGCTAAGTAAATGCTCGATATGTTTAAACAAGGTTACTGGTTGTTTGAGAAGGATATTTTGTGAGAATTAGACCTGAATGAACACTGATGTCTGAATCACAAGGTGGTTGGATAGATCTAATGTCTGGGTATATGAGATATGTCTTGATGTCACAGATGTATGTTTTGAATTCATGGAATTTCCCAATGGATTAGGCACTGATCAATTATAGGATCACTGGTTATACTGTTTCATATTTGAGGTTTTTTTGAATCAACATCTTTAATCAAATGAATTTCCCTTTCATGTTGAAGAGCTATAAATAGAATGCCCTCACTCAACTTATGAATTTCATTTTTTTGCATCTAGCTACTGTAGATATATGTTATTTCATAAGTTATTAGGAGAAATGAGGGTTTATATCTGCTTTGTATTAGATTCAGTGTATGCTTTGATAACTAGTACCATAGAAGGAATCTATAGGTTCACTCACCTAGGTTTTGCAGAGCCTGAAGAAGAAGAAACGTCATGCCTTACAGTTGGCCTGGTGTCTGAATGGGTGTGTTGATAATGGGAGTTAGCTGCCCCTAGATGTATCCTTTTCTCATTAGGGTAATTAGAAATGGGTAACGTTTTCAAACACCAACACCACCTTGATTCCTTTTTCAAACACAATGTATCCTAGTAGCTTTCTTGATGTGATACCAAATGCACATTTCTTTGGATTAAACCTTAGACTAAATTTTCCCATGCATTCTAGAATAGGTCCCAAATCCTAAAGGTGAGTATTGTATTTTTTGCTCTTGACCAAGGTATCATCCACATAGTCTTCCATGGTGTTATGCATCATGTCATGAAAAATTATAGTGACTGCTCTTTGATATGTAGCACCAACATTTTTCAAGCCAAATGGCATTAAGTTCTAATAGAAGGTCCCCCATGCACAAGTATACACAATATTTTCCTAATCTTCTAGTGCAATTTGATCTGATTATAACTAGAAAATCCATGCATGAGTGAGTACATCTCATATCTTTCCATCATGTCCACTATCATATCAATGTTAAGTAATGGAAAATCATCCTTAGGACATGACAAATTGAGATCATGGAAGTCAATACAAAATTTGATAGATTTTTTATGCTTGGATACTAGAACAATGTTTCATATCCATTCAGCATAATCAATAGTGTCGATGAAACCATCTTTTAGAAGTTTCTCTAATTCATGTTTGTTGAGTAATGCAACATGAGGATGCATTTTCCATAGTTTTTGTTTATTTGGTTTAATGCCTAGTGCAATAGAAAAGTGATGCATAATAAGATCAAGATCTAATCCTGGTATGTTAGAATATGTCTACACAAACTTTATCTTCTTCTCTTAGAAGAAGGCAATGAATTCCTCTTTTTCTTCTAAAGATAATGACTATGCCAGATGTACCATGTGAGGATGTTCTCTTGTACCAAAGTTATGTGTTTTTTTGTCTCTATCAACACTAATGATCTTTCCTAAAAATGACTAGGAAGTGCATCAATTATCTCATTTGTAGGCACCTCAGAGAGGTTTTTACCCTTGGATATGTCATTTATTTTTACTTTTGTAGGTTTTGACACTGCCACAATGTGATTTTCACCATTAGACCTTCTATTTTCCTTCTTCTTGATAGTATGACTAAGATATTTGCTATTAGCTTCAATCATGTTGACACTTTGTTCATTAGTGGAAGATGTTACTAGTTTGATAATGTTTAAGTGGCAAGCAAGAGCATAATCATTCTGGAATGTAGGGACTTCACTAGATGTATTGTAATTCTAGTCTATAAGCTTGGGATATGTGAGGTAAATAGTAATGGTGGGATTGATTGTATTCATGGTATAATCATTAAATGCTTCGACTAGCAATTTGAGACCTAGAGTGGCATTGTCCACAAGTATGTTCAAATGCCTTTGAGTACTAATATCATCAATCAAAGACTCAAGGATACTAGTTGGATTAGACCTATCTGACCTAACCCTAGATGTTTCACCTACTTTGAGTTGGTTTTCATAGACATGAACTTGATCTATATCTTTATCTGTCGTTGCTTCTGAAAGGGAGTCAAATTCATATTCCTTAGAATTACTACTACATGGTGACAAACTATAGAATTCCCCAATAGTGATAAGGAAACACTCTCCTCATCATTTGGATTTTTGCATAGGTACTCAATGTGTAGTTCCTAAATAGACTCTCCCTATTTTGAATGGGCATGGTGTGGATCAATATTGTCCTTAGAAGAATAACTAGTACCATCCATAGTGCTGACACATGGCACAATCATCAGGCTTAGAAAAGAATTTAGCAAGATCATGAGGAATAGGATAAGGATAAGGATCCTCATCATCAATATTATCTTCTTGGACATCAGACTCAGTCTATGACTCATTTTTGGATGAACTCTTAGGTTCTAGTATGAATTTGTTAATCCCTAAATCGGAGGGAACCTTCTTAAAGCGTAGACCAGATGTATCTTTATTTCTTTGAGCTATTGCTTTAATAGGATCAATAAGACCATTATTGTTGCATCCAATAGGACCCATTCCTTGATAGCCAAAGTATTTCATGAGTCTAAGACTAGGGTCATATTTCTTAGGAGTGATCTCACGAGCCTACTTTATGAGGTCAACCAAAGTCTCCTCTTTGTAAAGCCATGGAACAATGGCTATGTTTTAACTTTTGTCCTCTAAGGGGACTATAGCTTTGAAAAAAGCACCATTGTACTTGGTTTGAGGTGCCAACACAAATGGCTTCTTTTCTTTAGATGGTTTCCCATAATGACAAGGAGAATCAAGAAGAGATGTCAATGATAGCACCAGTTTTATGTGATATTCACCCATTCCAATTTCTTTTAGTTGGAGTGAATTTTCAATTTTCTTTAGCTTGTCATCATGATGATCGAATGATTCTCTATTAGTAGCTACAAAGTTTTTAGCAACTTTTAACTTATTTCAGGTATAGCTAGTACTTGCATGGATAGTAATTTTAGAGCTATGAAATGGAAATTTGAGACATTTATGATAAGTGGATGGTACAACACGCATCTTAAGTATCCATGATCTTCCTAGCAAAATATTATAAGCCAAGGGCATATCAAGGACCTAACAAGTGACATTCTTTTATATAGGACCAACAAGAAGGGGCAACACTGAAAGACCTAGAGACTTGCTCGACCTCATCATATGCTTTAATAGTGATCTTGTGACAAGGATCAATAGACTCCTCTTGATAGTCTAATTGTCTAAGAAAAGTTGTAGAGACAATGTTCAACCTAGTTCCATTATCAATGAGTACCTGGCAGACACGTGTCTCATGTATCATGATGTCAATGTGTAGAGGTTAATTGTGTGGGTGACTTAATAAATTATCATCCTCCTTAGAGAAGGAGATATAGTAAGACGAGGTTAGATGACCTACCATAGATTGAAATCATTGAAGATCAAGATCTTGGAGAATCTGCCTATGGGTAGGTGAGATTCTAAGTAGCTCAAAGATTATGATTTGAGAATTAGTTCATTTTAATTGATCAAGAACACTATAGCTAGTGGCTATTGAATTTGTTGCAAGTTTTGCAGCTCTGCTAGATGGACCAGCAAAGGTTTTATCTTTGCACTGTTCAAGATTAGGAGTACAAGGCATAGGGCCTTTGAGTACCAACTTGGCATGAGACTATGTAAAAATGTTGGAATAGTATTGCAAAGATTCATTGTTAGCTATTTGGGAAGTAGGGCCCCTCAAGACAAATGGTGCCTTGGGATTATTGTTCTCTTGCTTGCCCTTGATAGTAATAATGTCACAATACTCAAAATCCACAAGATCAACCATGTTGATCACATTGTTGTCATTAGAGTATGTATAGTTCAACTTGTTGTTAGGTTTTGGTTTTGAGCTCTCTTCTTTTTGTAAGATGGAAAGGGATCCTTGAAAACCTTGTGATTTAAGTTCTTGTTATGTCCATCTGCCATAATGTCACCATCATCAATCATGTCCTAGACTTTGTGAAGCAAAGTTTATGTAGTTGCTAGTTTTGTGTCCCTTATTTTGGTGGTATTCATAGAATGTAGTTTAATTCTACCATGGTGGGCATGGTTGTAGATCATAAGGACAAGAGTTGTCGAATGGTGAAATAAGGCTCTTTTGTTGCAAGATCTTATAGACCACATCCAAAGGTTTGCCAAGAGGTGTATATTATCATTTAGGGCATGTAGCCTATCAGTTCCTTGGTTTATCTCTAGATGTTTTGTTGTTAAGATGAGGTTTCTCAAAATTCTTGGCTATGTTGAGACTATCTGTGAGATTTAAGGTTGCCTAAGTAGGTTTAAGAGTGAGGTTTTCAACAACCTCACCATGTACAATTTCTTAGTTCTTGTTGACGTACTTGCATTTGTCCTTGGTAGAGGTGGATCCTTTTTTTGTGTCATTTTGAAGGGTAAGTTAACCCTTCTTGACCATGAATTCCTCTATGTAGATAGCTTGTCTGACCATGTCCTTGAAGGTGCATGGACCTTGAAGTTGGACTCTATACCCAAAATTGGGCAGGAGATTATTAGTGAAGATGTCGAGCATTTCTATTTCAGGAGTCTTGTGTGAATATTTAGTATAAAGTTGCTTCCATCTTTGAAGGAATGTGAGGAAAGGTTCCCCAACCCTCTACTTAAGATTACACAAATCTTAGATGTTAACAGTGTGTTGAATGTTGTGAGAATACTGCTACACAAATAAGTTGGCAATTTCCTCAAACATTTTGATACCAGGAGGCAAGTGTGAAAACCACTTCATAGCCTGACCATCTATACTTCTTGGGAAGAAATGCATGAGATACTAACTATACATAAATTTCATAGACAAGGTCCAAATTTCTCGCAAATGATCTTGTAGATTAGCAATTCTAAAGTATTTTTCATACTTAGGTAGCTCTACTCCTTTTGGAAAAGGAGGCATGACTACACTCTTTCCAAATGGGAAAAAACAAAGAGCCTCTAAGTTGTATGTTTTTGTGAGTGTGTCTTTATCACACATCATTTGGGCTAGTTGATCTTGCATGATTTTTAGTTGTTTTTGGAGTTTGGAAGTCTCAGTTTCCTCTTTAGGCATGATGGGGTAGCTTAGCTCCTTCTTTGGCAAGTTTATGAAAGTATTTTTCTTTCTCTTCATTGAGTAGGATTAGAGCATGGATAGTTCTGATAGACTAGTTTGGATAGGTTTGACTCAAGATTCCACATAAAGAATCTCTAAGAACTTTGTGAGAAAGTGTAAAGAACTAGACAAATATTTGAAATAGGAATTTAAACTCATGTGAGGACATAGACTAGGCCATGTGAAGAAGTGCTAATACTGGCAAGAAAAATAGGATGTTGACAATAAGATCATTTGTAAGATCTTGTGCAAAGACTCACACATGCTTGCACAAGAATCTAGATAGGACTGTGTAAAGAAATTATGACTCAAAAGGTATTTTCTTAAAGTTTTGAAAACTATGCATGAAAATGGAGACTACACTGACAACTGAAACTAGATTTTGAAGAGATTTTGAAATTTTCAAAATATTTTGGATAGATTGTTGGACAATTTTGCTAGAGTTTAGACAAATAGCAGGGTTGATTTTCAAGAGGTCAATAATAGTTGGTGTTTAAACAAGACAAGTGTTTTCAAAGAGACACAGGAACCAATTAGTAGTCAAATACAATCCAACCAAGGACAAAGTAACTTGAAAGGATTAGGGAGTCTTGACCTTTAGTTTATTTAGATAAGTTTTGGCATGTTTAAGACTCAATAACAAACATGCTTTATCCTTAAAGAAAAAATGGTAAGGAAGGTAAAACCTTTGTCCCACAACTTATGTGCATTCATGTACCTCACATAGCCCTGTCAGACCACTAGACGGCACCCATGTTTTTCATGTATTCAAAGGGATCAATAAAATATATGTTGAATTAACACCCTTGTGGTATGGTTCAAGCATGTATACCACCTTCCAACACCCAGTAGCATGCCTATGGTGAGTTCTATAGGAGAGATTTTTTGCCCTCCTTGCATAAAGATTATGCCTCCTTTCAGAGGTAAACCAGGTAGCAACAAACTAAAAGCTTTTACTTGGTTTTTGTTTGTATTAATCCCTAGTGGCTCTACAAGAAGTGTTGAGACCAACAACCCACACTAGCATCTAAAAGTGCACACACTTGACTAGCAAGACTAGGGTTGGCACTGGCCAGTGCAACAAATAGACCTCTTCTTCATATTCAATATTAGTAGTGAAGAAGAGGAAATTAACATGACTTTGGAGTATTTTTCTCTACAAAGATTCTTTATCTTAGTGAGTTGGAATCTCTGGTGAGAGGAGTGTGCTCACTTGGGTCATTCCCAAAGGTTGGATCACTCCAATAGGCCCTCTAAGGGTTGATTTGGATATGTGGTTTGGATCTAAGGGTCCAAGTTTCTAATTTACTAATCCTCTACCTTATTTCCTTGCCCAAACACATAAGACATTGTTAATCACTGAGTTAGCTTAATTGATCCTAGCTTGGCCTATTCCAAGACTTTGATCCCCTAAAAGGAAATCATCATCTCTTCATTAAAGACTTCATTTGGGAGAGCCATTAACTTGCTTGCCTCCCTCAAATGTTGTCTTTCAAAGGCTTCTAGGTTTCTAACTCACCCTTGGTCATGACCTCCAAGTGGTAAAGAGAATGCTCCCCTATTCCCCTATCTTGAACGTTACAAAGTTCACAAGCCCTAATTATACTAGTGTGGAAAGTAGGAAAAAGACACAACATTTTATGTCATTTTAAAATTGATCTTTCACATTTGTATCTTTGACAACATCCTACAAACACACTGTCAGTTCATGTTTGATATGTTTAGCTACAAAGTATCTTCATCAATCATCCTACAAACAATGATTATGCTGTAGAAAAATTGGAAAGTTGAAAGAAAGTGCTTCAAAGAAAACACATTAATCAAATTCAATGATGAAACAAATTCTAAAGATTCTACATTTTGTATATGTTGTTGCAAGATTTCATATGAAATCTTGCATAGGTCTACATGTGAAAATGAGGTGCGAGAAATCATGCAATGGGGCACCTTTTTATGCAATAAAATGCATTGAAACAAGAAAAATCATCAAATCTTTACACAAAAATGAGATTTTTCACATGAAAATCTTGAAATCTATATGTACAAGTATGGGAAAATCATTCAAGTATCATAAATAAAAGTATATGAGTCTAGAAAAATTTATTTTGTTAGCCCTATGGTGGGTACCAAAAATGTATATGCAAAATTGGGGACCTTTGATCCTCACATACACTTCAACATGGTCCTTACCTACAAGATTGTTCTAGAACAAACATTGTATTATTCATCCAAGAAATCCAATAGAACAACCTATTACCTTCTAACTAGAAGGATTTTGTCTATTTGCTCTCAGATTGAGAAGCAGACAATGAAACCTTTTAGTATGAAGGATTTCATGCAACTATATGATCGTGCAATTAATCTAAGTGAGAAATTCAATTTAATCTAGGAATAATAAAAAGTGTTTAATCTATATTTATGCATTGTATTAAACTAGATGATATTGATGCTAAGCAATGGAAAACTATGATAACATGGAACAAGTGAGTGTGCAATTCGATAGAGATTCGATGCAATTCAATTTTTCAACCTCTGTAATGAGGGATTGGAAGTCTCTTAAATAGAATTCCCAAAATCTATCAATGGTCAAGATTAATTGAGTTGAATGGTAGGGATTAAAAATGAGATTCAGTTATAATGCAATGTTTCCTTATGAAAAGGAAGTTAACTTATTTCTTTCGACTAGAATAAGGAATCAACTAATTTCTTTCCTTTTCTAGTTTCAATCAACTAAGAGTTTCCATTTCTGAGTTGGAGAGAGAATATTGGAGAAGATATTTGATTTAAAGAAATTAAATATAACCTCATGATTGAGTATTCTAAATTGAATAATTAAATTCAATAGTTAGAATAAGAATATTTAATTCCTCGTGTATATTAGCTAAGAGAGGTGAATTTAATTTAATTAAAATACTAGGACTTATAATTAAATTAATTCAATTAAAAGGTTAATTTATCCAATTCAATGAATATTTAGGAATTAATTAAAGTAAGTGAATAATATAGATTAATGATTTTCTACATTTGACACTTAGATCAAGTAGAGATTATCACAATTAGAATTGCTTTGTCAAATAAGACTTTACGGTTGATCAAACAGACCAAAATTGGTTGTCATGGCAATGAGCCAATTTTGGGGTATTACAAGAGGTAAGCTAGGGGTCATTCCCCTATCTATATCTCACTAAATAAAGTTTAGTGATGCATCAACAAGGGTTAAGTTGAAGATCAATCAATTGGTGCAAAATTAAAAAGGGAATATTGCAAATGAATCATTCCTTAAGGTACATTGATATTAATAGAGTCATTGTTTTTGGCATGTGTTGTGAAAGAGGGATAAGTTTACCATCATATCTCATAGAAATTTTTGTGATTGCAAAGAAGTAGATTTTTTTCTAAAAGATGGAGAAAGTTCTTGAAATTAACTTGTCAAAAGTTGTTGCAGATAGAGGAAAAATCTAGTGAAAGGAAGAGTTCATACTGATAGAGGGAGTTCTCAAGAACAAATCTAAAATTTAATTATTTTATCACATGTTGTGTTTCCATTAATACCAAAGAGGGAGATTTTTGGGAACAATTGAATAATTTTGTATTGTATTTGATGTTATATAAATGTCATATAATTATCAGTCAGTATATGTTGAGCTTGCTGAGCTAGTGAGTATAATTTTCCATGTTCATCAAGCACTCCTATGGTTGTCCAGTTTAGAAGGCAGTGTCTACCAAGTTCACTCAAGCATCAAAGGAAAGTATGCAAAAGATGAGTGTTAACTGAGCTCAATTGGTTAATAAAGAAAAGTTGGATGGAACTAGTGTTAACCAAGCCCAATTATTTTCCAAAGGATCTTTGTAAGTTTGTAGTGTTAACCAAGCTTCTATTGGTTAACACAGGAAATCACTTCTGAGTTAGTCTCTACCGAGCTAGATCAGCCAATGAAGGATTTTCTTATTTTGACATATTAACCATAATTTATTTGTTGATTTGTTCTAGCAGATTGAGGTGATGAATATTAATTATTCTCAGTTGCATTTGAGCTAACTTGACAATATGAAAGATATATGTATAAGGTCAAGTTGACAATTTCAAAGTGTGCAAGTATGAAGATGTGATGAATATATTTGAAGATTTAATAATGAAGAAAGGAAGGAAATTTGAAGGATAAGAAAAATATCCTTGTGGAGCAAAAAAGTTATATTCAATCAAGAAGGATCAAGTATAAGCCATAATAGAGACCTGTAATCAGCAATTTAGTTGCATTCAAATTACATCATCTCATTGCTACTCTCTAACCATTGTAGCAATGATCTAAATCTCCTAACAAAGTTAGCTTAATATCTATTTTCAAATCCTTTAACAAGGTGGTAGATCTATTGAATTATCTCAAGACCTCTAACAAGGCCACTCCTAACATAGTGATTAAATCCTTTAATATGGTCACACCTAATAGTGTATTTTGTAACCTTTAAAAAGGTTGGCTCCTAACAAGGCTCACTTCAAAAGAGTCAAGATAATAACTAGTTGCAATTGGTGGTTTTTCCCAAATTAAGTTTCCATATTAAATCCTAGTGTTAAATGTTTTCATGCTATCTTATTTTGTATACTTGAAACTAAGTTAAAGTAGTGGTAATCATAGATAACATCTATGATTTGCATAATTAGTAACTTTTGAGTTACAACACTTTATGTGTGTTCACCAAGCATCGACAGTATTAAGTTTTCATATTATTTTTTTGTACTAACATCTAAAGGATCTAAGATTTATTTTATTAGTAACTAATTCACCCCTCCCCTCTCAATTACTCCTCTTAAATTTCCAATATTCCTTTATTATGTTGTTTAAGCATATGGTACACCCAAAGTTGACTAGATGATGTAGTGTGATTCACTTCCTATGGGAGTTTAATTCCACATTATATTAATATTGGGCTACATGATGCCAAGTGACTTATCCCCCATTGAGTCCCTACATAGTTGACTAGGACCTTTTATACTTGTAGTGTTCCATGTTCTTGGTTGCAGTCCTCTTTACTATCTAGCACAATTATTGGACATGGACAGTTGTCTAGCTAAGATCGATGCTTGATGTTTCACTTGGTATATTCAAGTTTTTGAAGTATATTTTCTTGTAATTTCTATTTTAATTTTTATTCTTGAATATCATGTTTCGATGATGTTGTTTCATTGATTTATTCCTCTATTATGTTATTTAAGCATATGGTTAGATGATGTGACTCACTATTAGTTGAAGTATGTATGCTTGTTAGATTAGCATGTTACTACACCCTTATAAGGTAGCTTTGACCATCTAATTGGTACTTTGGGATGTTACACTTGGGGGTTGGCTAGGGCCCTTAAGGTATCATGATGCTATTATTGTTGGGAGGAACCTAGCATGAGTTTAGTTGTTTATGTTTTCTTCATAAGATGTTGGGTTATGAACCATGTATGTACATTGTGATGTTTTTTATTGCATGTCCCTTCATATGTTGTTACAAATTAGATAGTTAGTTGGTTTCTTCTTCATGTTGTTTAGTGTCATGTTATTCTTGTGTTCAAGTGTCCAAACATCCATTTTTTGGATTTGATACTCCATAGTTTGGAGGATCTAACTCTTTTCTTTTCCTTTGATTTTTTTTTAGAATGTTGCATTCCTAGGTGGCCTTGTTTCAACTTTGGATGATATTTATAAAGTATCCTACATCTTAGGGAGATATTTCATAGAAAACTAGAAAGTATTGCATGATGATTGCAAGCTCTATTGTATTTTACTAGAAGAGCATTACATGATTATAGAAAACTCTATCATGTGGTCCTTCAAAGTGTCACCTCGTAGTTATGATAAATATCATACAAAATTGGACAAGTGTCACATGGTTATATTATTGCCTGCCTATAGTGAGTAATATCACATGGCTATAGTAAAAAGTGTCACATGGGTTTGTGAGAAAACTTTCTTGGGCAGCTCATGAGCACTTTTGGCCTAGACCAAAATATTTTGATAGGTGACTAGGATACCCTCTATGAATTTCTTGAACTCTAGTTTTTGACTTTTCAAATTTGAGGTCATTTCGATTTGAATGTGATTATGACATTGGTACCATTGTTATTTTTTGGTTTTTGTGTCACTTGAAGATTTGTTGGTTGTCTGGATTGGTTGGCTATGTTGATTTTTTTTAATTCCATGCTTATATATACATGTATATATATATATACATATATATACATGTATATACATATATATACATGTATATACATATATATACATGTATATATATATATACATATAAATATATACATGTATATATATGTATATACATGTATATATATGTATATACATGTATATATGTATATATATATATGTATGTATATATATATATGTATGTATATATATATATATACATGTATATGTATGTATATATATATACATATACATATACATATATATATGTATATGTATATACATACATATATATATACATACATATATATACATACATATATATATACATACATATATATATATATATATGTACATATATATATATGTACATATATATATATATATATGTACATATATATGTACATATATATATATATGTACATATATATGTACATATATATATATATATGTATATATATATACATATATATATACATATATGTATATATATATATATATAGATATACATATATATATGTACACACACACACACACACACACACACACACACACACACACACACATATATATATATATATATATATAATCTTTTATTTATCCTTGTTCCAAAGATCTCTGTGTAGGGCATTACATGATGCAACAAGTATCATAAAATTGTAGAGTGGATATGCTTATGCAGAAATTGGAAATGACTTCTTCTATTTTTTCTCATAGTTTATATGATTTTATTTTAGGAGATAGTGATTTTTTAAATGATTTAAATCGGGAAATCATTTTTATAAATGATTTATTATCTTATCTCACATTTATCTCTTAGTTGATTAAATGTGAGGGCATCCCTTTTCATTATAGATATTTTGGGAACTTGGCCTCCACTTTTTTAATTAAACTTTTGTAAGTCCTTCTCCTAAAAATAGTTTAATTATATCATTATTGATGATTCCACAATGTCACCTAATAATTTTATTAATAATTTTCTAGGTTAAAAACCTCATCACTTTTGTGTAATAGTTAGAGTTTAAAAATCTATTTCACTTATGTGTTGGAAGTTCATTTTATTATTCTTGAAACACCTCTCCATAATCAATATTTTTGTTCATAATACTAAATCCACTATTTCCTCAATTCTTTAGTCATGGAAGCTTCACCTTGTTCTTTATTGTGATATGATTAATGCATTTCTTTTGATAAGGTTTTATTTTATAGAAGAAGAATCTTACTTGATTTTTTTAATGTATGAACAAATTGTTTTAATTTAATAAGGTTTTATGTCCTCAAGCCATGCTATTGGGTTTGTAGTTTCATATTTTAGATTCTTACGAGAATGTATCATAATGCATTTATCTTTTTGTTAGGTTGTCTCTTTCTTTATCTATTTATCTAGATTTTATTTTGATATTGTTAATAATTTTTAAAACATTCTATATCCTTTCAAATCCCTAGTTTCTTATTTAGAAAGCTCTTCATATTGGAAGGCCAAATTTATACATTCATTTTATTTTATTTTATTTTAAATTTTATTATTCTTTGCCGAATAATATAGCAATCAATTTTCATCCTAGAAGGCCAATTTCTACAATATATTATCCAATGACAATTTTCTATCATAACATTAAATAACAAGAAAAAAGTAGAAAATTAAAGGAATAAAACTTAGCAATTAAATACAACTAGATTATAATTATATCCATATTTTGAAGTATTATATATATATTAGCTTGCCAAATTACCATGTAGACACTAAAAAACTTCTAAGATAGCCACTCGCAACTATTATACTTTTTTTCCTTGACAAAACATAAAAGACCCATGTTTGTGCTCTTTTTTTTGTTGATTTTTGTTCTAGGTATGCGAATTCTATTATGCCCTATTTGATTTTTGGGATTAACTGATTTATGTGATGTATTAATTTTTAGTTTTTTGAGTCCCCTATACAAACCCATTTTTATTCTTAATTGAAAACATACAAAATATATGTTTTCACATCCATCCATGTATATCATTCTATCTTAAAAGGACTAACCAATAATCACACAAATTTCATTTATGTAGAATATACTATTGATTCTCTAGAATATAATTTTAAAATTAAATAAAAAATAGAACATAGAGGTCTATACCTATCAAATGGGTTTTTATGTCACATATATCATTTGAGGGATCTAGTAAACCTAGTTGAAATTATCATATATTCAAAAGGAATTCAATAACCTTAAAAATGAAGTATCAAGGCTTTAATGATCCTACATAGAAATTCATGACCCATTAACATAATTGGTAATATCAAATGATTTAGATTCAAGCCTTCTCTTGGTAAATATCACAAAATGTGCTAATTTTCATCCAATATAGGATACATTAGCATTAACATAGGCATTTGTATCGGTCATTTATGCAAGTTTATTATTGACTCCCCATATTTGAAAAGGTTTTAGGTCCCTTAAAACCTATTTTCCTTTTTAAAAAAATTTGATAAATATCTCACCTATTTCCTTGTATACCTCTTCTATAATAATTTGTTTTTTTCTTCAACATGTGCATCCTCCCACATGTGAACCTAGTCTCAACACCCTTAATTTTAAAAATAATCTATCATATAATTTGAAATCCTAAGTAAATTATTTCTATTTATAGACGAGTCCACATTTTTTCACCATTCGTATGTTAGAAATTAAATTCTACCAAGATAGTTCTAAGACTGGGGGAGGTGAATTGGATATCCAACCAAAACAATATTTATTAACATTATTAAATATGAAACATGTAATGAACAAGAGAAATAATAATTAGAAGATAATCATACATAATAACACCATAATTTTTAACTAGGGAAACCATTTATTTGAGGAAAAATCCTAGCGAGGATGGTGATGGGACTCAAAATTGCATCCCTGATTTGAGTACCATTCAAAACATTTGATTCAATTTGAACCCCTATAAGAACATTTAATTCATGTGTAGTTGACTATCCTTGTGAGGCATATCAAGTGTTTAATGCTTCTAACACCTTGAATTCAACATATTGATATTTCTTGTAATGAAAAATTCCCATTTAGAGTCATTTTGTGAAGTTTCATTTTGAGCATTGTTCAAATCTGTAGTTTTGCTTAATTGTCAAACAATGACGGGAAATCTAGTTTGAAATTGAATATCTAGAACCAAATTAAGTTTAATAGCTTGCCACTTTGGGAGTGTTTGTTATGCATATTAGATAACCTATTTTCCATATTTAAAGTTATTTTGATTTTTTTTGACTAGGTTAAATTGAATTGCTCAAAGTTAGTTGTTTATTATTGTCATGTTGATACAAATTGCTTAGAATTCTAGGAGGCCGTTTATGACTAGTTATAACTTTGACCTAGTTGACTACAGTTAGAAAATGTATTTTTCATTGTATTTTATGGGACATATAAATGATATGTTTAAGATTTGAGCTTATGATGAATGGATTTGATCAATTTGCAAACACAATTCAAAATGCAATTTGTGAAGTCTTACTAGTGTCTTAAAGTGAAAATTAATTCGTAGACCTATTTGGGATGTCATAAATCGAAATGTATGATTGTGTTAATCAAATGGACCAGATCATTGTGTTATTCTCTAAAATTTTTTTACATGTGCTAGTTTTCAAATCTTAACAAATCTATATGCACATTTGTCCAAGTCCTATTTGCTAAAATCAATGTATGATAGTGTTCCTATTTCTAAAATTTTGAATAATCCAATTTCAGTATTTTCTAGTTGTACCATATTATTTTTCCTGAGAACAAATTATAGATTCATACTCTTCTCATGATAGTAAACTAATTTCCCCATTTGTGTTCTCCCAAGTGTTAGTTTGACCTATTTTTGAAGCCTAAACTAGAGACATTTTATTATTTTTTGAAATATTTGCTTGCAAGCAATTTCATGAGAGAAACTCTGATGGTCAATATCTTTTGACCCAAGTGTCATCATGACATGATATTTGACATGGTAAAAAAATGTAGTACAAAGAATTAGCATGTTAGCTTTCAAAGCTCATTTATCTATTTCAGTCAATTTTTAGTCTAGTCAAAGGACCCCATTGTACAAAATTGGCAATTTGTAAAAGGCTGAAAATCAAGTTTAAAAATGATGTTTCAACAGCTGATTTTTAGTTTAATTAGTATGATAGGTTCACTAGGAAATTTTGACACATTAGGTATTTTAGTTTGAAATTGTTCTTAGCCAAATCCACTTTGGGATTCAACTAAATTTAGTAGCTTGATAAACATTGTGACATTTCAAAAGTTTTAAGGATAGGTTATAATGATGATCAATTTTTCCCTCAAATTGGTGTATGGGGAATGATGGTGTTTTGATAAGGTTGAATGAGTTTGATTTTTTTTTAAATATTGCTTAAAGGATTTATCCTTAGGATATTGATGACAACATGTGCAATGTTATATTGCCATTGCAAGGAATGTGTTTTTGGAACAATTAGAGATCAACCATTGGATAGTATTTATAGCTTTTTCTAGAACTCCTTCAATCTTGATTATAGTGTAAAGGAAAGATAGTAGTTATCTATGAGCAACACCAAAAATTAAAAGATTCATAACTCAAACCTTATGGAAAGATCTTTTTACTAGTAGCAAGAAGGCAATAGGAATAAATCTGTAGAAGAAGGGATTTATATTGGAGATGAGGATGACCCATAGAAGAGTTTTCTCATAAAATTAATTTTGTTCATTTCAAGGCTCATTATTGGGACAACCTTCAAGAGAACAAATGAGCTAATGATCACATTTCTCTCATAAGAGCACAAAGTATGAGCAAATTGATCTCCATAATCTAGAGGAGACTTACCAAAAGGTACCATTACTTGGCATGCTATTGAAATTAGGAGCACATGTTTTGAAGTGCAAATCCAAAATAATCCTTTTTTAAAGACATTCCATGCACTTTGATTTAGAGAAACCTATTTTCTAATAGACCAAAGTGGATATTCTTAGTTATGGTTTCATTTTAGTTGATTACTTTTTCCATTGTGGATCATGGAAATCTTGCACAAGTTGTGGATTATTTAACACTTTCGCACCTTCCATTCTCTCACATGCTCCAATTTTGTAGCTTGGATCTCCAATCATATCCTGAACATCAAGAGACATGTGGAAAATAGTGAATCAAAGTTTCCTAACTGTGCAAAAAATTAGTAGCTAAGAGACATTTTGTTTTCTCCCTTATCCACCTATGATTAAGCTAGAAGATGAGTGTGGATTAATCTCCTTATGTGGACTGGGAATACATAAATGGGATTTGAGTTATAGAGGTGAGAGGGAGTATGCATGGAAACCATAACATGGTGAACGAAAGAGGAGAAAGGACAATAGCATGAGGAGGAGCAAGCACACAAATCCTTTATTTCTACTTGGAGAAGTACATGTAAATTAAAAATGGAGTGCATGGTGGAAGAAACTATGACAAAAGAAAAGAACATTAAAATAAATTTTCCTACATTAATTTTATAGACATGTTTTCAAGTCTTTAAATACATCACCACACTCTTAATAAGTCTCATAAAGACACAAGTAATTTTGAAGTGCAAGGTTCCCATCCATGGGGCCCTCTATCAAATAGCTGACATTGTAACCATATGAAAATTTTGAACCAAGACTCAAATCAGACAAGAGGAAGAGTCACATCACCATGTGATATGTGGAAATTAGGTTTGGCTTTTCAAGGTTAACTATGTGGTTAGTAGCTAATTGTGTGACAAAGGGGAATGGTAAGTTAACCACCAGTCGTAACATCATTGCACTAAATGTTAGGACCAAAAAGATAGTCCAAAAATGCAAAAATGCTTCTTTTACTTGGTCACATAGGTTAACCATAGTTAAGGAGATGAAGGTGTGATAGTACAAAGCATGGTTAGTTTCCTAGTCACTGAGGTTAAGTTGGAGTCAAGGATTAAGCTCCTAAACTTGCCAAATCATTACATGTGACAGATCTTGCTAACAAGGTAGTGGTGAGGTGGCAAATCTAGCCAATCAAAGTCTGATGAATGGAACCTAGGTAAAAACACAAACCTGTGTCACCCTTTTGTAAAGGAAAAGGCTAACAAAAGTATAATTGTTCACCATCAATGACATAAAATTTGGAAATGAAGTAAACTAATGAAATGTGTATAAATGGGTGAAGCTTAGGATTTTAATTTTCAATAATTATTTGGAATAACAATCAATATATTTTCCTAATCTTTATAGATAATTTTTTAGTTGCTGAAAAATGCTGAAAATTAGGGATCTACTTCCCACTAGAAAACTATATGGAAATAAACTTATTTCACTTTTATCATTGACTATGTTATATATAACATATATATCTAGAACAATCAAAAATAAAAATTAGATTTAGACCTATATTTTCTCTTTTATAAGGATTGAAATCTCAACTCACTCAAAATTGATAGTTTTCATCTCCCGCCACATTGTTCAAAACAAATCTATTCTAATTAGGAGAAAAATTATACATTCTAGAAAAGGACTCCCTCCTCTAGATCTTCATATAAGTTTTTGATCTAGTGCGATAAGACCATGTAGCAAAAACACAAGAACACAGAGAAATAATGCAAGATTTGATACCAATTACAATTCTTGATTCATAAATATATAACTGATTACATGCAATGTCAGGCTATAAGGCCTTCCTAATTATGGCCAAATACAAAGAAAGTAATAGTTCTAAAAGATCCCTAAAGTTCCAAATCAATCGCTAGCTAGTCTAGATCCACACTCTGGTAGAAACCTCCAAGGAAGATCTCAACTTGTGCTCGCAAGCCCAACAAGCAATCTCATTTTATTCCAAGCCATAGCTACTAGCTTTGCTTCAACTTCATCCAAGTGTAAATTGCCTCACATTTGGCACTCTATCCACACATTCACAACTTCATCACAATCCTACTATAAACTACCTCACATTCGGTGCTCTGTTCATAGACTCAGGAAAACTTTCCCTTCAACTACTTCCCACACACAATCCTCTTCTGAGTGAATAAATAATAAATAAAGACTTCCCAAAAACCCCTACTTATACCAATATAAGCAACAAGTCAGCCCATAACATAAATTAAATGCAAATACATAAATTAAATACCAAAGTCAACCTCCTACAACAATTAATTCCCAAAATTGATGTCTTAGAAAAATTATGATATCTCCTAGCTTTGAATAAATTAGAACTTTTGCTTTGAACCGTAGGTAGAAGTCTAGATCCTCTTCAATATCTAAAAGTTTCATCCTTTAAATCATTTTTTAAAATCAGTTATATAGCCTGAAACAAACACCAAATTCTTAGACCATACCGAGCAACCAAAGACCATGCCAAGCTCCATAGACCATGACGAGCAACCTAGACCATGTCGAGCTCCCAAGAACATGCTGAGCTACATAGACCATGTCGAGCTCCCTAGACCATGCCAAGTTCCATAGACCATGTCAAGCTCCCAAGACCATTCCAAGCTCCATAGACCATGTCGAGCTCCCAAGACCATGTCGAGCTCCCAAGACCATGCCGAGCTTCTAGACCATGCCAACCTCCAAGGCATTCTTTGACTGAGTACCAATCCAAACAACCTCCAAAGAAACTACTGAGCCTCCTCCCATGAACTCCAAAGTAGTCACCAAGTAAATCCAAGATGTTACTACATCAGACTCCCTAGGTAAATAGAAAAGTGTGTCCCACACTTTGATGCCCAAAGAAAGAGAAACAACCATCTTCATCTTCACCAAAGGCTTCCACTTCAATAGAGAGAAGAAAATAAATTTGCACATCATCCACATCTACATCATTCTATCAAACACTAGAATCTCAACCATCCAATCAGCATGCTCACTCCCAAGAACAAACTGAACATAAAGCTTCAATATCAAATACTCATCCACAACAACAACTAGTGAATCTACACCAGCAGCAAAAATCTCCATATCAGCCACAAAATCCACATTAGTAGAAACATGACGATCTCCATCAACACATGCCAAACTCTCAACACTAGAAATTTCATTGCTCACAACAAGATGCTCTGCAATATACAACTCACCACCAACAACAACCAGATCATCCATGACTGAGCACTCTACAATTTCCATTTCAGACTCAACCAACTAATCATGAAAACCAACCTCTATCCTAGCATCAACAAGGTTAGGAATATGTTTAGTAATAACTTCTAGCTATTCTGCAGGTTCTATATTAGACTCCATAAACTGATCAACAAAACCAAACTCTTCCACCTAGACCTTGTTATGCCATATTCTCTCACAAAAAAGTATCTTAATTGGTCAAACGAATCTCTTTTGAATCGGTAGACTCTAACTCCAAAAATAGCTATAGAATTCCTTCCTTACACCTTCCTTAACATGATCAGCCAAGCTAGCTTCAAATTGAGTAGTCATCTCAGAAAACCTCCTCTCCAGCACATTAAACCTCCTCTCCACCACATCATAGAGATTTGTAAGCATCTCACGGTCCAATCATCTTAGAGCCATCTCCCAGGATCTTCAAAAACCCTTTGCAAAAAATCCTTCCCATGGTCCTTGTGACAACCTTAAATTTTTTGCAAGTTAGATCACAACCTACCACCTTGCATGAACAATCAGGAATCACATCACAAGTCTAGGAGCATGGATCTCATAATCCAAAAACTCTCTACGATCATGCCTCAACAAGATCAAACTTCCATTTTTGCATCCACAAATCAATTTGCATGTCCTCCCAAGGTCCTAGTGTAAATTGCCTTAGCTTTGAGAATTTGTCTACACACTCAAAAATAACCTTCGCTCTAATACCACCTGACATAGTGCAATACAACCACATAGAAAAAATAGAAGAACAAGGAGAAATAATGCAAGATCTAATACCAAATTACAATTCTTGATTCATAAATATATAATTGATTACATGAAATGTGCTAGGCTGTAAGGACTTCTCGATTATGGCTAAATACAAAGCAAGTAATAGTTCTACAAGATCCCTCAAGATCCAAATCAATCCCTAGCTATTCCAGATCCACACTGGTAGAAACCCCCAAGGAAGATCTCAACTTGTGCTCGCAAGCCCACTAAGAAATCTCCTTATTTTCCAAGTTGCAACTACTAGCTCTACTCCAACTTCATCCAAGTGTAAATTGCCTCACATTTGGCACTCTATCCACACATTCACAACTTCATCACAATCCTACTATAAACTGCCTCACATTCGGCGCTCTATTCATAGACTCAAGAAAACTCACCCTTCAGCTACTTCCCACACCCACTCCTCTTTTGAGTGAATGAATAATGACTAAAGACTTCCCGAAAACCCCTAATTATACCAATCTAAGCCACAATTCAGCCCATAACAAAAATTAAATGCAAATAAATAAATTAAATGCCAAAGTCGGCCTCCTACAATAATTAATTCCCAATATTGATGTCTTAGAAAAATTGCAATATCTCTTATCTCAGAATGAATTAAAACTTGAGTTTTGAACCATAGGTAGAAGTATAGACCCTCTTCAATTTCTAAAAGTTTCATCCTTTAACTCATTGTGAGAAATTAGTTATATAACCTGAAATAGACACCAAATTATTAGACCATGCCGAGCAACCAAAGACCATGCCAAGCTCCACGATCTTCTTTGATCGAGTACCAGTCCAAACACTCTCCAAAGAAACTAATGAGCCTCGTCTTATGAACTCCAAATTAGTCACCAAATAAATCCAAGATGCTCCTGCATTAGTTTTAGATTTTTTTGATATGATCTTGTATTTTTTCTTTCTCAAAACTAACAAATTTTCAAGTGTTAAAATATGCAGTTGTAGAATATTTTTATTACAATATACTATCTCTAGTTAAAACACTATAAACTCTATGTGAGAGTATTATTGACTCAAAGCACTATAAAGTGGTGTTTATATATTATTAAAAAATATCATTAAAAGTAGTTAGAGTTACTGAAATGCCACTTTTCTAAAATAATTTTATTTCTTTAGTAATTGGATACAACCTTGTATAAAACATGCATTTAATAGATAGTTGGAAAAGTGTGAGACCATACATAACTTAGTTAGAATGAATTTATCTAGGTCATATGTTTAAAATAAATAAGTTTTTAGATAGAAATACTCATATTCAGTAATTCTTATAAGTTAGCCTAAAAGGTGACACAACTTTGTACTTTTACCACCTACATGATGGTCAACTAGATTTTGACCTAGATTCAACAAAGGGGTAAAAAGATGAAATGATAATTTTCTTTTTGTTTCAAAATTTGAATGTGCAATCTCAAAATTTGAAAAATTTAAATAATTGAATGATATTATATAGTCTAAACTATATACTCTTTTAATCTTTTCAATATTGAATGCTTTGTTCATGTTTTGGTCCTAGAATTTCAAATGCATGCCTAAGGGGCATTTTTATTGAAAATGTAGAGGGAAATAAATTATTGGAACCAGTAGATGTGCTTTCTAGATACACAGTCAGAAAATGCATAGGTACTTAGTGGTAAGAGATATAAGCAATTTTGTGTTTTTTAGGGCATTCTCTATAGAATAAGAAATTTTCATGATGAAGCATCAAATTCAATTAGAAGAGAAGACATGAAGTTTTTTTGTCTCTAGATTTGGATGGAAGTTTTTTTGAGGATTTCATTTTGCCTCTAGAAGTATTTTAGTGGATGCTTTTTACAGTTGTTCTAATATTAGATCTGGCATCTTAATCAGTAAAATGTTTCTATTAGTTTGGAGATATTTTCAAAGTTTTCTTTAGCAACAAGGAAAACATCTAATTTTTTGTTACACAGAGAGGTTTTGCATCAACAAGTGAAAGAATTTTAAGTGGACAAATGGTAGCATCTGATCTGATCTGATCCAAGAATTCTTCCTATCTTTATATTCTCTTCTCTTCTCTTTCTTTAGGGTTAATTCCCAAGTTCTCTGAGCAAGTTTCTATTGGATACAATTGTTAAATTGTGTATTGTCTTTGATGTTACACAAATGTCATATCAGCCATCAGAGAGAGTCTATCGAGCTCAGATGGTTAGCAAAGCATTTTATAGTGACTACCGAGAATTCTTGAACATTACAAGTAAAGTTAGCTTTTATCGAGCTCACTCGATAAACGAAGAAAAGTTAGCCTTTACCAAGATCACTCGATAAATGAAGAAAAGTTATCTTTTATCAAGCTCACTCAGTAAGCAAAGAAAAGTTAGTTTTTACTAAGCTCACTCGATAAGCAAAGGAAAGTTAGTTTTTACTGAGCTCACTTGGTAAACGAAGAAAGGTCAATATTCATTGAGTTAACTTGGTCTCCAAAGGAAATTGCAAAGTTTGCAGTGTTTACTAAGCTTCACTTGGCTAACACTAGAGAAACCATTCTAGAGCAGTGGTCACTGATCTGGGTCGGGCAGCGAAGGATTTTATTGTTCCACAGAATTAAGTTTAACTGTTTTATGCAGCCGACTGATTTTATGTTTTTTAGTTGTTGTAACTTGTAATTGAGCCGACTTGACAAACTGTAAGGTATATATGAAAGGTCAAGTTATGAATTCAAAGTGTAAGAGTAAGAATGCATAAGAGTGCGAATGAATAAATAAGAAAATGTTGAGGAAGGATTAGATATCCCCATGAAGCTGCAAAGTTGTATTTGATTAGTGAGGATCTAGTAAAGTAGAATAGAGATCTGTATTTAGCAAAGATAAGTTGCATATATTTCAGATCACTTCATTGTTGCTTTCTAATCATTGTAGCATTGATTCAAAATCTCTTAACAGAGTTGGTTTGACAGCCATTTTGTAAATCCTCTAACAAGGTGACAGTTCATTTGAATTGTTTTAAAGACCTCTGACAAGGCCACTTCTAACAAGGTGATTAAATCCTCTAATAGGGTCACACCTAACAGTGTGTTTTGTAACCTTTGATAGGGTTGGCTCCTAACAGGGCTCACTTCAGAAGAGTAAAAATTGGTAACTAGTTACATGGTGGTTTTTCCCAAATTGGGTTTCCACATTAAATCTGGTGTCTCTTGTGTTCATGATTATTCCTTTATGCATGCATCACCTTAAATGCTTAATAAGTTAACAAAATATCTATCAAGTTTTAGCATTTATTTGTATGGTTACTGAGTGCTTGTAGCAATATTGTTTTAAGACCACTAAGAATCTATAGAAATATTTTTGTGGTAACTGATTCACCCCTCCCCTCTCAGTTACTCCATCTCTATTTCCAACAATTGGTATCAGAGCTTTTGGTGCTTAAAGGATAAGATTTCAAGGATCTAAGCCAAAGATCAAGATGTATTACAAAAGGGAAATCCCAATACTTAACAGAAATAACTTCTCAGCATGGCAAGGACCAGTGAGACTTCACCTTGCATCCATTGGTGATACAGAACTGAAGTACCTTGATAAAAAATATGCAGAACCAACTGGTACACTATCTATCAATGATATTGCTAAAAAGAAGACTCACAACATTATGATGATAGATATAGCATCTTCTCTGAGTTATGAAGAATTTGATGATATCAAGGACTAAAAATCTACTTTTGAAATGTGGGAAAAGCTAAAATAAATCTATGGAGGAGATGATAATGTTAGAAGAGCCAAAGCAGAAAGTCTAAGAGGACAATTTGATCAAATGAGGATGAGAGAGGATGAAAACATTGCAAAATATGTTGAAAGAGTTAAAGCATGTGTCAGTGCAATCAAAGCTTCTGGAGGAGATATTAGTGAAGAGACAGTTATAAGTAAAGTTCTCAGAACTCTACTTCCCATTTATGCAATCAAAGTTTCTGCAATTCAGGAAAGAAGATGTGAAGAAAATCATAAGATAAATCTAGAGGCTATAGTTGGAAGATTGACTACATTTGAACTAGACAACTTTGATAACTATGTTCCAGCTTCCAAGAACATTGAATCAGCATTTGAAGCCAAAATTTCACTCAAGGAGAAAGGCAAAAAGAAATCTTAGTCAGAAATTGAAGATGAATTAGACGAAAGTTCAGATAGTGATCTTGAAGTAATTGAAGCCCTTTTAGCAAGGAAGTATTCTAGAGGCAAAGGAAAATACAAAGGTAAAGTACCTCTAATCTATTTTTCATGTGAAGAAGTTGGTCATATTGCTGCTAGGTGTCCAAACAAGTAGAATAAAGGTGAGAAGAAAGATCACAAATGGAATGGCAAGAAAGATTTCAAATCATTCAAAGACAAAGGTAAGAAAACATGTTTTATGGCTAAACATTCTAATGACTCTAATGATGAAGAAGAAGATGAGATTGTTTACATTGTTGTGAAAGATGAATCTGATAATGATGAGGAAATGGCACTCATTTCTCATATGAGCAAAAATGATACATGGATTATAGATAGTGGTTGTTCTCATCACATGACTGGCGACAAAACTAAGTTTTAATACTTTGAAGAGTATGATGGTGGTAGTGTAAGATTTGGTAACAATGAACCTTGTTGTATAAAAGGAAGAGGAAGAATCTCTCTAACCAAGGAACTTATATGTTCATGTTTCATTGCTCAAATTGAAGAAAGTTGGTTATGGCATAAAAGGTTGTGTCATGTAAACTTTGATAATCTGGTAAAGATAAGAAAATTTAGGAAAGTAAGAGGCATTCCCAACATAAAGAAACCTAAGGTCAGTTTATGCAAAAATTGTCAAATTGGAAAGATGGGAAAGACTAGTTTTAAAAGTAAAAACTATCAATCTAAAGATATATTAGAAATTGTGCATACTGATTTATGTGGACCCATTGGAATTGAAAGCTATACTGGAGAAAACTTCTTCATTCATTTTGTTGATGATTATTCAAGAATGATGACAGTCATGTATCTAAGAAATAAATCAGAAGCATTTGAAAAGTTCAAATGGTATTTGGTCAAAGTAGAAAAGGAAACAAGGAAAAGATTAAAATGCTTGAGGTTAGATAGAGGTGGAGAATTCATCTCACATGAATTCAACAACTTTTGCATAGAGAGAGGAATCAAAAGATATGTATCAGCCCCTGGAACACCCCAACAAAATGGAATAGCTGAAAGAAGAAATAGATCCATCATGGATTGTGCAAGAAATTTGATGATTGAAAAGAATATTGCTATCAAATACTGGAAGGAAGCTATCAGCACTGCAGCCTATACCTTGAACCAAGTTTAGCTAAAGAAAGACTCATTCAAAACCCCCTATGAGTTATGGTATGGCTATAAACCTAATGTAAGTTACCTTAAAGTATTTGGAAGTAAATGTTACATTTTGAAAGAATCTAGAAAAGGAAAATTTGATGTAAAAGGTGATAAAGGTATATTCTTTGGATACTTATGCAAAAGTAAGGCATATAGATGTTTGAACTTGTCTACTCACAAAGTCATAGAAAGTGCACATGTGAAAGTTGATGAGTTTATAGAAAGGACTGAAGAAGAAAGCAAGAGGGAACCAAAAGATTATAAAATATTTGTCTTCAGTGAACCTGATACAGTACCAGTTACATCAGACAATTAGGAAACTTCTACTCCCGAATCATCTGTAACCGAGTTCCAAGAAGTTCAAACCAAGCCACAGCAAACCAAGTTTAATTTAGTGTCTATCGAGCAAGTTTCTACCGAGCAAGTATCTATCGAGCAAACATCTACCGAGCAAGTGTCTACCGAGTAAGTATCTACCGAGCAAACATCTATCGAGAAAATATCTACCGAGCCAGAATAGACAGAGCCTGAAGTTGAAATGCAAAAAGATAATAATGAAATCCATTCAAAAAGCAAGGAACCTATATTAGCTAAGTATGTCAGGAGACATCATTTAGCAGATCAAATCATTGGAGATAAATTTGAAGGAACCATGACAAGAAATAACCTGAAAGGTACTTGTTTACTTGCTGATTTTGAACCTAAAAATATCAAAGATGCATTGGAAAATGATAGTTGGATTGAAGCTATGAATGAAGAAATAGATCAAATAGAGAAAAACAAGACATGGACTCTTATACCCAAACCTAAAGACAAAAATGTGATTGGAACTAAGTGGGTATTCAGAAACAAGTTGGATGAAGATGGTAAGGTATCAAGAAACAAAGCTAGACTAGTATGCAAAGGATATGCTCAAGAAGAAGGAATAGACTATGGAGAAACTTTTTCTCCTATTGCAAGATTGGAAGGAGTTAGAACCCTACTAGCATATGCTGCTCACAAAGGATTCAAAGTTTATCAGATGGATGTCAAGTCAGCATTCTTTAATGGTATACTGGATGAAGAGGTTTACATTGAACAACCTGAAGGTTTTGTTAATCCAGATAAAAGGAACATGGTCTACAAATTACAAAAGGCATTGTATGGTCTGAAACAAGACCCTAGAGCATGGTATGAAAGATTGCATAACTATCTTATTCAGATTGGTTTTCAAAGAACTAATGATAATAGTAGCTTGTATATTAAAGAAGGATCAGATAATAAGATTGTCTTGGCAGAAATATTTGTAGATGATACTATTTTCATAGGGAATGATGATCTGTGCAAAGAATTCTCAGAATAAATGAACCAGGAATTTGAAATGTCTATGTTTGGTGAGATCAAATTCTTTGTTGGTCTTCAAATTCAACAGAATAAAAATGGTATCTACATCACTCAATCAAAGTACATCAAGGAGATATTGAAAAAGTTTGGAATGGAAGATTGTAAACCAGTTGGGACTCCTATGTGTACTGGATTAAAACTTACCAAGGATGATGAATCAAAAGAAGTATATCAAACATTGTATAGATCTATGATTGGAAAATTGCAATATGTAGTTCATATAAGACCAGATATTGCCCTTCTAGTTGGTATTGTAGTAAGATTTTCAGTAAAACCAAGAGAAAATCACATGATGGCAATCAAAAGAATAATGAGATATTTGAAAGGAACTGAAGAGTATGGGTTATGGTATAAATTTGGAGGAAGTTTGGATTTGAAAGTGTTTACTGATGCTGATTGGGCAAGAAACCTTGATGATAGAAAAAGTACAAGTGGAGGTGCATTCTTTCTTGGAAAAAGGTTGGTTTCTTAGACAAGCAAAAAGAAAAATTGCACATCTCAATCAACAGTGGAGGCAGAGTATGTTGTTGCAGTAGTAAACTGTTCTAACATTGTTTGGTTTAAACAATTGTTGGAAGGCATGAAGATGGAAATCAAAGAACTAGTTGTTATGTTTTGTGACAATACAAGTGCAATCAACATATCTAAAAATCCAGTAATGCATTCCAAAACCAAGCACATTGTAATAAAATATCATTTTGTCGGAGAATTGGTGCAAGATAAGGAGATTAGATTGGAATATGTCCCTACAAAGGACCAAATTGCTGACATATTCAAAAAACCATTTCCTAAGGATGCATTCCTGTATCTAAGAGGTAAGCTTGGGGTCACTCCCCTATCTGAAGTTCACTAAAAATAAAGTTTTAGTGATACATCAACTCATACCAAATTGAAGATCTATCAGTTGATGCAGCATAACCAGGAAACATTGCATATGAATCAGTACTAAAGGTATATTGAAATTCATTTGAGTTGAGTCGTCTTTGGCATGTGTTGTCAAAGAGGGAGAGTTTTACTGTCATCTCTCTGAAATTTGCTCAAAATATAAAGAGTTTTCTATGCAATTTCTTCATAGAGGGAGATTATTGTAAGAGGGAGAGTTTTCTATCTTAGAAGGAGAATTGTTATACTAACATGTTGTGTTGCCATATAAGTGAAAGACTTGTTTTCAAATTTCATTTTTGCTATGACATGTTGTGTTGCCATCAATGCCAAAGAGGGAGATTTTTGGATATAATTGTTAAATTGTGTATTGTCTTTGATGTTACACAAATGTCATATCAGCCATCAGACAGAGTCTACCGAGCTCAGACAGTTAGGAAAGCATTTTATAGTGACTACCGAGAATTCTTAAACATTACAAGTAAAGTTAGCTTTTACCGAGCTCACTCGATAAATGAAGAAAAGTTAGCTTTTATTGAGATCACTTGGTAAATGAAGAAAAGTTAGCTTTTACCCAGGTCACTCAGTAAGTGAAAAAAAGTTAGCTTTTACCGAGCTCACTTGGTAAGCAAAGGAAAGTTAGTTTTTACTGAGCTCACTCGATAAATGAAGAAAGGTCAGTATTCACTGAGTTAACTCGGTCTCTGAAGGAAATTGCAAAGTTTGCAGTGTTTACCGAGCTTCACTTGGCTAACACTGAGGAAACCATTCTAGAGTAGTGGTCATCGAGCTGGGTCAAACAACGAAGGACTTTATTGTTCCACAAAATTAAGTTTAATTGTTTTATGCAGCCAACTGATTTTATGTTTTTCAGTTGTTGTAACTTGTAATTTGAGCCGACTTGACAAACTGTAAGGTATATATGAACGGTCAAGTTATGAATTCAAAGTGTAAGAGTAAGAATGCATAAGAATGCGAATGAATAAATAAGAAAATTTTGAGGAAGGATTAGATATCCCCATGAAGCTGCAAAGTTGTATTTGATCAGTGAGGATCCAGTAAAGTAGAATAGAGATCTGTATTCAGTAAAGATAAGTTGCATATATTTCAGATCACTTCATTTTTGCTTTCTAATCATTGTAACAGTGATTCAAAATCTCTTAACAGAGTTGGTTTGACAGCCATTTTGTAAATCCTCTAACAAGGTGACAGTTCATTTGAATTATTTTAAAGACCTCTGACAAGGCCACTTCTAACAAGGTGATTAAATCCTCTAACAGGGTCACACCTAACAGTGTGTTTTGTAACCTTTAACAGGGTTGGCTCCTAATAGGGCTCACTTCATAAGAGTGAAAATTGGTAATTACTTACATGGTGGTTTTTCCCAAATTAGGTTTCCATGTTAAATCTGGTGTCTCTTGTGTTCATGATTATTCCTTTATGCATGCATCACCTTAAATGCTTAATAAGTTAACAAAATATCTATCAAGTTTTAGCATTTATTTGTATGGTTACCGAGTGCCTGCAGCAATATTGTTTTAAGACATCTAAGGATCTATAGAAATATTTTTGTGGTAACTGATTCACCCTTCCCCTCTCAGTTACTCCATCTCTATTTCCAACAGTTCCCAATTGGGTTTTTACCACTCTTAATCATTCTTCTTATGTAAGAAATAAAAGTTAATGAGAATATAGATATTTCTAGACTATTCAATAGTTATATGATTCAATTTCATACATCCTTTATGTATTTCCATCAGGGAAATGAATAATAGTGTAGCAACAAGTTTTGTCTTCAGTCTGAATCTTGTTGCATCCTATTTTTGGGGTGTATGTATTGATATATTTGTTCTTGTGATTCAAGGAGTCATGTAAATGCTTAGTTTATCATCATAGGGTTGCAGATTTCATGAAGGGATAGGTTGAGTATGAGAGTCAGAAATGATGTAGATGTCTAATTCACAAGGTGAATGGGTAGATCTAGAAGCCCTAATACATGAAATGTGTCAATGATTTATATAGTTTCTCTATAGATAAGGCACTAATCAGCTATAGGATTGATGTGTTTTGTTGTTCATGTCTTGGTGATGTTGAAATAAATATTATAATCAAAATCCTTTTCCCTTTTTGTTGAATAGTTGAAAAGAGTTACCCTCACTTAACTTATCAAGTTCATAGATAATGTCTTCAGCTATTTCATCTCTATGTTGTTTGCATAAGCATGGAAGATTATGGCCATTAACTTCTTTATAGATTTAGTTATATTCAAGATTCTAGTACCATATGAAGAATCTAAGGTTTACCACCTAGGTCTTGTAGATCTTAGAGAAGAAGAAGGATTATAACCTTATAGTTGGCCCTTGTGTCTAAATGGATATGTTGTAGATGATAATTATCTACCCTTATATGTATTATGTTATCATCATTGGGTTTTTAAAACATGTAATTTTGAAATTCCTACAAAATGATGACTCTACTAGGGATGTATTGAATCTGTATGATAGACAAACCTTGATAATTTGAAGAAAGGAGATTCAATAGAATAGAAGAAGTGCATGAGACAAGTTGCAACAATAAGTTTTCTAATGCTCTTTCTAGTTTCTTACTCAAAATCATGCATCCTAGTAATGTCTTATTCATTTGCAATAGTATATTTGAAGGTTGAGTGTAAATTATATTGTTAATAAGAGATTTCATCTTCAAATTTAGTCAGGTTTTGTTTTAAAGTGTTGTTGTAAAAGTTTAGAGTCAAGAATGAACAAAAGTGTTTGTTCTCTTTTTTAAGTTTGTAAATCTCCAAGAGTGGTTTGATGATTTTCATTTTTACTACAATTGAAATTTTGGTTCATATTTGTCAAGTGAAAAATTATGTTTTATTTCTCACAAGTTAGAGTGATGACTTTAAATCTCTATATTAGTGCTCCTAATTAGTTTCATATTATATATTTTGAAGGATTTTCTATTTGTGTGAGCAGATATGAAGCTCGTTGTCATGGCCCTGATAGTTCTATATTTGACACTTTGGAATCTATGATTAGTTTACTTTTCTGGATGGTTTGGTACTTGTTAAGTTACTACAATTTTGGTATTATTATGTAAACTCTTCGAGAATTCAGAGGTTATTCAAAATTTGATTCTTAGAAATAGATGTTTTTATGCTTTTAGTTTTATATTTAGAATCTTATTATCTAAAACAATCTCGATTCAGGAATCAAATTTTATAAAATCTATGTTAGTATGGTTTCAGTTTTACGTCCGTCTGATTCGTATTTTCACATTTCTGTATAAGGTGGTTTTAAAATATTATCAGTACCATGTATTTGTCATTGCTAGTTTTAAGTATATTTAGATATATATGTATATTTATAACATTGTTGTAATATATACATGTGTATATAAATATAAGTGCATTAGTACTAAATAATTATATATATATTAAGTATATATATATGTATATGTGACTATTGTATATTAGTGTACTTGTATTTATATTGATACAAGTTATAAATATATTTATACATGTAAGTCTTTTTATTGGTCAGCAACGATGTTAATATTAAATTAGGATTAATTTTAATATTAATATTAATATTAATATCAACATTAATATTAATATTAATATTAATATTAATGTTAGTACCTAATACTATATTAGTAAGGGTCGGTACCTAGACCAACCTATCGAATGATACTTAACTATGTCTTAACCTATACTTATGCAAAGCTTAAGCTATCGATGTCTAACTTCAAAGGACTTTGCAAAGGTTTTGGGTTTTGGTGAAAGGAAGCAATGCAAATGCAGTTAATGTGTTGCAAGTTGTATTTGATACTATGGTTGCCAAGTGTCGTAGAAGCTAAGGAATGAGATTTCTATGGTTATGCTCACTGTTATGAGCATTAATTTCTTTCTTCTTCATGATGCTTGAGCTCAGACTACCATTGTGGGTTTTCAGTTAGGAAATTTGGACGCTCTTTTGAGTGGGTTTCTTTGCATTTTTCATGGGGATTTTGATGACCATGATGGAGAATGTCATTTCTTATCAACTTTTTAGAGGTTCATGTTTTCATTTTATTGATGGTTCTGTCATCATTTCATGGGTTTTCTCAGTTGTCATTATTAAGAAGGTTTCCCTGGTAATTTTGTGTTTAGTTTTGTGGATTTGGAAGTGTGGGGTTGTGGGTTTGACAAGAGGACTCTCCAGACAGATTTTCTTGTGTTTCTTATCACGTATAAACAAGTAGGGGGCTTTTTCTCTAACTCTACTCTCTTATCTATATTATATTCAGTGAGTAATGTTGAATATCAATTAATTAATAGATGTAGTGTTTGAAATTCATTACCCAACTCTGGGTGTATGTAGGATTTGTGGTTTTCATAGCTAAATTTAGTGTAAACCCATCATTGGGTGTAAGATTATATATGCTTTGTAATTTCTGCTTATATTGCATTCAAAAATTTGAAATGTGTAAGTGTATATAGTTCTTTTTAGTTTTAAATGGTAAGTAATTACACTCCAGCATGGATAAATGTAGAGTATGGTTTTGTATGCGATGTTTAGCTCTGCACATACCTATATTCAAATGTAGGTATGAAGATATCGCTTTGGTAACATTGATGTAAATAGGTATTGTGATTTTATGTGTATGTTGTGGTTGTAGTTTATGTGTGTGATTGTGAGATAGCATAAGGTATCGGCTGTTATATGAGCCGAGCTCTGTGGATACCTTGTTTCATGTTTAATATTTTGTTTACTATTGTGACTCGGCCATGAATATGAGAGTGTGGTGACATTAGATCTCGGTTGTGAATTTGCAATGTTTTACGAGTCACGACTGTGAACCGAGGGCATAAACTTCAAACAGAGGTTGTTTTTTTTTTAGGTCAATAATAATGTGTACTTAAGGCTTAAAGATATAGGCTCATAATTGTTACATTGTATGTGATTGTGGGTTTCAAAATTTTGTGTGATATATATATATATATATATATATATATATATATATATATATATATATATACATACATATAATTTCTAGGTTAACATTTCGAAAAGGGTTTTGGTTCCTGTTTATTGCATTATTAATTTTTACGAATTCAGGGTTTTCATTATAAGCAAACAATTGAGTTATACTATGATTTTATGAGAGTTACTATTGTGAAGATTAAATTATAGCATAGAGATATTCATTGCAATTGTTAACTTATGTTTAGTCTGAATCATCGATAGGCAAACAAGATTATTTTATAGGCTGTGTCAGATTTAGGAAATTTGGA
This sequence comes from Cupressus sempervirens, assembly GCA_028749045.1. Lineage (NCBI taxonomy): Eukaryota > Viridiplantae > Streptophyta > Pinopsida > Cupressales > Cupressaceae > Cupressus > Cupressus sempervirens. Next base: position 110,148,021 of record CM053786.1, read on the forward strand.
AATTATGTTTCATTGATTTTGGAACAAGAATTCTGAAACAAAACAAACACTTTGATACTGATACATTGTCAAACAATTACTAATTAAAGTAGAGAGAATTGTATTATCTGGTAGCAACTAGTTATTAGATGTACAATGGAAAAAGGTTATTATCTATTTCAAAATTGACTTTAAATTAATAAGGTTCTACATATATTTTGGTATATGTAAGTGAGTGTGTGTATGTATATGTATAAATGTTGTGCATATATATATGTACAAGTATTTATTTACAAGTATCAATGTGTAAGTATATCCTTATGAATTGTACTATTAGTTTTACCATAGATATACAAGCTAGAAATTGATTAATTTTATAATTTGATGAAATTATATGTGTGGATCATTTTATTATTACGTTTTTTTTAATAAATGAAATGTAAATATGGTGAATCTTAGTAAAGTCGATTTCTTATTATTTAATTTGAATATAGCTGTTATGTAGTGTAAAATTAAAGTGTGGAAACAATTATGGTTTCATTTAGTACTTTGAAAGATTGAAAATGGTTTCAAGTGATATTTCTATTTGCTGGTGCAATTGTTATATTGAAGCAAATGAAATAAGTGTAGTAGTTGGAATTGGAAAATTAATCTAAGATTTTCTTCCAGTTAGTATATCTAGAATTTTGTGTATGTTAGATTATGCAAGTGTGATCCTTTAGATTGGGTGGTTGTCATAAAGCGAGTAACTTGTGGTGATAAAATTATGTTGTCGGATGCCCTCTGACACTAGTCCGGATCCTTATGGGAAAGTTTATGATAGTTATTTAATCAATTGGTAATATTTAAAATTTTATGGGTTGGGAAATCATATAATAAGATACGAATATTATGGTTTCACCTGGCATATTGAGTTCTACGAGTGGCTAAACGTAGATTCTTATGTTGACACCCATGGACTACTGGATCATTACCTTGTCATATTCTGTACGAGTTTATTTCTACATATCTGCATGAAGAAATTATGTATTTTCTTTATAATTTAATGTGGAAAGAAAATAATATTTTTAGTATTTTTGTTAAAAGGATTATTATGATTATAGTTTTGTCATAAAATCTAACGTGCAGGATTACTGGAGGTTTTAATGATTTTATTCGTGTTTTAAGCCCTGTTTGGTGTATTATGGATTTGCTTTTTTTGATTACAGGTTCGAGATAGGGTTGGTTATGGACTTAGAAGAAATGATTGTTAAATACTTTGAATCAAGGATTAAGTTGATTGTATTTTAAAAGTTGTATTTCTAATAAGAGTATAGATATGCTATATACTCTGATGTAATAATTTGGAAATGATCATTGCTGATTATTAGTACATTACTGAACTTGTTGTGTAGGATTAAATTGTAATGGATATTGTTTTAAAAAAAATTGTTCGGGTTCTAATGTAATTTGTATGTTTGGATTATTGTTATTTAGTTATTCTTTAGTTTGAGATGGTTAGGGTATTACATTTGGTATCAGAGCCTGGTTTAAACACTCAGGACTTGATTGGTTTAATTAAGGGTTTTTTCTATGCTTCCTATGAGATTATAATTAAATCTCTTTTATAGGAATTCCAGTATGCCTCCTATTACACAAGGAGCACAGGGACGAGGTATGCCTAATGCTGATGTCAAAGCAATCAGAGGCAGAGGTGGACGTAGAGGTCATAGTAGAGGCCTAGGTAGAGGTCGTGGCCTAGGTAGGGGTAAAGTTCATCAAGTTATGCTTGATGATGAAATTCCTCATTATGAAGAGCAAGGGGGATTTCAAGCTGAAATTCTTCAGCAGATTCTTGGACGGTTGGATGGGATTGAAGCTAGGAATAACATTCCTAGTGGGGGAGAAAATGTTCAAAATTTGCAGATTCCCAATGCCAATCAGGCCATTGTTATAGATTTTGTTATCAAGACTCAGCTGAAGGACATATCCAAGCTCAAAGGTCCATATTTAATGGAATTGAAGTTGGTAATGAAGTTGAAGCTTGGCTTCTAAACATCAAAAGATGTTTTATTTTTCATGATTATCACACTAATATGAAAGTACACTGGACTACAATGCAGTTAAGGTCTTTTGCATCTATTTGGTGGGAGATGGAACTAGAACACCTTGGACTTCATATTTCTCAAGTCACTTGGGAATTGTTCATAGAAAGGTTTCAAGAAAGGTTCATGTCTGAATATTGGTAGAAAACCAGATCTGAGGAATTCTTTAACATTTCTCAAGGGAATTCAACTGTGGAAATGTATGAAAGAAAATTCTTTCAGCTTAAGAAGTATTCTGGTTGGAATGAAGGTGATAAACCTTTAGTGCAACACTTTATCTAGGGTTTAAATCCTAGGATTGGTGAGGAAGTGAGAATTTTCAAACCAAAAACTGTTAAGAAAGTTGTTGATCAGGCTAAGCTTGCTGAAATGAAATCTGTTTTTTCAACCAAGAGTGCTATTAACCCACCTATTCCTAGCAGCAGTAAAAGTCAAAAATTCTTTAAGGATGATTCTAAGGCAGCACCTAGTGGCTATGGTAGTAAATCCCAAAAGAGGAATTTCAATAAGTTTACCAAATCAGATAAGGGGTTTAAGGTTCCTAAACTACCTAAATCCATTAAGCTTTCTCAAAGTGTGAAACAGAGTTTTGCACTGCCACAAGCAAACTCCTCATAGGATAAGAGTACCAAAAGAGGAGCAGAATGTTGGCATTGTGGGTAGTTGGGTCACTTACAGTGGAATTGTCCTCTTAAAGGCAATAATCAGGGTAAACCAAGAGCATCGATTCTGAAGCTACTGTTGGTGATTCTGGAAGGAACCACCGTATTTTTGCTACTGTGGATCATAATCAAGCAGAACATCAGAACATGATGATCGAGGCTAAAGGTACTTTTCAAGGTACAAAAATTTCCATTTTATTTGACTTAGGTGCCACTAATTCTTTCATTTCTGCCAATTTGGTTAAACATTGTAATATTCCTGTGAGAAAGGCTGAGATGGCATGGCAAGTTGAGTTAGCTTCAGGATCTAAGGTAGAATCTGGGCTGGTTGTAGTAGATTGTGTAATTCACCTTAAGGCATTTACCACTTTAGTAAACCTCAAAGTCATTCCTCTAGGTAACTATGATATAATTCTAGGAATGGACTGGTTGGATCAACACCATGCTGTAATCGATTGCAGCGAAAAGACTATTGAATGCAATGATGATTTTGGGGCAAGTAAATTCATATCTGGTATTAAGAGGCCTTTTTCTATTAGAACTATATCTGCTAAACAACTTCAAAGGTGTTTATGGAAAGGCTGCAAGCTATTTGCTATTTTTGTTAATGATTTTTCTGAACCTTTGGAAAATCAAACCAATTCAGATCATTCTTTGCTAAAGGAATTTTTAGATATGCTTGTAATAGAAATTTTAGGTATTCCACCCAAGAGAGAAATTGATTTTAGTATTGATCTTGTGCCTGGTACTGAACCTATTTCTAAAACTCCTTACCACATGATAGCACAAGAATTGGTAGAACTCAAGGTTCAACTTGAGGAACTTCTTGAGAAGGGGCTAATTAGACCAAGTGTCTCTCCTTGGGGTGCACCTGTAATCTTCATTAAGAAGAAAGATGGATCTCTTAGACTGTGTATCGATTACAGACAATTGAATAAAGTTACTATCAAGAATAGGTATCCATTTCCTAGGATTGATGACTTATTTGATCAAGTGAAGGGTGCTTAAATATTTTCTAAAATTGATCTTAAATTTGGGTACAATCAGCTTAGAATTCAAGAGGTTGATATCCATAAAATAGCATTTCGAACTAGGTATGGGCATTATGAATTCACTGTTGTACCTTTTGGTTTAACAAATGCGCCATCAGTATTTATGAGTTTGATGTAGGGAATGTTTAGAACCTTCCTCAATAAGTTTGTAGTTGTCTTTCTGGATGACATTCTGATTTATTCTAACTTCTTGGAGGAGCATGAACAACATTTGAAACAAGTTTTTGAGTGTCTCCAAAGGAATAAGTTGTATGCTAATCCTGAAAAATGTGACTTTTTTAAATTAAAAATTAGTTACCTTGGATACATTATTATGGGAGATGGTATAGCTATGGATCCATCTAAGATTAGAGCTATTGTAGAGTGGCTAGCACCTACAAATGTGTTTGAAGTGAGAATTTTTATGGGTTTAGCTAGTTATTACCGAAGGTTTGTGGCTAATTTCTCAAAAATAGCACATCCTATCACTTCTCTTCAAAACAAAGGTAATAAATTTATCTAGTCAAATAAGTGTGAAGAAGATTTTCAACATCTTAAAGGATGCTTGACTAGCGCACCTGTATTGGTTGTACCTGATCCTTGTAAAGAATTTGTCGATTGCACTGATGCTTCTTTAGATGGATTAGGAGCAGTTTTAATGCAAGAGGGTAGGGTGATTGCATATGAATCCAGGAAACTCAAGGATCATGAGATAAACTATCCTACTCATGATTTGGAACTTGCTACAATAATGCATATGTTGACCAAATGGCAACATTTTCTCCTTGGATAGTATTTTGAGTTGCATACTAATCACAGAAGTCTTCAATATATTTTCACGCAACCAAATCTAAATGCATGGCAATGCAGATGGATGGAATTTTTGTGTGAATATAATTTTGAAGTTAAATATGTGCAAGGTAAAGAGAATAAGGTGGCTGATGCTCTTAGTAGAAGACGTCACGAGCTCTCTTCTTTAACTCTCACAGTGGACTTGAAGGAGAAAATATTGCGAAACCTAATTGTTGATCTTTGGTTTTTAGATGTCAAGACTGTTATAGATAGTGGCTGCATGTTAGAAGGTAGATTTGAGGGTTACTCCATCAACACAGAGGGATTCTTGATCTGCAAAGGTAATATTTATGTTCCTAAAGTTGGAGTGTTGTGAAATTTGGTTATGTCTGAAGCTCATAAAGCGCCCTACTTAGCACATCTTGGTGTTAGGAAATTGTATGTTGATCTTAGAAAGCATTATTATTGGCCAGGTATGAAGAGGGATGTTGCCAATTTTGTGGCTAGATGTCTTGAATGTCAAAGGGTGAAAGCTGAACATCAGCATCCTGTTGGTTTACTTCAATCTCATAGTGTGCTTGGATGGAAATGGGATATCATCTCCATTGATTTCATAGTGGGATTACCATTATCAGCTAGGCGACATGATTCAATCATGGTTGTAGTTGACAGGCTTACCAAAGTTGCTCATTTTATTCTAGTGAGATCTTCATATAATGCAGCATTTGTAGCACGTATTTATATGGAACAGATAGTAAGAATGCATGGGATTCTGAAGAAGATCATATTAGATAGGGACCCAGTTTTCACATCTTCACTTTGGAAATCTATGTAATGTGAACTTGGTATGCAACTAGATTTTAGTTCTGCATATCATCCTCAGACTTATGGGCAAACTAAGTGTGTAAATCAGATTCTGGAAGACATGCTCAGGATTTATGTCATGGATAGGCAAAACAAATGGGAAGAATTCTTGCATTTATTTGAATTTGCATATAATAACGGTTATCACAGCTCTATAGGTATGTCTCCTTTTCAAGCTTTGTATGGATGACCCTGTAGAACACCTTTGAGTTGGGATAATTTAGAAGATAGAATTCTCCTATGTCCTGAAATGCTCCACAATATGGAACAGCAAGTGAAATGAATCAGGGAACACCTTGTTACAACACAAGATAGATAGAAAAAGTATGCAGATTTGCATAGGATTGAGCGTCAGTTTGTGGTTGGGGACAAAGTATTTCTACGGGTCAGACCTAGAAAAAGTCCTATTAGATATGGGAAAGGTTCCAAATTATCTCCACATTTTGTGGGACCATTTGAAATTCTAGAACATGTTGGTCCGGTTGCCTAAAGACTTGCTTTGCCTCCCAATCCATCTCGAATCCATGATGTCTTTCATGTGTCTATTTTGAGGAAATACATTCTTGATATCACTCATGTTCTAAATTGGAATGCATTACAAGTAGTGGATGGCCAATTGATGCTGGAACCAGTGTAGATCATTCAGCAAAGAGAGCTAAATCTCAGTGGTCACAAGGTGCAATAGGTAAAGGTAATATGGGATCATAATGATGATACCTTTGCAACCTGGGAAGATACCGGGGCAATGAAAGCTTCTCATCCTCATTTGTTTTCAGGCTTCTAGGAGTAAGCCTAAACTGGTGGGGGAGGGTGTCATGACCCTGATAGTTCTATATCTGACACTTTGGAATCTATGATTAGTTTACTTTTTTGGATGGTTTGGTACTTGTTAAGTTACTGTAATTCTAGTATTATTATGTAAACTCTTCAAGAATTTAGAGGTTATTCAAAAACTAATTCTCAGAAACAGATGTTTTTATGCTTTCAGTTTTATATTAAGAATCTTATTATCTGAAATAATCTGGATTTAGGAATCAAATTTTATAAAATCTATGTTAGTATGGTTTCAGTTTTACTTCTGTCTGATTCATATTTTTAGATTTCTGTATAAGGTGGTTTTAAAATATTATCAGTACCATGTATTTTTCATTGCTAGTTTTAAGTATATTTAGATATATATGTATATTTATAACATCGTTGTAATATATACATGTGTATATAAATATAAGTGCATTAGTATTAAATAATTTTATATATATATATATATATATTGAGTATATATTTATATATATATATGTATATGTAACTGTTGTATATTAGTGTACTTGTATTTATATTGATACAAGTTATAAATATATGTATACATGTAAGTATACTTATTGGTCAGCAATGATGTTAATATTAAATTAGGATTAATCTTAATGTTAATATTAATATTAATATCAACATTAATATTAATATTAATATTAATGTTAATGTTAGTACCTAATACTATGTTAGTAAGGGTTAGTACCTAGACTAACCTATCGAATGATACTTAACTATGTCTTAACCTACACTTATGCAAAGCTTAAGCTATCGATGCCTAACTTCAAAGGACTTTGCAAAGGTTTTGGGTTTTGGTGAAAGGCGGCAATGCAAATGCAGTTAATGTGTTGCAAGTCATATTTGGTAATATGGTTTCCAAGTGTCACAGAAGCTAAGGAATGAGATTTTTATGGTTATGCTCACTGTTATGAGCATTGATTTTTTTTCTTCTTCACGATGCTTGAGCTCAGACTACCATTGTGAATTTTCAGTTAGGAAATTTGGACGCTCTGTTGAGTGGGTTTCTCTGCATTTTTCATGGGAATTTTGATGACCATGATGGAGAATGTCATTTCTTATCAGCTTTTTAGAGGTTCATGTTTTCATTTTATTGATGGTTCTATTGTCGTTTTGTGGGTTTTCTCAGTTGCCATTATTAAGAAGGTTTCCCTAGTAATTCTGTGTTTAGTTTTGTGGATTTGGAAGTGTGGGGTTGCGAGTTTGAGAAGAGGACTCTCCAAACAGATTTTCTTGTGTTTCTTATTACATATAAATAGGCAAGGGGCTTTTTCTCTAACTCTACTCTCTTATCTATATTATATTCAGTGAGTAATGTTGAATATCGATTAATTAATAGATGCAGTGTTTGAAATTCGTTACCCAGCTTTGGGTGTATGCAGGATTTGGGGTTTTCATAGCTAAATTTAGTGTAAACCCATCATCGGGTGTAAGATTATATATGCTTTGTAATTTTTGCTTATATTGCATTCAAAAATTTGAAATGTGTAAGTGTATATAGTTCTTTTTAGTTTTAAATGGTAAGTAATTACACTCCAGGATGGATAAATGCAGAGTATGGTTTTGTATGCGATGTTTAGCTCTGCACATACCCATATTTGAATGTGGGTATGGAGATATCACTTTGGTAACATTGATGTATATGGGCTCAGCTTTCTCGGCTGCACGCTCAGTTACGAGCAAGATTGCAAAGGTGGAAAGGAGTTACTAGATACAAGACCATCGATTCAATGTGGCAAAAGTATTAATGTGGCCACCAAAACAAAATAATGAGGTTGATGGATAGAAATATAGCTGCTCAAGATGAATGGTAAACTATTGCCAAGGAATAATATTAACCCATGCTTGTATGTATGTACACACACATATATGTGTGTGATATTATAACAATATATTTAACATATACATCTTATATTAAGTGGATGTATGCATATGTCTTATTCAAATTCACGCATACATACATGCTTGCATATATATATATGCAAGCATACATAGATAATATGATACTATAGTATTAAGGCATGACTATATTGCACGAAGCTTTGAGAGTGTCAAATTCATAAGGTGACATATTTTAATTGAATTTTTAGTGATATTTTAATAATTCATATTTATAGACCGGGTAGTTCATGGTAGTCCCTAGTATACTCTTGCTTGCCTAGCTATTTACCCCTTAGCCTTGGTGGATAGAATTCATACCTGTAGACGCATAGGTGAAGTGGTGTCCCTTGCTCAATTCCTTTCTTGGCAATGCTTCCCGCCCTTTGACGTGCTCCTACAAGCAGAAATTCTCCACGATAATATCATATTCCTCAAGCAATCGCAATTACTTTAACAAGTTATTAATCATAAAACATTATAATGACTAACTACCATTTCACTTCCCATGAATGAATAATCAACTTTCCAATATTTCAAGATAAAAATATAATAACATCATAATGATTATCTAACATGTCATTGTTACATGAAATCATAACGGTTAACCACCTTACCATTTCACATGATTATAACTAATTTTAACAGTCAATTGACTTCACATGAAAACTCAACGACTATATGAGCAATTTTAATTAGGCAAAAATTGGGATGTAACACTTTCGTCATTTCATTTGGGAATCCATAGTCGGATATTCTGAAATAGGCTTGGATCTGCGACTTTCAGAGCTAAAATACATGAACTACATATTTCAAGGTGAGTCTTTCATTTTTTTATTTCCTTTCATATCTTTACCCTAGATTTATATCTTAATTGGGCTGATTGTATACACTTAGCACCTAGGTATACATTATTTAAGCAATTGGTTCAATTTTGCATACACATTATCCTATAAGTGCCAAACAGTATTTCTTGGTATTGCTTTTTCCTTTATAATTCAAAATTGGAATTGGCGCCCTTTCTTCTTTGGGTCCTAGCTAATCTAGTTTTGGTTATAAAGAGGAATCCTATTTGGAGATTTCCCTCTTACCCTCACGTATATGTTTGAATGACTTAGTGAACCAAAAAAGCGGAAATCTACAGTCCTATTAAAGTGTCTCCCTTTTTCCCCTAAACAACATATAGTCTTGTTTGTTGGGGTATGGCACACCAAAAAATTGGAGATGGTAGTTTACTTAATTCAACATTCAACACATGTATGTTTTAAGGAAGTAATAGAGGGATTTGAATTGTCTCTCTATCAAGAAACCTTGATAAATTACCTCTTGAGAATTGGTTGTGCTTATTTTTGAAAATAAGCTGATGTTGACAATGTTTGGGTGCTTTCACTATCTTTGAAAGCTTTGACTATTTCTTTGACCATTTCAGATTGACATACCATGTAAATGTTTTGGTTGGCTTATGCCAAAAGGAGAAAGCATAACATTAATAAGACGAATAGAAAGTAGGCTGACCTTTATTTGCAGAAAAGAAAGGCCTTGAAATAAAAGAAGATAGTAATAAATTTATTAAACGATGATTTGAGGAAGGCCAAAGGTGATTAAGAATATAACTGTTTTATAATTACAATAGACTCATAAAATATCTATAGGCAGTCAATAAAGACAAATATCCTTGAACAAACAACATCAAAGAAATGTCATTGATAGTGAAGGAGATAGTGGCCAAGTGATACTGCATATACTTTTTTAGTCACGCAATACAATTGACTAGGAGAGCAATTTCTTTATTGAGATGGGCGTGAAAAAGCCCACGATCTGGGAGCATGCTAGTATTTAATGAAGGCAATGGGACTATACATATAATATGTAATTACTTGTCTCTTTATAGTTAACCTTGAAAACTTGGCTCCCTATGCAACTTACAAAAAAGATCTAATAAACATATAAATCAGTGGTGTAAGCCATAAAATGCCAACATGGGTAAAAATAGATGCTATAAAAGCATAAAATTGCAACTATGTGCAAATCAATAGAACATAGTAAAAATTGAAGTCAATTGTGTATGATAATCATAATCCCAAATAATTTGGGGAATATGTAAAGATAAATTGGAAGAGCAATGAGAAATATATAAATGTATGTATATAGGTTAGAAACTTGATCGAAGGTGAACATGGGTACTTTTACATAGTTATATTAATCATCATAGTCATAGTGTATATTTATTTGAGCATATATGTGTGCACCGATATATACTCGAATCAATATACCTAAAATGTCATGGTATGAAGTCACACAAAAAGTGTAAGTGATAATATTGAATAACTTCGAGGAAATAAATAAATCCCCCTGTAATAATAAAATTTGGAAAAAAAAACTTTAATACGATTAAATATACTTCTTAACGAGGAAAATAAAATTATATAAAAAAATATTGTTTTGAAAGGCTTAATTAAAAGTCTATAGTTAAAATTAATCAAATCTTTAAAGAGTTTATTTATTTATTTAAAAAATCTGAACAAATACTTTTAACACAATTTTTAAGCTTCACCAAGTGTTTTACTCCTTTAAAAAAAAACTATAGAACCGACTCAATGTAGTAAAATTCAATATTAGAAGTCAATGTCATGAACAATTCAAAATACTAATTGAAGCATGATAGATTTGGGACCAAGGCTATTTCCTCTCAAATATAATTTGATTCAATAAGTAAATGGAAACAAAAGAAGAATTTAATAAGGTAGAAATTTTAATGTAGACATTTTTTTAAACAATTAGATTCCAGGAAAAGCTTCCTTGCAAAAAAAACTTTATAAAAATTAAATGTTAAGTTAATGAAAAGAAACTGTAATATTTTTCAAAAACATAAAATCAAAAATAGTTTTAAAGATTTTACAAGTGTTTATAAATGTTAATATTTTGAAGGTTTTATTTAAAAACTATATTTTATTTTTAAAAAACTTATTGTTTTAAACTAAAGAAACTAACGTGGCTTATTTCTTAAGTCAAAAGAACGTATATTTAGAGCCTTTTTCTCATAAGACTTTAAGTTCAAGAGGACCACGTGTTGCTAGTGAATAACTTTGAATGAGAACTTTAAGGAAAAGTAAATAAGCCTTGAAATATTTTTAGGATAAAAAAAAATATTCGAACGAGTAATGGAGAAGGGAGATTTAGCCATAACGTTATCATATTAGGCTGCAACAAGGTGCAAATAATTATATACGTACTCTCAAAAGAGTGTCATTATCATGATAGTTATATTTCATTATAAAAAGGTATCTAGTTACAGTCTCAAATAAAATATATTAGACAAATAGAGTACAACGTTAATTGTTATGCAAGTACTGGCACTGTTAAAACTGAAGTTTAGTCAACAAAATAAGGATCAAATGAGACATCATCCTAACTATTTTCAGATAATCAATGAAGACAAAATCAATATGGGCAAGAAAAAGTAGAATCAGAGATATCTTGAGAGGGTCAAGCATAAAGGATGCGATAAAACTCAAGTATGAAATGTTTTTGAAAAAAAAATGGTTTCACTGATAGAATTCTGGACCAGAGTTTTGAATTCTTGACCAAGAAAGATAAGCCTCATTTGGAAAGGGACGTTGCAGCTGCTCTAACAGACTTTCAGCACACGACAGATTTATAGTGGAGCAATAGACACGGCTGGCAGAGACGTTAAAAAAGCTGCAGAAATAATAATGAAGAATGGTTCTATGTGAGAGTGATATATTAATTTTTTTAACATTTTTGTTCTGTTTATTGAATTTTTTTTGGTAGCAGGTTCCTCAATAAGGCTAAACAATTATTGAGCAAATTATAAGGAAGCAATACAAGATGCAACAAGGGCAATGACAGCCAGATCCACTACACCTGTTAAGTTACTAAGAAATTTTAAAATTTGAATATGCCTATCCTGGCAGCATGATCGATAGAACAAATTGAAAACCAGCAGTATTGGAGATTCAATGATTGACTGCGTTCTCAGCAAGCTTTGGAACTGCGAATTGTGGGAGAAGGTAAATAATGCGATTTTGAATGGTCTACGAGGATAAACGTTAAATGTCTAACAATAGCACAATGAAAGCGGCAATCTCAGTACCATTAAGGATATCTATTTATCATAGATTCAGACAAACCCAATTTTGAATGGGAGCGAAAAGAGAAAAGCTTGTGGCGTCCAACATTTTTGAAGTAAAAATGGAATAGGTTGTCTGGTCGGTTAGAAGAATGAGTGACTTTGCAAAGCGACTAACATGAATGGTTAAAAAAACAATTAAGATGGAAGAAGCGACTGGAAGGAGTCCTGATTACAAATTTTTGGCAGAAACGTTACAATTTACAAAAGATTCTCGGGGGAAGGTATTACACAGTTAAACTATAATGATGGCTTGCTAATGACATAACAAAGAATAAAAATATTGAATGTGACAGTCTCTCCAAGAAATTATATGAAATCATAATTGATTTGGAAAAATTTCTGATACACAATTTGTAGAAATTTGCGCGTCATGGCTGTGAAGTAGAGGGAAAAACAAAATACCACAGCTTGGCAATAAAGGAGACTCTATTTGTGAAGGGACGATGAAAGCTATCACAAACAGATATAATGGTTTGGTGAGATAAAGTTTAAACAGAGAAAGTGCAGATATAAACTGAAAATGAAAAGCATAAGAGGATGAAAAACAACAGAGGTACCAAGAACGACAATGATGAAGATCTTGGCCACCTATGGAAGGTCGTACAGACCAAAGGGCAGCAAAACAAGATTTAAAGAAAAAGCAACAGCTGGCTGTGAGCAGAGTTTTATAATCAGAGATATGATACGAGCATGAGCTAAATTTAAAAAAAAAAGTTAGAAGAATGATAGTACAGAGATAAATTTTATTTCAGATGAGTTGGAATAAGATAAAATAAATTTCTCTAAGAGAAAAGTTAAATAAAATAACAATATATCAATATTTATGAATGAGAGTTTTTAATGAAAGTTACAAATAAATGCAAGACTTGCAATAAGAATATTAGATTAATAAAGCCTGCAACAAATAGTGCTAAGATCCTCTTGTTGCGGCGGCAAGCCTTCCAAAACAAGAGAGGAAAAGAGGATTTTCCAAGAAAATAACCCTTTGGTGGTAAGCCTTCCAAAGGGGGTTATTGGAAAGAAAAAAATAAATAAATCCTGCACACAAAAAATGTTGGAATGAGCTAGAAACTACAAAAAACTCTTTGTTCAAAAAAAGTCTTCAAATAAGGTGAGCTCCAATGATTGACAACTTTCTACACATGAAACTCAAACAAGGATTAGTACCTTAGCTCTGATACCATGTAAGAAATGTTAAATTGAAAAGACATTAAGGAAAGAATACAAGTGAGCAAAGTGAGAAGATATGTTACCATGAGATAAGTCTATTTCAAGATTATCAAAGATAGCAATTTTGTTTCTTTGGAATTCAATAATAAGAATGCAAAATGAATAACATTCTTTTTTGGTGCCAATAAACATGTACACACATTCAATTATTTAAATGCTCTATATTAATTTGAAAATGGAATTTGATGTCAAAAATAGTTAGAAAGTTTACCTAACGAAATACAAGATCAAACACTACAGGATCATGGTAGAAGGGTCGAAAGGATGTGGTATGTTCGTGTCAATGTGTTGGTATTTTTGTGTTGATACATAATAGCTTCGGTCAGATACAAGGATTATTGATTATATTGATTATATACATATGTGCATATATGTATGTATTTCAGCGTGAACTGACATACATGCACACATACAGAGTTCTTGTGCTTAATTAGAATTATCATTTCATATACCTTGGAAAAAAGCAATTATCCTTGCATTCAATTGGAACTCTATATATCAAATTAAGTATACTGAAATCTGTATTAACAGATTATAATATTATTCTTCATCTCTTGGTGTAGATCGAGTGATGATCTCATGCATAGAATCAATCAAGTAATGATCAAACATATTCATATTGAATTATAATTGGATCAAGCAAAATGATCCATTCAAGTTTATGCAGCTTGGCCACTTTCTAATAGCATTTGTTTATTGCAAATCAAACTCAATTAACATCGGGACTCTTCGAGGAGTTGTTAGGAATCCTTGTGTCTCTTTATGAAAGGACATGTCATGAGTGGACATGTCCTCTCATGACATGTCCCATAACACACTTATATATACCCACCGATATCCAATAGAAAATCATCGAATTTGATAAATGCTTTCTTAAGTACAGATCGGTAATTTCAGACTTGAAGATAAAATTAAATATTCAGATTTGAATATATATTTCATTGCCATTATAATTCAGATTCATTCAAGAACCAGTCTGATAATAATCTGCAAATTCAAATAAGAAATTAGTACTCTACAATCTGCAAATTGCTAATATTATACCAGTCCGATAAGAAGTTTAAGTTACATGGACATTTTGGCTCAGTGGTTGATCCATGTTGTAGTAGCAATGATTTGGTCATTTTAAATATTGTTTGCCTTTGGTGTTGAATAAGCAAAACGGGGTTCCTCAACACCACGAATATTTAGATAGATTGAGAATCCTTTTCCAAATATTAATTGGTCGGCAACAGAAATAAAATTGTGAAAGTAGAAAGTTGAACAAAGTTGAGGAGTTTCTTTCACTAATGGTCTTAGTGGGGTCCATTTTGGCTTCTTTTAGTGTTAGCCAACAGTTACACTTGTTTGTTTGTGATGACTCCCCAGAGATGTGACTTCTCGAAGGCTAAGCTTTATTGTCTTAATGTTTGGAGACTTCCAATGCCAAAGTGGAGAACAAAGTGGGTACCACATTCAATTACTTAACAAAAATTGAAATAGAGCAAGGAAGGAATATAGCTCAATTGATCAGAACTTTGTATCTACTAACATGCTCCAATTTTGGTTATTTCTCTCCATAGTTGCTTAGTTTGGTTGAAGGTGTATTTCTATGGATGTCAAAAATGTCTTCTCGAATGGGGGCTTAGATGAGGAGGTCTGTATAGCGTAGCTAGAGGATTTTAAGGTTATGGTTGTGAACATCTTTTTTGTTGGTTGATTAAGTCCTTGTATGGGTTTGCGTAGGCTCCTTAAGCATAGAATATTGAAATTGATAAATGTTTAAATATTTTGGTTTAGGAGTTTTTTAACCCTTTTAGGCCTAAAGTGATGGTAGTGATATTGTGATTTTTATTGTATATGCTGATGATCTTTTGTTCTAAATAGCATAGACACTACAATTTAATGAACACAATCAGATTTGTGTGTGGCTTTTGGAATGTTTGATCTAACCCTTTTATGTTATTACCAAGGTGTTAAGTTTTGGCAATTTTGATCCTCCAATCTTCATGGTTGAGATCAAACATGCCATGATTCCATTTGTGAATGTTTTGGGATGACATGTTGTAATTCATTGCCTTCAACTATGGACATCTGAAGAATTTTTAGATTTTGATAATTCATCTCTGAGTAATGAGTAACTATATAAATGGGCAACCTGATATATGTTACAACCACTAGATTGGAATTTTGCTTTTCTGTTAGCCACACTTTTTTCTCTTTTTTGTCAAAACTATTTTTTTTTCATTGGATAGTCACAAATTGAATATTGTGGCATGCCAAAAGCAATCTTGAGTTTGGCATGCTTTATGAGTGCAACAATTTTTGGTTTGATTGGATATATAAACTCTGATTGGGAAAGATTAGCTGATATTTAATGGTCTACTATTGGCTATGTCTTTCTTCTCTTTGTGTTCAAGAGCAATTCTATAGCAAAGTAAGCTTATGCAAATCATAGCTCTATCTTCAATTGAAGTTGAATGCAAAACAGTTGGGGGTCCCAGATGTGAAGTGGTTCAATTATCTAGAATTTTGACAGATATTCAACTTCTTTACCATAACCTTACTTTGTTTTTGTGTATTAATAAAGAGTGTTGAAGTACAGCCTAATTACAGCCTAATCAAACACATTAAGATTCAACCTCATATTCATCATTTGGTGGATTGTGAAGACATTTCTTTCTGCTTTTGTATTTCTCAGGAGCAGTGTGCTGGTTTAATGTCTATACTATTACGAGGTAATTGGTAAATACTTGCTTGTTAATAATAGAGACCGAAAGGTCAATTTATACAAAAGAATGAGACGATGCTTCCTTAGGAAACGATCGTAAAGAATAGAAACATTCTATTCCAGAGAAAGCAAAAAATGAAAGCAAACTAAAGCTTAAGATATTTACATGATAACCATTAACTAATAATAGACGTCTTATCTATTATTGTAATACCCTCCCTTAATGGTTAATCTATCTAACACACCAAGCTGTCCTCTGAATTTGACAAACTTATCAGGACCAAGAAGCTTGGTGAGAATGTCTGCAATCTGATCTGTGGTAGGAACATACTACAGATCTATAGTCCCATCTTCAACCAGCTGTCGTATGTAATGACAATGAACATCCACATGCTTGGTTCGTTCATGGAAGACTGGATTTCGTGCTAACTTGATAACGCCTTTGTTATCAACAAACAGAGTAGTCGGTCCTGCTGGTGACATCTGCATATCTCCAAGCATCCGACGAAGCCAAACAGCTTCACATCCTGCCTTAATAGTCCCTCTGTATTCAGCCTCTGTAGAAGAGAGAGAAACTCGCTGCTGCTTCTTGCTGGTCCATGTGACTGCACCGGATCCCAAACTGAACACATATCCAGATGTTGACTTTTTATCATCAACAGAGCCTGCCCAATCTGAATCTGTGAATCCACTGAGTTTAGGATTAGAACTCGGAGAATACAGAAGTCCATAATTAGAAGTGCCCTTTACATAACGAAGCACACGCTTTGCTGCGAAGGATAATGTCACTGTCAGTAGTCTTGATGTAGAGATTTGAGTCTGAAGAACTCCTCTTGAAGCCTTGATCACTGAGGTACGTATCAATCTTGATGTACCATGCCCGAGGGGCCTGCTTCAAACCATAGAGAGCTTTTACCAATTTGAGAACCTAATGGTCTTTACCAACAACCTTGAAACTAGGAGGCTGCGTCATGTAGACCTCTTCATGGAGACCACCATTCAGGAAAGCACTCTTTACGTCCATCTGATGGACCTTCCAGCCAAACTATGCTGCTATGGCTAGGACTAATCTGATGGTGTTCATCTTTGCAGTAGGAGCAAAGGTCTCCTCATAATCAATGCCCTGACGCTGAGAAAAGCCCTTTGCCACTAAACGAGCTTTGTACTTATCCAAAGTACCATCTGATTTGTATTTGATTTTGTAGACCCATTTGCAGCTAATGGGTTTCTTCCCTGGGGGAAGATCAGAAAGAACCCAAGTGTTGTTCTTCAGCAGGCTCTGGTGTTCAGATTGCATGGCTTGTTCCCACTTTGGAATTCCTTTAGCCTTGAAATATGTTTGAGGTTCAAACACACTGTGAATGTTGGCCATAAGAGCAAAGTTAACAGAATCTGTAGTTTTGCTCTTTTTTCGACCAGTTCTCCCATCAATGAGCTCATCATCATGAAGATCAACAAGTGTCTTAGCCCACCACTTAGGCCGGAGAGGAGAATGACCAACAGTAGTACTAGGAGATGCTTGATCAGCAGGATCCTCATCAAAAGAATCTGGATCAAACTCAAGTGAAGCATCTTCAAAACGAGGTGATCCTGTAGGAGAAGTCGGAGGTGTCTGTATAGGTATCACTGGCATGACTGGAGCTGTAGGAGCTACTGGAGCCCTCCCTTCAGGTGGACATAATGGAAGCCGAACTCCCAAATCATGAACCTGCATAGGCTGGTCTGTTGGATCAGGAACAAGAGAAACAGGCATGAATGGTCCTTGCTGCTCATCAAAGACTACATCGCGGTTGTATATGAGACGAGATGTCTGAACATCAATAAGGTGGTAGGCTTTGTGAAGACTGCTATATCCAACAAGCATCAATTTTTGACTTTTGGCATCCAACTTGGTGCGCGAAGCATCAGGGATCCAAACAAAAGCAAGAGAGCCAAAAACCTTCAGGTGACTGATTCTGGGCTTGCGACCTAACCAGGCCTCTTTCAGAGTTTTACCTTTGACTGCCACTGTGGGTGACCGGTTCAATAGATAAACTGCAGTGTTAACTGCTTCTGCCCAAAAACGCTTCGGAACATGTCTGTGTTCGAGCATGGAATGAGCCATCTCGGTGATTGTCGTGTTTCGACATTCAACTACACTGTTCTGTTGTGGCGTGTGGGGTGTGGTGAACTGGCGTTGGATGCCATGTGTATCCAAGAAGCTGGAGAAAACATTAGAACAAAATTCCCCCCCATTGTCTGATCTAAGAGTAATAATAGATTTCCCAGACTCTTTTTCAACTAAGGGTTTAAACTTCTGAAATACAATAAATGCATCGGATTTCTTTTTAAGGAAATACACCCACATTTTTTTACTGAAATCATCTACAAACAACAAAAAATACCTGTACCCAAGAACAGAAGGAGTGGCCATAGGGCCACAGATATTAGCATGAACAAGCTGAAGTACCTGAGAAGCTCTCCAAGAATCGTCACTGGGGAAAGGTGTGTGATGTTGCTTCCCAGCCTGACATGCGTCACAAACTCCAAGGTGTTGAGTTTGAATCTCTGGAAAACCAAGAACAAGCTCATCCCGAGCAAGTTGTGAGAGATAATGCACATTTAAGTGCCCATATTGCTGATGCCAAAGTGTGCTGATGGAAGATCGCCGAGCAGCCATAACTAAGTCCTGAGAATCACCAGAATCAGTAAGTCTGAAAAGACCATGATCCTCAAGACTAACTGCAACAGTAGACTTAGTCGCCCGATCAGTGATGGTGCACTGATGTGAACTGAAAGTGACTGCCAAGTGTGGAGAATGTCACAGCAACTGACTGACTAAGAGTAGATTTAGTTCCATCCTTGGAACGTAGTACACATCAAGGAATATGAGATTCCTCCCGACAAACTGAATCTGAATGTTGCCTTTACCGATAACTGTGTACTCTTCTCCACCACCAAAAATAACAGAATCTGAATAAGGCTGGTAGTCAGTAAACCAGTCTCTGCATGAGTGAAATATCGAGAGGCACCTGAATCAATGTACCAGGCAGATGACTTCGCATGATCTATGGGTCTTTTAGCCATGAAGGCGTAAAAGGCAGATTTCGCTTGCTTAGTGTGCTCTGCACTGTTTGCTTTGGGTTGCGAACCTGATTGCTTAGATTGGGCAGCTAAGCATTTCCAACATTCAACCTTCATGTGACCATACTTGTGGCAGTAGTTGCATTGAATGTTCTTCTTTCTGGTACCATTGGATGCTGGAGCAAAAGACCTCTGCTGAGATGGTTGCTGAAATTTGCCCTTATCCTTCTGAAAGGATTTTGCAGCAAAGGCTTGCTCAGTGGAGGTGGAACTAAAGCTGCTACCAAACTATTGTTTCCACTGATCTTGCTGAAGTAGCAGGGTGCAGAGATCAGTGAAATTTAGATCAACACCAGTAGATGTGATGTTGAGAGTCTCGATAAAATGCTCATAGGATTTTGATAAACTCCGAAGAGTGATTACCACAATATCCTCTTCCTCCATCTTGCGACCAATGGCAAGTAACTGATCACGGATTTCCTGAATCCGATTCAGGTGTGCCTGGAGCAAGGTGCGCTCATCCATGACAATAGAAAACAGAGTGTTTTTCAGAAAGAAGGCTCAGCTCTTGTCGGAAGTCTCATGAAGACCTTTTAGATGTGTCCATATTTCGGCAGCTGTCTTGCCGGATGGAATATGAGAAAGCTGGTCATTAGCTACGAATAGTTTGAGAAGCATTACTGCCTCTTGATTGTTCAGATCCCATGTATCTTGATTAGGACTCGGAGAAGTCGGACGCTGCATAACACCCAGAACAAGTTGATCGGTGTTTCGATATTCGAAGATTGCGATGATGCGCTGCTTCCAAGTTCCATAATTGTGACCATTGAATTTGGAATTATGTTCGAGTAGAATATTTGTCAGAGATGCCATGGCACGTTTTTCAATGAAAAATTGTGAAAATCTGTGAAGGCACGTTCTTCGAGGCAAAAATACGAAAGACCCAAAAGAATCAGAGAATGACCTTGAAGAGAGCTCGAAAAACCCAGAAAGAATCTGCTGTCGTTTTTTGGATCCGCTGGCTCGAAAATTGAGGCACAAAAATTGAGGCACCTAGAAAAAACGGACGACAACCCAGTTGAGCTCTCGAAAAGCCCACCAAGAATCTGCAAACAAAATATTTTTTTGACCCCAAAAATTAGGGTTTCGAAAAAAATGGCCCTAGCTAAAAAAAGCTTGAAAGAACTTCAGATTTCTTGATAAAAAATGGCAGATTTTTCTTCAAGGATCGATGTGCATGGACGAATGGGGCTAGAGTGTGCTGAACAAACACCAAAAAACGGTGTGAGTTTGCAGAGCCGAATGCAAAAAACCGTCTACAAAAAAAACTATACGTTTTTAAAAAAAAAAAATTATTGCTCCTGTCTTTCACTGGCAGAGGTCTCGGTTTTGCTTTTGCCCTTGACAAACCGTGGACTTGAACACGCAAGCCATCTCTCACTGAGCCGAAATCAGAAAACCCGTCATTTTTTTTTTTAGCACAAAAAAAAAGTGAGTTCCTTTGCCACAAACGTGAGTTCAAAAAACACGAGTAGGAAAAAGAAAATTGCGAGTTGCAGATGAAATCGTCCACGATTTTCCTCAATTTGCAGATTTTGCAAAAACAAAAAAATCTTCCCACGATTTTCTGAAAAGAGACCTAGCTGGATTTCGAAAAATTTGAGCAAATAATTTCGAATGAAATTATAAATTTTTCAAAAAGTTCAAGAACTAGGCTCTGATACCATATTACGAGGTAATTGGTAAATACTTGCTTGTTAATAACAGAGACCGAAAGGTCAATTTATACAAAAGAATGAGACGATGTTTCCTTACGAAACGATCGTAAAGAATAGAAACATTCTATTCCAGAGAAAGCAAAAAACGAAAGCAAACTAAAGCTTAAGATATTTACAAGATAACCATTAACTAATAATAGACGTCTTATCTATTATTGTAATATATACCTCTTCGTCTTGTTTACTTTCTCATGCTTGAGGACAAGTATGATGCTGTTTTTGGGTTAGTCAATAAGGAAGGGTATTTGAAGGTAGGGTTTTCAAATATATTAGAATAATGATACAATACACTTGTATTTAATAGGTAAGGGTGTTATGTATAATTAATGAGGTTCTTGAACTTTATTTAGTGACGTTGCTGAACTGGGTGTTTCTAAATTTGTATATTATTAATTATTGTGCTCTCTCCAAGAGGAGCATGCTTCCATGCTCATCTTTTTCCTTAGTTCACATTAAAACTGGCTTGTAGGAATGACTAATTACGAGTCATGTTTTATATCACAAATAGAATATGCATAGTAACTGCTGATGAAAATCAGGTAGTTGGTTGCTAACATGTTTTGATGCCCCTTGGGCCAGAGATAAATATTTTTAGATTTGTTAAGTAGGATGTTATGAAACTCTCTAGAGGTAGGTTCTAGGGAGTCTTAATTATCTCACATAGAACAAACTTGTTCACTGAATGTTTAATTGGGAGGCAACTGGCAGGTTGTTCAGATATGTTTGTGTCACCCTGAACCTTTTAACTGGAATGCATAGAAAACAAGAAGTTTTGATCAACAAGTGATCCAGATTGAGATTGGAAAGTCTTCTTGATGAGCATAGTTACAGCTAGGTTTATGTTTCATGCGAGCTCTGTTACAGTTTCATGGTTGAGTAAGAAGCAGATGATACTTGTTATTTCTTCCAAGAAGGCAAAGTACAATAGAGTGCAAGAAGTTACATGGAAAATGATTTGACCTCAAGTCATCTAGAGAGATACAAACGCATTGTCAGATTATTTGCTGACATTCTGCAACAAATGGAGTCTTTTGAAGATGTTAGAGAACATGATTTTAGATGAATGAGTGAAGCACATGTTGATCTGTCATTTTCATTCATGAGGCACACAATGGAGAACTAGTCAAATGTCAAAGGTTACAATTTGAGGTGGAACTAATATAATGACAAACAGTGAGTTTATTAGTAAGGCTATCTAATATGCCTGCCCTGTTGTTCTTTTTAATTATAAGTTATGTTAAGAGCCAGTAGATTTCTACAATCCATTAGATTATTACAAGCTGCTTCTGGATTTAATTGTGTAATATTTTTAGCATCAATGTTTGGATTACACTTCGTGATCCATCATCAGGATGCATGATGGAGAGCCAAAGGAAGAAATAATAAACAGACTAGACAGAAGGTGTTGAAGGGGTTTGTTTGCTTTGATGACGATTCAGCTGGCAATAATAACAAATAACAGCAAATACAAATTCTGGAACAATACAAATAACATGCAATATAGAAGCAGAATTTTTCCAGATTTAGATGCTGATCAAAATAATGGATTTTTCGATATCACAGTAGTAACCCAGCTCATCAAAAACCCTTGCATATCAAAGCCAAACATACCCAGAAAAAGTTATTGACTGGGAGTCATTGCTGTAATAAAATCAGACCTGCAAACTCCCAGATCTGGGTAACACACCTCCAATGTTGGAAGAATGTCCGTAGCCCCTAACCTCCAATTTGGTCTGATCAAACCCAAAATCTGTCCAATCAGCTTTGATAGATCTGCAACAGCCTTGGATATTGAATTGTTTAATTATTGTGCTGAACTGTTGTGTTTATAATAAACACTTAATATCTCTGAGTCTTTATCTTCCAATAGTGTAGAAGATGTGATCAGGGAGGGGGTTCATTCTCACTAACCCAGAAGAAAGCCTCCAAAAAAGCTACAGCCAAAACTCCAAACATGAATAACCTAAAGGAATGAACAAAGGCTCCAAAAGTACATCATTTATTATTACCTTAATGATGAAAATACCCATTTCAGGCATTTTATTTTGTCATATGATGTTGTTGCAATGGTAATTCTGTAATGAAAGCTTTGTGTAGTACGCGGATTGATATATTGAGTGTATGTTTGATTGCATGTCTTTTAAATAATCATATTGCTGTTTAATTGGACTTGAACATTCAATGTTCTGATGTTGATGAATCTGGTGAGTCAGATTGGCCTTGATAAAATTATTGCTCACTCTATGGGAGGCTGACAAATACTTGTCGGTAGCAATTCGTCATTCACAATTGGGATGATGAATAGATATTGTAACAGGTGATTGATGGTTCTGCCAATGCCAACTTTGTGGAGGGAACAGTAAAAAATAGGTTGAATCTTTTTAAAATATTGAAATGTTTTGATATTTCATTTTAAAAAGTTGTTCAAAGACTAAATAGGAAACTTACAAGAGAAGTTGTTTGTCAATGAATATTTTCAAATGCTAGAACTCATAGAAAAAGAAACATTTAAGATATTGGAAAATTGTATGAACAAAATTATTTAAATATACTATAGGAGGAGTATTCAAGTGTTTTTTCGTTTTGGTGTTTTTATTGAAAGATAGATGATGAAAATATGTTGGATGTTCAATAGGAAGAGCCTGGAAAAGAAATCCTTTGGGAAGAATCTACACAAGAATGTAATTCCGATATAATTGTATCTAATGAAGGTTTTCTCATTTTGGTGTTTTTATTGAAAGATAGGTGATGAAAATATGTTGGATGTTCGATAGGAAGAGCCTGCAAAACAAATCCTTTGGGAAGAATCTACACAAGAATGTAATTCTGTATAATTGTATCTAATGAAGTTTTCTTTGAAGTCTGGAAGATGAAGAGAGCTCACAAAGTAGATTTGTTGAATTTGGTGACATCTGAGGAAAATTAATTGCCTGTATCATGGATTCTGATTAGCTATGGCACAAACTAAAGTTACCAAACTATTGAAAATGTTTATAAAGTCAAAAAGGGGCTTTTATATAGAACTATGCAAGCGAATTTGCATGAAGGCTTAGAACTTATCTGAAATGGCTATTTAGTGGTGAAGGTGAGTAACAATAGTGTAGAGACAATGGATGAACTTTTATGGTAAGATTTTTGAGGTATTTTGTTTACTTGATATGGAGCTATATAAGAAGAAATAATTAGTTATGGACGAAAGAGAGATAACTTGTAAATTTATAGAGGTGGAACTGGAGGGCAATGGTCATGCCTGTAAAGGTGCCTCGACACAAAAATGTAGATGCTGGAGGTTCCTTCCGGAGTATAAGAATGTGATAAGTAACATAGGATTCCTTTGAGTGTAAAAAAGCTTAACTAGAAACTTGACAACTAGCTAGAATCTTGTTTTTGCTATGAAAAAAATGGCGATTGATATCTCATTTGATGAATTGAAAACATTAGATGATTTTCAAGAAAATTTAAGTGGCCTCCTAATAGACGATGATTGAGCCAGTTGGTGTAGAGTTGTGACATCAGTTGTCTAGAAATATTTTGTTCGAGGATAGTAGGTGACAAGAATGGGAAAACTCTTTAACTTGATTTGAAAGAACGACATTTTGAATGATTCATAGACAGGTAGACAGCAGTCAAAAGTTAAAACTAAACTTCAATGTCGACATTGTCAGGGTTTAATTTGAGAGTGCATAACACAATTCTACTACTGATAGTCAATTTAAGCTTGTAATGGACCTGTCAAAATTTAATTTGAAAAGTGGAAGGAATTGAAACAGAAATCAGAAAGAGATGCAACCACTCAATGAAGACAACGCACAAGAGATATGTGGAAACTAAGGATGGGAAAAACCACGGTGAGAAATGCTGCTAGGGTCTACTGTCCTAATGCTTACAATCTTTTAGGACACCAACCACAAGGAATCACAAAATTCCTTATAAGAGCACCAACTCTTCCAAAACCACATGTCAATGATTTAAGTGCCAATTCAGAAATTCTTAGAGTGCCCATTCTCTTACAACATTTGAAACACAAGAAATTACACTTTGAACATGAACTGACTTCAGATAGATATCTTGTATAAAGATGATATGCATAAACCTCTCTGTAAACTGAGTGCAAATACTTCTCAATTCTATCAGCAATCTCTGGAAAACTTGTCTTCACAATTTTCGAACTGACTTGGAAGAGAGAACAAAATTGGTGCATTGTTACTGTTGTGCCTGAACTTGATCAAACGGTATCCCATCTTCAAATGAAATCAATTACTTCCTTATTACTGTATCGAATTTCAGATCTCAGAATAGATGTCTTTCTCAGAAGATGTTTCCAAACAACATTCCTTTTATAATCAATATGTACGCCTTGTAATCTTAGTATATAATCTTTAATCTTTCATTTCAATTTATCCATATAATCGTAACACTTAATACTCCTTATAAATATATTTTCATCTTTCTCAATGGCGCACACATATTGCTTTCACAATCTCAGTCAAAACATTCGTTACTCAATGCATATTTACAATTCTCTCATTGAGTTTACATACTATACAAGAAGTCTCCATCCAGTGATTCTTGCACACCATTTCATAATCCTTTGCTCTGTTCAAATACTAATTTCTATTGTTCAAAATGGTAGGATATAGTTTCATTCGCTCGTAACTGACCACAGTTGAAGCATTTAGAAGTTACAACTCTCTCATAACTTAATGTTCCTTGCATTGATATCATATTTGATAACATTTATTCATGCCGATACAGAAGGAAAGATAAAAATTGGTTTAATGGTTACAGATTAGTTGTGATTCCATTAACTATGCAACCAATTCATTTGCTTAACCTGATGTCATCTACAAATGGACAGCACGTCACCATTGAATGAAAGAAATAGCATTTCCTCACACGATCCATTAAACAATACCTTGTTTCTCAGTCATCCACATTATGTTTTCTTTCAGAACAACTGCT
Organism: Cupressus sempervirens; assembly: GCA_028749045.1. Lineage (NCBI taxonomy): Eukaryota > Viridiplantae > Streptophyta > Pinopsida > Cupressales > Cupressaceae > Cupressus > Cupressus sempervirens. Next base: position 110,174,032 of record CM053786.1, read on the forward strand.
GTGATCTCATAGTCTTCTAGAGGGAGGGTTAAGCTGGGAGGAGATGCTGTTTAGGGGCCACCCACTTTATTAATCAGTGCCCGTCCTACTCTAGTTGGAGGGAGCTTGGTAGCGCTTCACGAACCTTAAGATGTATGACTCCTGTGAATAAGTAATTAATCACCATCGCTTGTTTTGGATAGCAGAAAGGTTTTTGCAAGATTCAGACCAGTCTTCTATCATTGTTTCTTTCATTGATGACAGACACAGTAGAAAAACCAGAACCATCTTTCTTCAGCAAATTGACATAAATATATTCTGTCTCATGATAAACAACAATGAAAGTGGAAACTTGCAAGTGCTGGCTGATAAATACTAATCAATATTTATCACCAAGGTGTTCCCAATACCAAGGTATATGAAAATAAATTATTTCTACTTGTATGCTGTCATTAACAATTACATATATATAATCCCAATGGACACCTGTAACTCTGTGATAACCAGATAACCAGTGAATAGGAATAGTCTGCAAGTTTATTGTAATTTTGCATCTATCTAATGCAACATCAATGACAAACCTATCCAACATAGAGTTCCTGCAAATACCATTGTTCTGATGTATCATGTTATCATTTAAAGGAATATGCACAAAAAAAATAGTAAATTAGATGTTTGCGTAGAAATGATTCATGATGTAAATGATTAATATATAGAGGCTCATGTTTAGAGGAGGAAGACATGTATGAGACTGTTGACATAAGCTGAATTATTTGTTTCCCCATTTAGTCAGTGGAACCTTCTCGCTTCTTAGAGATTGCTACCAAATTATAGGTGCTTCTGTCTCTGACTGTGATACTTTATCCAATTCATGTTTTGCTTATAGTATCTTGCTCTGTTTTACCATGAGAGAATCTACGTAAGACAGACTCTGTCTGCAATAAATTTTATAAATTATGTAGTGGAAATGAATATAAATACCCATTATAATAGAGTTGTATAATTGAATTTCATAAATATGTATTTGATTCTTTGATTAGGTATTTGTTTTTGCACTTTTATTGCTGCAACTACTGATGCTTATTTTAGATTTGTTACAAAAAAGTATTTTGACTGCAGAGGGTTCAATGTGGTTGATTTGATTAACTCTCTGAAAGATGTTTTATCAATTCTGAAGATTTCAGGTTATTGTAAATCTGTAATTTCTTGGAACTATTGTTGTGTTTGTAGTATAGGTGATAGGAAAACCATATGCCTAGTTTTAAACATGGTCCTTTTAAAACCTTATTATTTAGTTCCTCTGATAAATATTCCTTATGAAAGCTATTTAAGAGAGAAATTTGATACTTTCGTCATCTGATAGAGAGCTTAGAACCGGACTTGAATCTTAAGGAGATCTTGATGACATGCAGGACATTGCCACAAAAATTATGTCATTTTCACAACAAGGGCCTCGTGCAACCTGCATTCTTTCAGCACATGGGGCTATATCTAATGTGGTTCTACGCCAGCCTGCTGCTTCTGGAGGAGCAGTGACATATGAGGTGTGGACATTGTTTGTATGTCTTGCTGTCTACATTTTGGTTGATTCCTCTTCACCTTTGTTTTATGGTTTTATATAATGCAAGATTTGATCTTAGAGAATTTTTTAGTGTTTTTATACTGTATTACTAATCTGTGACTCGTTTAATTGTTTTAATGGATTATGGGGTATAATTTGTCATAATCCTTAGTGAAGCATGGTATAACAAATCATAATCCCAAAGTTGTGATTCTGAAACCATACTTGATAGAGGAAGTCAATGCAGAGAGCCAAATTTTTAGACAGTTATGTTGCTGATTTGTCAGAAAACATGCCTGGGTTTGGGTCCAGTTGGAAGCTGATCCACCTTTGGGCCTGTTTGGAGTCCTGTTAAACAGGCCTGGATTTGACTGGAACAAGCCTGGGATTATAAGATGGGTTTTTTTATAGGCTCATTTCATTTTCTTCGTTACTGGCTGAGAATGCCTATCTTGGCTGCCAAGTTTAAGAGAACTATTGTGCTGAGTTTGAAACAATTTTTGTATTCAGCTGCTCTATATCTTATCAAAGATGATAGCATGAACAAGCTTGTCAGTATTATGCCACAGCTGCATGTTGTAGTAGAATTGACTACGCCTACTTGGATTTAAATGTTCGTGTTGTATTTTAAAGCAGTACAATTCCTTTTCTTGGCCATGGTTCACGTGTCTTAATAAATTGGACTATGAGGCTGAGTTGCTTGGTCTCAGGGCCAAGGTGTATCCATATTTGAGGTGTGCTATTATGCTACCTGCCATCAAGTGATTCATGTTCCCAGCACGAGTTTTCATTTCCTTAATGAGGCTGCTTTGATCCTTTGGTTTAAACTTTATTCTTGTGGATTGGATAAAATAAAACTGTCATTATCTAAAGCCAATGATGATGATGATGATCTTTGTCATGATAGTATGATAGTGGTAGCTGATTTTGTTAGTTTAATATTAAACAACAAGTCGTAGAAGCAAAAACTGCAAAATAAATCACGAGTAATTTTGAAATTCTAGTTCTGCCAACTTTTAAACTTCAAATACCATGATCAAATAATGACATGGTTTTTTTTGAGAAAAATCATCAAAACTATAAATAAACTTGTCAGAATAGTCAAATAGCACGAGTCTAACTAATTGATTCCTCATTTGACCAATTCTTTTATGAGTTGTTAATTTTTCAGACATAAATTTTTTGTTTTGTTTTGTTTCTTTTTTTTGTCTGCATGGGGTTTTTAGATGAATTTGTATGCAAAAAGAGGGGTAAAAATTTATTAAGACAGAAAGGAATACAACAAGGAGAGCTCAACAAGGAGCTCGATCCTGAGCAACAAGATCATCAAATTCTTGCACCATCTCAAAGGACAGTTGCCCCCTATCCCTAATATTCCAACCCGGATCATGACTAGAAGCCCATTTGGCTAAACAATCAGCAGGTCTATTCCATTCTCGTAGAATATACTTGAACCTAATGAACTGAAAAGAGGAAGAGAAGAAAAGAATCTGCTTAACAACAGTGGCCAGCTGCCAACTAACATCCTCAAGCTCTTGCGAAGAAAGCATGTTCACCACCACCTGGGAATTAGATTCACAAATAATCTTACTCCATCCCCACAAGCAGCACTGTTCCACAGCATATAAAATAGCCTGAGCTTCCATGAGATTGTTAGTATAATCACCCTTATGAATTGAGAAGAAAAATTTAACATTCCCAGAACTACAACAAGCCACTCCGCCAATACCAGCCGGACTAGGATTCCCATGAGAAGAACCATCAGTGTTAATTTTCAGAACTCCACAGGGAGGAGGAGTCCAGTGCCCATCCCGGTTAACCCGACCCTTCCTCTGATGGTGAAGCTGTCTGGACATAGAAGGAAACCTATGAGCCGCAACCCCATCCTGCAGATGAAAATTGAGGCGATTACAGATAGCAAGATCAACCGGATCCATACCCCCATCAAGCTAACACTTCACAAGAATAGTTTCCTGGAGAGAATGTGATATTTTCCACCAAAGATGCAAAACACCAAGCCGAACATCTTGGAATATGCGATGATTCCTCTCCAACCAGATATGCCAAAGCATGAAAGATGGGCCAGCAATCCAAGCAGCATGGAGAGAAGAAGACTTGGAGGGAGCACTACCCAAGCGAGCCCAGAACTCAGGCAAAGAGGAAGCATGCTGACAAGAGCAACCCCAAGCGCTCCACCAAAGGTGCCATATCTGAGTAGAATAGGAGCAATGGAAGAACAGATGGGAGACAGACTCCTCTCCATTACCACACAAAACACAATAAGAGGGGCCCTGAAATCCACGTTTACAAAGATTATCCCAGGTAAGACAACGATTGTGAGCCACTAGCCACATGAAAAAATTGCACTTGGACCAAGAAACTTTATTCTAGACTTGCTTCCACCAAGGGACCTCAGCATCCCCAAATAATTGTCTAGTTATCTCCTGATACCCAGCAGAGACATGATATTTACCAGACAAGGTACCGCCCCAAGCCAATACATCTGGACCAAGCAAAGAGGAACACTCTCTAGAGGCCAGAATTTGAGAAAGCTCTTGACGATCCATGTATGTACCTCCAGGAGGCCAATCAGAGGAATGCTTCCATCTATAACCAACAACAGGTCCCAATTGATAAGGAGTCTTGTAATGAGCCACTTTATCCCATCCAGCGGCAAGAAAAGAGTCACAAAGAGGCTGAAGATAAGGCTATATGGATAAAATGGAAGGGGATCCATCCCAAGCATTAGACCAAAACAAAGCCTGAGAACCTCCTTTACATATCCAGAACAGACCCCTCTTCACCAACATCGCACCTGTCTTCAAAGTATGCCAAACCATTGAGCCACGACCTTCAAGAGGAAGTGCAGAAACAGAGCAAGGATCAGCACCATGAAAATATTTATGAGTGATAATACGAGCCCAAAGTTGATGCTGTCCAGAGCACCATCGCCAATAAAGTTTAGCAGCCAAAGCTTGTCTACTCAATAGAGCAGAACGAAGACCAAGACCACCCTCCTTTTTAGGCCTACAAAAAGTTGCCCAATTAACCAAGTTCCATTTAGTACTACGCAAATTACCACTGCAAAGGAATTGTCGAGAAAGAGCATCAAACTCCTTGAGAAAGTAAATAGGTGCAGCATGAACCATGCTTCTATAAGTAGGAAGAGCTTGGATAACAGCTTGAAGAAGAGTAACCCGGGCAGCAGTAGAAAGCCATCTATGAGTCCAATGATTTACCTTATCCTGAAGCTTGGTAATCAAATTTTGCCAGAAGAGACGTGGCTGCCTGGAAACAGCAATAGGAATGCCAAGATAAGTCAAAGGAAGTGAACCTATCTGAAACCGTAGGATACCAACAATCCTGTGCTGAATAGAATCAGGAGTGTTAAAAAAGTAAATGAAAGATTTGTGCTCATTAACTTTCTGGCCTAAAGCTGCCAAATAAACGTCCAAAGCATGTCGAAAGGCTTCAGCTTCCTTGATCCTAGCAAGACCGGCAAGAGCAGAATCATCAAAAAATTGAAGATGGGAAAGAGAAGGTAAGCCATTACCCCACCGCCAGCCTTGAATAGAATTCTGGGACACCTGATGCTTAATGAATCTGCCCAAGCCTTCAGCCATGATGATGAATAGATATGGGGAGAGAGGGTCACCCTGGCGGAGGCCTCTAGAAGCACCAAATAGTTGTGAAGGTTGACCATTAATAAGAATAGAAAAAGGGGCAGAAGTAACGTAACTCATAATCCAACTCACCCAATCAGAGCTAAATCCAAAAGAAAGAAGAATACTCCTTAGGAAGCTCCATTTAACTCTATCGTAGGCCTTAGCCATATCCAGCTTAACAAACATGGCTCTCTCCCTTGAAGTAGCCATAGAGTGAATAGCCTCAGTAGCAATAACCACCCCATCCAAAATTTGTCTTCCAGCAACAAAACCACCTTGTTCTTCTGAGATAATAATGGGAAGCCACCTTTTCAGTCTCTCAGCAATCAGCTCAGTAATAACTTTGTAGACCACATTACATAAGGCAATTGGTCTAAAAAACTCCAATTGATTAGCACCCTCTCTCCTAGGAATAAGAGTCAAGAATGTAGAGTTCAAAGCTCGAAGCATCTGCTTGCTAGCATAGGATTCTTTAACCACCTCCAACAAATCATGATTAATGATGTCCCAAAATTCTTGAAAGAATTCAACTGGAAAACCATTAGGACTAGGAGCCTTCCCCTTAGGCATGCCAAAGACCACCGCCTCCAGCTCTTCCAAAGAGATAGGACGCATGAGATAATCATTCATTTCCTGAGTGATAAGGGAAGGAATACAGGACAAAATAATATTTTCTTCATTATCAGCAGGAGAGTCCTCAGAGAAGAGGGTAGAGAAGTACGAAATAGCCTCCTGGAACAAAACTGGCAAGGAATTCAGTTGGATACCTTGAGAATTAACCAAAGAAGAGATAGTGCTCTGATTTTGGCGAGATTGCATTGTTTTATGGAAAAAGGCAGTGTTTCGATCACCTTCCTGGAGCCAATCAACTTGAGCCTTTTGCTTCCAAAAAATTTCCTCTCGAAGTTCCCATTCTTCTAGAGCTCTAGAAGCAAGGGATTCAACCTGGCCAAGATCCTCCGAGAAACCTCGATCTCTAATCTCCCTTGTGATGACATCAAGATTTTCTTGAGCAAGCCTCTTCATAAAGTGAAGATTCCCAAAGCATTCCCTATTCCATATCTTGAGCTTCCTTTTAACATATTAAAGCCTTTTAGAAAATGAGAACATTACAGTACCATATGCAGGGGCACCATCTTTCCACCAACAAAAAACAAAATCATGAAGAGAGGAGTCATGAAGCCACATCAACTGGAACTTAAAAGGAGGATGCTTCGGAACATAAGCCCCTATAGCGGAAAATTTGATTGGCCAATGATCTGAACCCCTCCAATCAAGGATTTTTGAAGAGATAGTAAGGGTGCCACTAAGCCAGAAGCAAGAAACAAGAAATCTATCCAGGCATTCTGAGATAGCAGCAACACCAGTCCTGCGATTATTTCAAGTATAGAGGCCATTAGAAGGCTTAACATCAGAGACATGCAAAAGAGATATGTGTTGCCGAAGAAGAGCAAAAGAAGGCCCCAATCTAGCCAAACCACCATGCTTCTCTTCCAGACTTAAAACTGAATTGAAGTCCCCTGCTAACACCCAAGGATGATAAGGATGACAATTTCTAACATATTGAATATCTTCCCAAAGTTCCTCCTTTCCCACAAGATCAATAGGTGCATACACATTAGTAACCATGATTACCTCTCCTGAGTCTAGAGCAGAAGCTACCATAGAGAGAGCTGAGCGAGAAGACATCCAACCAAGAGGAGAAATTTTTTGAGGATCCCAAAATATAGCTAAACCACCAGCACTGCCTATTGCCCCAACACACTGGCATTGGCCACGAGACCAAATACTAGAGGCATGTTGAACCATAGACTCCACAGAGAGCTTAGTCTCTTGGATACAAAAAACATCAGGACTATGATCAACCACCAAGTTATGAATAGCCTTTTGTCTAGGGATGCTATTCAACCCCCTTACATTCCATGAGAGAATAATCATCATTGGGTAGATTTGGGAAAATGAGAATCCAAAGGTTTCACTGAACCAGACTCAATCAATATATCTCCTGTGAGTTTAATATTCTCTTGGTCTGTTTTGCGCCCACTCCTTAGAGGAGGAGAAGAAGAAGCCCGCTTAAAGGGTCGAGGCAACAACCCCAAGGGGAGAGGAGATCCCTTTCCCTTACCTGATGGTAGCACATCCTTAACCAAGTCAGCCAAAACAACATCGTCATCTTCCAACACTGCAGGAGTCACCAGAGCCGCTGTCACAGGAGCTACAAGAACCTCACAATTCTGATATACTACAACTTGAGATGCTCCACAACAATCATTAGGAACAGATCTCTCATCTGGGCAAGCTAGATCAGAAGAGATAGGAGGAGGAATACCCTCCTCTAGAACCATACTATCCAGCACCTCAAAACGGTTAAAACCTGAATCAGATAATCTTTCTTTTAAAGGCCTCTTTTGACCACATCCCTTAGCTCGAGGACAAACAGGGGTAAATCCATCCTTATCCTGCATTGGAGCCTTACCCTTACTTGTAGCATCTTGTGGATTCATCCCCTTGGTAGTATTAACCATTTGAGATTGTCCTTTCCCTGTAGTATCTGCCAAACCACCAGCATTTCCAGCTGTAGACTGATTCAGTCCTTTGAAACTCGAGTTATGGGGGAACTACCGCAGTAAATTACCATACTCATGACAAATCCGGCAACGGAAAGGGAGGGATTCATAATCTAACTGCTGCACCCAAGAAGAATCCCCCAGACAAATTTCCAAAGAATCTGGTAATGGGTTATTCAAATTAATTTCAACACAAATTCTAGCAAAACAAATAACCTTTTTATTGAGGGTTTGATGTGCAATCGCAGCTGGCTTCCCCAACAAAGTAGCAATTTGTCGAAGGATGTCTTCACGCCAAAATTCCAAGGGAAGACGAGGCAAGCGAACCCAAACTGGCACTGGTGAAGGGAGATCCTCAGCAGAATTAAAACCTGAATGCCAAGGTTTGACAAATAACCCCACATTGTTGTAGAAATAAGGGCCTCCTTCAAAAACACGATCACGATCAGACATGCAAGAGAATACAACAAAAAAAAAAACTATTCCCTGCCAACATAATCTCCATATCGCCTTCCACCTGCCAAGAGCGGCAGATCCATGCCTTAAGAGCGGATAGGGAAATCCGAATTCCAAGAAATTTGCATATCAAAGCATGCTTGGTCCAATAATCAATGTCCTCTATTACAGCCGTTGGAGGAATAACCAGAACAGGGCAATCATGGCTACGCGGAAGACAACCATTAACTTTTTTCAGCTTGGAGCTCTCCCCTGAATAAAACGATTTAGATTGCATTGCATGCATAGTTGGAAAAGAACCATCTGTTCTCACCAACGGAGAAGAAATCCCAGGCTCTGCCATGTAAACAATAAAACCCCCAATCCAAAATTGACTGTAGAAAATCTCCAAAAACACCGATGCAAATTATGTCGAGCAGCTAACAATCCAAACAGAACAGAAAAATAGTAAAGATCAAACACCAAGAACAGGCTAGGGGAAAAACCCTAGCCCAGCCGGCAGCCAACGGTTCTCAGAGACTCCATCTTCTAAAATATAAATTTTTGAGTGTGGCCAAGACGAATTTGTAAAGTTTATAGCTGGATTTGGAGATTTCTGGGACGTGGAACAATTGTTTTACTTTTAACATTCGCATGGGATATTTGGAGGAGTTAGAGCATTTTTGAGAGATGATTTGAAGATTTCAGAGTTGTAGGAGAGAAACTGCAAGATTTGAAGATTTTTTAACATTGTTTTGATTTTTAGTTTCATCTTGGTTTTTTAGAATGTAAGGAAATTCTTCCACTTTATTTATGAAAAAAACTAATTTACCGGTCTTGGTATTGGTATAGGTACTGTGGTTGGGTTTGGGTTTGAGGTTCAGTTTGTGGGTGGTTGCTAAATTTTTTGGTGGTTGTGTTTGCTCTTTGGTTTTGTCTAAAAAAATTAATATAAAAATCATAAATATATGTGTATTTGCAGCACTAATTAAATGTAGAATACCACTCAGAGCATCACATAATGTATAAAAAACAAAATAGCCACACCAATAAAAAATATTACAATGGCAATTACTCAAATTCAAATAACATGATTTATATGAGTATTCAAAAATATCATCACAATCCATATCAAAATTGGAAAACTTGGACTGTCCTCGGACTTGGCAGCCCGAAAAATTAGACTCAGACTTGGTCTCACTAAAAACTGAGGAAAGGACTCAGCAAAAAACAACAAAAAAAACCTAGTTTTGAAAAAGCAAAAAAAAATTAACACATTTAGAGAATGTAAGAGCCATAATTGAAACATTACACATCATCTGATCTCCAAACTCTCAATATTTGTAATTTCATCATTCATACTCATAGTTTTGAACTTAAAAATGTATAAAAGCAGCAGAAATTTATAAATGTTTATAAAACTATATATATTGATAACTTATAAGTCCAAATGTGAAAAACAGCAAACTAAAGACTACTCTTCCTCTTTCCTCTCCTAATAGACTTCAAATTTTCAGGCCTTGAACTAGTAGGTGCTGAGGTAACTAAATGATAGTTGATTCTTCAATTTCAAAGTCCTTGTCTTTGTCCTCCTCCATTTCATCGGAATCATCCGACTCTGTTGCTTCTATTTCTTCTACTGCTTCTCTCTCTAATTCTACAAGATCTTATTTAGTAAGGATGAAATCATCGCCACCATTTTGTTCATTGATGGTCCAATCACCATATGGATCAGTTGTGTCCAAGTCAATGGCCTCATGTGAAACACTTTCCACCTTTCTATTGCAAAGGTGAAGTTTGTACTGAACAAAGACAAGGTCAACCTATTTCTCCTCTTTGTGTGAATGTTATCAAATAAACTTCAATTCTGTTCACACCCAAAAACATTGCATGTCTAGGATAAAACACAAATGGCTACCTTTTGAAGATTAGGTGTGCCAATACTATAATTCTCTGATTATAAATCTACAATTTTTTTTTAGATATATCAAAAATTTAGAATTGAGTCAAAAAATGTAACAATCATGATTAAGGTTCTAATTTTTTCCTCTAGCATTGATCAATATTTTTTACATGGTTGTTTATCTCTTTATGAATTGCTTGTCTTGAAGAGAAGAGTCTCCCTTTTGCATCCTTGTAGATCTTGAATAATGAACATTCTAAATTCTTAAATAAGATGGTCAAATGCAATGAACATTTTTAAATTCATAATAAGATATAGCAAATTCAAACCTCAGCTCCAGCTCATCAAGAACCTTGTCTTTTAAGTCACGATTAGGTGCCATCTTATCAATGCATGTAACAACACTTTTGCCATGACCTCCTCATCAATCCTAATTGAATTAGAGAAGTAGAATTTTGGGTTCAAGTAGTAGGCCAAGCCATGTATCAGTTGGTGATATTGGTTTGTGCACCTATGATCTATATTCTCCACCTATGATCAATAATGCGCCAAAGGATTTAGTATTTTCTTGAATTTTCACTGTAGTAATGTGAAATTGTGTCTTTGGCCCCATTTGCGGCCTCATCAGTAAAACCCATTGGCACAACCTCTCCATTCACTATACAAAGAACAAACCCTTACCAAAGGTCAATACCTAAAAAAATGAAAATTTAAAATTATGACAAAATTAATCCCTAAAAAAACAACAAATAGATTATCTTGGACAAGTTTATATTTGTGCTTGTTACTTACCTTGATAAACTCTTACCTTCTTTTCCTCAACTCATCATAAAAAATAGTGCCATCTTCTCTGCCACAACTCTTTTGAAGATAAAGGTTTCCAACCAAGCATTAGACCCAAACATTTTCTTAGGATGAGGAATGTTGCCAAGAGTGCTCTACGATGTGAGGAAATGACTGGCAAATTGTGTCACTCCTAGAGGTACTTTCCATTTTTGTATTTTGATCAAAGAGAGGATCCAAGTATGGTTGTAGATGAATTTGGTGACAATTTAGCATTTTTGGCCACCCTTTTCATCTATTTGATCTTCCCAATGTCCTCTAACTAGTTCAAGTAATGTACAATACAAGGACTTCGTACAATTGTGGAATGTCTATCCATAAGCAATCTACCTACCATATGTAGTTGTGTTATCCATGATAATTTGGACAACAATATTTACTCCGACTTTTGGATCACCCCTTCCAATAAATTGATGAAGTCTCAACGTTTTTAATTTCATTAGAGGCAAAGTTGAAGAGGGTCCTATTCCGTCATTGGATAAGATGTTGCATCGTGTTCTCCAAATTCTTTTCTAATAATCAACCATAGCTTGTGTATTTGATGCAACAACATTGTGGATGTAAGGACAATTTTGCATCACCCAAAAATATTTTTACTATCTTTTTGATAAGGGCTATCTCAGTGTAGAGTTGCCATTTCCGGAAGCTTAATATTTTTGGTAAGTTGGCTATTGGATCTTAGAATGTTATAATCTCTTCCATGGATGTTCACTTTGGATATATCATCCTAACATAAAGTCTCAATGCAAGATCAAGTCTATTTTTTAAGATATTGAAAATTTTCGGTGTTGGCAGTAAGGTACAGAAATATTGAACTTAGTTTTGAAGGCTTTAGAGGCTCCGAAAAGGGGTCAAACCTCGAGTGCCTAGAGCTTGTGTGAGAGAAACACTATAGAGTAGTTCATGACATTTGCAATATGGGGTCTTAATAACCAATTAGAGCAACTAGCAATGAGTTAAGGTCTCTGGACTTGAAATTGACAAAAATGAATTTTGTTCAAAATTTCTTTTTGAGTTCCTGAAATTGTTTGAGGCCAACTCCTATGTAATAAAATATTAATAATAATATCTTAGGGTTGGTCGGCCTCAAAGTTTAGGGTTAAAATTTCTAGAATATTTATGGGTGGTGGAAAATTGCCTATTAATCATCAAGCTTTGCAATATTTGAATAGTCAAGGAAAGTTGAATCAAAGACATTTGAAATGGTTTGAGTTTTTGCATGGTTACACATTTGTTTTAAAATATAGGAGTGAGAACCATAACAAGGTTTCAGATGCTCTTAGTAGGAGACAAATTTTGCTGACAAAGATGCAAATTGAGGTTGTTGGGTTCAAGGAGCTCAAGAGTTTGTATCCTTTGGATCCTAATTTTGGTGAAGCTTGGAAATATTGTAGTTGGGTTCAAGGAGCCCAAGAGTTTGTATCCTATGGATCATGATTTTGGTGAAGCTTGGAAATATTGTAGGGTTCAAGGAGCTCAAGAGTTTGTATCCTATGGATCCTGATTTTGGTGAAGCTTGGAAATATTGTACAAAACTTGTTACTTTAGACAAAACCAGATGGTTGGACTTCATAATCCAGGATGATATGTCGTTCAGAGGTAGGTAGTTGTACATTCCAAGGAGTTCTATGAGGGAGAATCTTATCAAGGAGAAGCATAGTGAAATGATGGCTAGACATTTTGGTTAGTGAGAAATATTATTGGCCACAAGTATAACAAGATGTTAAGAAATTTGTACAGAGTTGTACAGTATATTAGATGGCAAAGGGAGCCAAGCAAAATAGAGGGTTATATCAACCATTACTCGTACTAGAGAAGCCATGGGAGGATATTAGTATGGACTCTATTCTTGGCTTACCAAGGACTCAAAGAGGGCATGACTCAATTTTTGTGGTGGTAGACAGGTTTCCAAAGATGACACATTTCATTCCTTGCAAGAAGACTAATGATGTTCTTCATGTGGCAAAATTGTTTTTCAGAGAAGTGGCAAGACTACATGGTCTACCTAAGAGCATAGTTTCAAATCAAGATTCTGAGTTCGTTATACTTTTGGAGAACATTGTGGAAGAGGTTCAAGACAAATCCGAAGTTCAAATTAGCACATCATTCACATACTAGTGGACAAACATAAGTGGTGAATAGGAGTGGAGAATTTGTTGTGATGCTTGATTGGAGATAAACCAAAGGGAGTAAAGGGATGGAATTTGATTTTTCCACAAGTGGAATTTGCATACAATAATTCTATCAATAGGAGCACTAATAAATCACCATTCTAGAGAATATATGGAAGTAGTCCCAAAAATGCTTTTGAATTGAGGAAGTTGGACAAAGGAGAGACAGGTTTGCGAAAGGTAACTTTAGCAAGTCGAAATGAAGTTCTTTGTTATAGGTACCTTTTTAGTTTTTAAAGCACAATATCATGTTTTAGTATTGTATAGTTTTTTTTTTCTAAAGTATTCTTTTACTATAACAACATAATTTATGACCATTTTAGTAACTATTCTAACATTGCTTTATGACAAATCTTGTTTTGGAAAAGATGGCAATACGTGGTGCTGTCTATTCCTTGGGAGATTGGATTGCATAGTTCTATATCTCAACATCAACATGGAAAATGGTGTGAAATTGCACTTTCCTTAGTCGTGGTTGCATACCTACTGCACTCTTTCATTTGAAAAATGAATAGAAATACCATATCTAGTAGCTTCTCTATGTTGTATTCATTTATTGGTAATGATTCAATGTCATGCCATTTGATGGTAGCTTCTAGAGTTTCATTTAGTTGTAAGGTGTGTCTTATCTTTTCAAGTTTGTATACTCCATTTGGTAATTTGGTATTAATTGATGATGTCTGGGATCTTCTACCTTCACTGTAGTCTTCATCATCATCAAACTTGTTGTTTGGTATTTTCCATGTTATCCTCTATTTCCATGGTCTTCAGCATGGTTGTGTATTTTATCTATCTAGTTCAAAGACTCTATGCACCCAAGATGGAAGCCATTTAGAACTAACAGTTGGAGAGATCATGTTTCCCCCTATAAAACTAGAAAATGTCACGAGTTTAAGGTCAAGAATGAAGAAGTCATAACATTTTTAGTAGCAAAATATGCTTAAAATTATATATTTAGTTGATTCTTTGGTGAAGTTTCTTATTTCAATTCAATTGATTTTTGTTGTCAACCAAATTCCTAACTCCAATGCATATTGTATTTCAGTGCTACATTTTCATAGGGATCTAAGTAAAATGACAGTTGACTATTATTTATATTTGAGAATTTTTGTTGTGCCTTCCTATGATCCTCTGATAATAGAGGACAAATCAACCTGAATTTGTTTCTCATGTCCCATGTTCGATGCTTCTTCTTGTGTAACTAACCACTTTTGATGTGGGTTAAGAACTCCGATGCTAGTATGCTATTACACTGCCATTTATTATAGAGTAGATATAATAATTATCTCTGAATATACTATAAGGGTCTCTAAACATGAGTAAAGTAGTATTACATAACGTACATCTAAACTCAAAATTCATGATGTTTTGCACTCTGGAGAAAGAGGGGAACTTAATATACTTGTAACACACCCCATCAGAAGAGATCCATTGGATGGTTTTTGTTGGTGTTTGCCTCTCCTGGTGTAGTGCTAAGCTAGGCTTCTAGGTGCTAGGATATTTTCTCTTGTTGGTGGTTCTAGACCCGTTGAATGCTCTAGATAATTGTCTGTCAAATTTTGGTTGAAGGAGCTATGCTTGGGTTGTCAAGTCTTATGCAAAGTTTGTCCTATTTTGTGGTGATAACATGAACTTTTATCAGTGCAGAAGTATGGTCGATAAATTCTTAGAGTCTCTAGTGCCTCTAAGATTTACACCGTTGGGTGACTAATTCTTTGAAGTCCCTAATGTTTGGTGACATTGAGCTATACCTATGTGATTTATGTTTGGGTTTTCCTTCCTCATCTTCATTTCACTTTTGTGAGATTTTTTGCCTGAGGCCATTGGAAATTCCCTTTGCTAGTTCCTAAAATTGGATGGATCTAGTACAATTTTGGGCTATTCTATGTTTGTATTCTAGTTGAAATAGAGATCTCTCCACTTCAATCATGGTTGATGAGAGGCCATGGGTGAAGCATTGAATATGAGGGTTTTCTATTTTGTTGTAGAGATTGCATCTCTATAGGATACATGCCTAATGATTTCCATTTTGTGTTGGATAGGTGCTATCACTTGATGGAGGGCCGTGGAAAATGAGCATTTGCAATTAGAGCTTCTGATTCTGTTTTAGATTTTCTTTTTGAGGACTTGTTTTCTAATGAAGATGAAACTTTTTTTGATTATATTGATGCTTCTCATGCTATTGGTCTGAGCTAGACTTCTATCGCTTCCATTCTTGTCACAATTTTGGATGTTAGACCGTATTTCAGGTGCAATGCCTGCTAGCCTTGTGGCCTATGTTGTTGAAGTTATTGCTCCCACTTCTATTTTGAACAAAATTCTACTGATAATGCTAACTCTTAAATAATCTCTCTTGGGCCTTGTTAATAGGTTGTAGTGGGGTTTACTTTGTTGCAATCCTAACAATAGTGTTTCTTAGACTTTTGTCCAAGTGCATAGGAAAAGGTTTATTTTGTTGTGTTGTTGATGTCTTATGTTTATGCTTTCATCCCTTGTTTGTGTAAAGGTTAACAACCCCTTGTTTTGGCTATTATAGAAAAACAACATATCAATATCATCCTTTCATGTTAAACAATACTAGAGTAATGATACTATCTTGAAAAATATAAGAAGCCAAGACTACAATATACACTCATTTGATGAAGCAAATAAAATCCTTCCAACAATAATTAGTCAGAACTATCAAAGTGAATTTTTAGGATTGTTTAAACACAATTGGAAAATGGATCAAGAAGATTTCATGTCTTCCTCAAGGGTGGAAACTTTGGTTATTATGTGTAAAATTGGCCTCATTCTTTTAACAATTATTTTCAAGTTATCCGTAGAATTTTTTTTTATCATTTAAGTTTCTTGTTCTTGCAAGATGAACTATGAGATCTGCAGTGTTACTGATGTTTGCAAATAAGTAGGATATTCCCAATGCAATGAATGCTGCAGAGATCATGATAAACTTGGGTTGCATTCTCTTAGGCAGTGACACTTGTGAGTATTACATTCTTTATAATTTTCAGTATTAAAAATTGTAGATACTAATCATCTATTATGCTGCACTATTTCTACTTTGCATATAGTTTATCATCACTCTAGTAAACGAGAAAAAAATTGGAATGTCTAGTGTTGCTTGTGAAACAGCTTGTATCATGTCCTAGGGTATATACAAAGCATCTGTGATAGTTTTTTAGAAATAAATCCTTTTATTTTAGTTCTTATGGCTTTTGTTTTATTTTGCAAGTTTGAAAGATTACAGTCGAATAGGGTTCAAGAATTTTGTATTAAAAAAACATCTTATTTCTTTATTGATACAGATAGATTGAGGAGGTAAAAATTTAGTTTTGATGCATATTCATATGTAGGATGCAAACTTATTTTGATGTGACATTATGTGTGTTCTCTTTCACATTTTACTATCAATTTTCTATCCAATTTAATGACCCAAAACTACTAAGAAAAATTGTGATGGTCACAATTGCTATTAAAATCTTGTACTACCTTTTTATGTTTATCGATTACCTATCTGCAACTCCACAATCAATATTGACAGTCTCTTGCCCTCACCGTGCAATTGAATTAATTTAGTTTTATTGATGCAGCTGAACTACGAGTGCCTTTTGTGTTCTTGAAAAATCGTAAGCTTTCAACTTTTGTGAAGCCATTATGGATGCAAATGAACAATTGGTGAGGTGTCAATTTTAAGGCAATTTTTTGTTTCTATAATGTGCAGTTCAATTGCTAGAAATATTTTATCTAGATTGTTAAGTGATAGATTGTTAACTTTTCATGTCATTTTCTACTTTGGTTGGGTAGCTCTCCTTGCATTTGTAAATCGTAAATCTTGCTGCAGTCTTTAGCCTAATGATAGTTTGCTATTACATCCAAGGTGATAACATAGTTGACTTAAAACTTTGCATTAAAGAAAACATCAAAGGATAATATTTGAATTGTGGATATTTGTAAATTATGTTGCTTTTAGACATAGTTATAGTTATCTATGCGCTCTTATGATGATGTGATTGAGATTGCAAGTTTTTTTTGTCTTGTTTATTTGTTTGAAAAATAGATGAAATTATTGGCTTTCATTCCTGATAAATAATTCTTTCCTAATTTTATTCTTCCCTGCAAGAATACAAATTTAGACGTGTTGTGCTAATTATTGCAAAGGCTTTGCTCTCATAGGAGCCTTTTAAACTGCACAAAATTTGAGTTGTAAAGCATAGTTGCTCATTGGAGACTCAGGATATCGTGCACATTTCTTCCTCCTTCCCATTTTTTTGTATGAAATAAATCATGTGACAAATGAAACAATGGTTTGAAGGTAGAAATGTGCATGATACCCTGACTCTCATGCACCGAGCAATTATGCTTTAGAATCAAGTTTTGTGCAGTTTAGAAGGCTCCTATGAGAGCAAAGCTTTTACAATAAATGGGATAAGTTGTCAAAATTTCTACATATCTTGGTCTCAATTTTGACACAAATGCAATATTTTGGTCAAAATTTTGACGCAAAAATGGTTCACTTTGGCGTCGCTAGTATGGCACCGATAGAAAAATGTAAAGCGCTTTCGTCGCAATTTCGACGAAAATAATATTTTGGTTGAAATTTTGATGCAAAACAGGTCCACTTTGGCATCATGTGATATGCCACCAGAGGAGAAATGTAAATTGGATTCGTCACAATTTCAAAGCACAATTATGAAGGTTTACGTCAAAATTTCGATGAGCACCACTGGAAAATGAGGTAATATCACTTCAGCTTGGACTAGGGAAAGCGATGAAATTCATGTCGGTAAGTCAACCTTTATGTAGTCAAAATTTTGACGCAAAATGTATGTGGCAAAAAATTGACCAAAAAAGACTGACGACAAGCTTGGTCACCTTATCGACCTACTCTTGTCAAAATTTTGACCTTTTTGCATTGAAATTTAAGCCTAAATTTACTAGTGCAGTGTGTAACCCCTGGAACAGAAATATGGAAAAATTGCTATTTCTAGAAGTATTCATTGATGTCGATTTGTTAAAGGCCCTGATAAACTCCTACAATCCAGTAACTAGGAATTTCAATAGGCATAATGGGAGTATATTATGTGCATTGGACAGAACTTCTTTTGTTGAGGCTTTTGAATTACTGTGGCAAATGGATGTACCTATTGACATTGTAGATTTGCAAGGAAAGTTTGAGAGAAATAAAATCTATTTCGTGAACAATGTTATGCTACCACATATTCCTTACATGGTAAAAAAGGCAGGATTAATTCCAAAAAGGGTTGGAGACTTTCTACCTTTGGGTAGGTTCAAGAATTATTTCAAAAATATAGTTTATGGGTTGTACAAAGTATTGGGAAGTGATGGTGCAGAAGATTGTGTGTATGGTTCTCTTTTTCTGATGGAATGTGATATATAGGACCCTTTCCATCATAAGGAGTATGATTATGTGGCCTTCATCATTGATAGTATGCACATGTAGATTTGTGATGCTAAGAAGGGAGAGATGAAAGATTTAAATTCCACCATTATTCGTTGTTGATGCACCTTATCCTATATAGCAACATTGGATACATTAGTGGGGATTTCATTGATCAAACTTCTGCTGAATTTGGTGAGTTACCTGTGCAACTTTGGACTCGTATTTGGCATAAGGATTTCTTTTATTCAAATGCCCTTGTGTTCTTTAATTTGTTCAGTTCTGTTATCATGAGGCAATTAGATCATACTTTCTTTAGGGCACCCAATGTTTTGAAAACTCTGCTTAGGCCCTCTTTCTTAGATGAAAAAAGAAAATTGGATCATAACTAGGGGAGTATCTTTTTATTTAAGGAATGTACTTTAATCAGAGTATTTGCATGCCCACAGCCTCCTCATCTAATGCCTAAATATCTAACCCCTAGATTGGCTATTATTGAATTATTTTGGCAATTCCTATTGATGAATAAAGAAATGATCCCTCCACCTTTGCATAAGCCTACCTTTGTTTGTAGGACCTTTAAAGTAGGAGATTTTGAGATAGGAAAAAATGCATTTGAGGAATTAAGTGAGTATTTAGGACAGTACAAATTTGCTACTGGACCCTATAGGATGTATGACCCTGACAGTTACGTTGCAAATGAGGTCAAGGCCATTAGGGGTTTCATTTTGCCTCCAAGCAAGCCAATCCCTGTAGAGGACCTAATTGCCAACATAGTAGCGATAGGGGAGGCAGATGAGTTATTAAGGAAATATGAGGAAATAAGGAGAGTGGAGAATGCTTTGAAGAGGACCAACCCTGATTTTAAGGGTTTCTATACAGAGATTCCATACCCTAATAATTTGAGAAAGATGGTGGACAATTTTGACCACATTATGTCACAAATGCCTCATGAGCCAGAGGGAGAGAAAGCCATTGTAAATAATGAATCCCCTAAGCCAGATACACAACTGGAAATTGAGTTAGAAGAAGAGAAACCACCAACTTCAGCCTGTGTGCCAGAAGGAAATAAGAGACAAAAGACAATGCATGTCCTTGAAAAGGTGGTAAGCAGAGCCATCCAAGTAATTTCTAGGAATAGTGAGTATTTTTCTGATATTAGGAAAAATTATGTTCACCAATGGGCTACAGAAGCAGGGAAGGCCTCTACTGATTTACAAGTTGTAGCATCAAGATTGGATGACAGGCTCATTCAATCTGAAAAGTTCATGGAAGATGATGATTTAATTAAATCATCAGAGTTTAAAAGTTTTCTATACAAAATCAAACAAAATGAGCTCACATTGAGTCTCATGCTAGGAGAAGATCCAGAGAACAATAAGGAATTAGTTGAAAAATTATTGGCTTATGATCCTGATAGTGAAACAATGACTGTCGTAGAAGCTAGCAAATTCGTACATAGGAGTGGTATGATTCTAATACCACATTGGGATATTGAGAAGGCCTTTGTACTGGATTAAATGAGAAAATACGACAAAGCCATCAATTATGAAGCCACTAGTAGTGAAGGCTTTAAAAGATGGTTAGGTTTTAATGTAGGTACAAAAACCCTAGCAGTATGGAGTATAGCCCCTGACACTAAGAAGCCCAAAATGATGGATATACAAGAGACTGCACAAGGGAAATATGATTGTGTGGACATTAGAGAGCACTACTGGGAAAGAAATTTCAAGTCTAGTTAAACATTTTTCTTTCATGAATGAGGAAAAGGTTGATGAAATTGAGGATAAGCTAGCTACAATGTGCAATGAATGCCTTGATATTAGAAGAATTTATGAAGAAGAGCTCAAAATGAGCCATATGCAGAAGCAAAGAATAGAAGAGTTGGAGGAAAAGATTAAAATTCTAGAAACAAAGATAAGATCCCTCAAAGAACAACTCAAGGTAGTAGCGGAGATAGAACATGCACCGAGGTAAGAGGAAGACAGAAGACACAAGGTAGAAGCAGAGGCCCAAGCAGAAGAAATACCTATAGGAGTAACAATGCCAATGCCTGTGATTAGTGTGGAAATAGAAGTTTCCCAATATGATAGTAACACCAAGAAAGATTCCTTGGTGAATGTATTAAATCATAGAATAAGCATTCTAAAAAGAATATCTCAAGATTCTTACAATACATTTATTAGTCTATAGTCTGCAAAATAGGTATGTAAGGATGCCGTTCGATGGCTTCAGGGTATTTTTCAACAATGGGGGCCATATATGCAATTCTTTGATAGGTTTATACCCTTGTTAGCCAAGAAGCTGGATCTCCTTGATAAAGTTAAAACTGTGAAGGAGGGTATGGATAAAGTAAAAGACTTATTGCAAACCTTCACAGGGAAGCTAGCATTAATTCAAAGCAAATTGAAAGTGCTAACAAATGGTTTCTATTCTTTAATTCTTTCTATTACTAATTCTAATGACAAGCTAAAAGATTTTAATGAATGGTATATTTCTTTTGATCGCATTATAGACTTGCCACAAGTGATATCTATTTTCTAATATGGTATTGATGAATGTCTTTTCAATGAACTAGTTGATACCCTTTTCAAGGTTGAAACTGAAATGAATAGGTTTACCATAGAAGGAAGGGTAATTATTGATGCCATGTGGTAGAAAACTATTGATGAATTAACCACAGTTAAGGAATGTGAATGGACCACCAAAAGATAAATTTTTTTTTGGGAAGCAATCATAGAGATCAAAGCATTACCAATAGGGAACAGTTAGGGAAAAGAACTAAATTAAAGATTTTATGCTCCAGCTGTCATCTTCTATTGTTTTGATTGTTCCTTTTTGAGTTAAGGTGTCCAATCTCTTTGGTAAAGGGGTAATATACCCAATTTTGTAAAAGGACACCTGTCATTGTTCTCTTAGCCTGAAGCTTGTTGCATCTCACACTATATAAGTGAGATTCTAGGGCTAGAGAAAGGGTCCGAATTCTATTTTTCTAAGTGATATGCTTAGTCTATCTTTGGTCCAATATTTTGAAATCAAGTTTGTGATGTATTTTCTTTGTCATTTCTCTGAGAATACATGAATATAGAATGATATGTGTTTGTTTATGAAGGTCATTCTGAGTTTACTGTAAATTGTATACAATTTTCAAGGAAAATGAATATGAATTGCAAATTGTCCCCATATCAGTTCTTTCTAAACTTTGTCTCCTTTTAACTACTTGGTTATCTTGATGTTGTATGAGTAAAGGCTTGTTCAATTGAATGCAATCCAGTTAGGTTGTATATCTGTTTATCACTACTGTTAATTCAATGGATTAAGTAAAATCTTTGGTGAATGTGATAAGGTTGCTATAGTAGTGGAAACGATTTTGAATGATGAAGTCTTACAAGAACTGCTGATAAAAATTTTTGTAAGGCAACAAATTAGATCTAAGTATTTGTTGTAGACTCTGAACCCTAATGGATTAGGCACTGATCAAATTTGATCCAACTGAAAGAGGAATATATCATAAATGGTTGTCAAAAATACAAAATTAAATCAATTTTACTTATCTTTCTTGTAGATCTTAAAAGTTGGCTTGTACTTGTCTGCATGGAATGTTTTAGCTTTAGTTAGCCACTATTGTTGAGAACATCTGCAGATCTATAGAAGAATTTTTGGCCATATTTGCTAAATGGGATGTGCTTTTCAAATTATCAAGAATTATGTATGTATTTGAGGATTTGAGATGAGAATCAGAATGAAACTAAAATTATTCCTCATACAGTTTTCCCAATCTTGAATCATCCCTAGGTATACCCACCTTGGTTTTGCAAAGCCAGAAGAGTAGAAAACCATCTATGGTTTTGTTGAAGTTGGGTCCAAATACCTTGCACATGCAATTGTTAATGAGAATTGGCTAGTCTTTAGATTGTGTGTGTATTGTCATCTTGGTATTAAGCATTTTTTTTCCTAGTAGTTTTAGTTCATTTTAAAACACCAATAGAGTTGGTGGATCAAATAAAATGTATGCAAGAAGAGCCCACTTCCCTAAAATGCAATATATAATTAAGTTATTCACAGGAATATGTATACATACAATACTATCTTAGTGTTGTATCTTATACTTTCTCTGATTATGTATCCAATTTCACATTACATAAGGCTCACATATCATTTAAGCCTCTTCTCAATCATTTGCATCACAACTAGATCACACATTATCTACAAAAGATATGATCTTTACTTATATCTTGCAAACTAATAAATCTTTGGTTACTTTAGCTTAATGCTTTTACATGATTGACCAAATATAAAAAATACCTTGGGGAAACATCTAGGATGTTGGCCCATCATGACTTAGTAATGATTTTGTCACCAAAATAATTCCTTTACTCGTACCATCAAATTCTCTGATATGCTCTATCCTATTATGTCAGATACATAAACTACTACCTTGATTGTAATTTGTGTCATACCATCCATAGAGGTTTGCACCCTAAGATACACCATCATCATGTGGTCATCTATCAATCCTTAACTACATGTGTTAACTCAAACTTAGCCATCTATACTTGTCGTATCTATCTCTGTAATTCTGCAATCTGTCTAACACTTAGACAATTTTCTAACTCTGATTGCATAAATGAAATACTAAATAAATGTTTCCATAAATGAAAATACTTTAGACATTTAACTACCCATATTGCCAACAATTACTAATAATCATTTTATCAATTTCAATCATCCATTTTGGTCACTAGTAGAATTTTGGCAAATAAATGACTATGTGACTAAAGATTTTAGTCACAAGACTAAAAATTTTAGTTGTGTGACTAAAAGTGATTAACTTCTAGTAATAGTTTGTAATTCATAAGTATGGTTGACTAAATAAATGACTAAGTTGATCATTAGTTAAAATTACAAGGTTAGACACAAATAGACGACTAAATAAGTGATCAAGTTAATGACTAAACAAGTGGTCACAAATTATTAGTCACCAAAACATATTACTAAATGATTGATGGATGAATTCTTATCATATTAATAAATTCTTTAATTTTTTTTATAACTTTTATTCCTCATTGATGAAGTTTTTTTCCTATCAATACAACATGATTAGTGAACTTCCTCAGATGTCCTCTTTGATATTGAACTAGAAATGAACTTAAAAGCCCTAGTCTGCACTTAGCTCCTCAAAATTTATCTATGAACTCTTAAAGAAAATAAAAACTCTAAATACAATCAAATTAAAAATTCATCTTTGCATATAAAAAGGATTTATTAACTCATAATTATTTTATTATCTCAATATATACTTTTTGTTAATTGAACATTAATGACATGTAATTAACTATGTTTATTATTATTATCCTTTTCATGTGATGACTGATTCCACAGAACACATGATCTTAAAGTTTTCCATCTATGATCCACAAAAAATAGTTGTGGCATGCCACCAATTCATTTTCAATTTTATACATATTTCAAGTTCTTGAATTTTTCTAATTTAAGTTGAGTTTTCCTAGATCTTTTCAAATAAATTATAAATGTTCTATCACTAAAATATTTTTTTATGCTTTGGTTCTTCTTGCTTGAGTCTCTTGACAATGGCTAAAGACATTCAATTTTATTTTATTTCATTAGATATATTTTGTGAACAACCTCTAGTTATTTTATTAAATGCTACTAAAATTTATATTTATAAAGGAATTTAGTTTTTCCTTTTTTGACATTTAAATTCCTTAAGCATTGTAATGTACAAGTGTCAATATATAAAATTTATATAATTTAAATAAATAGCTTTTAATATAAAGAAAATCACTATGTGTATGTGTGTGTGTGTGTGTGTGTGTGTGCGCGCGCGCACGCGCGTGTGCGCTTATCACAAATTTTATATCTATAATTGTGAACCCATTAGTCATTAATCAGGTTTAGAAGTAGATAAAATCCCACCTTGAGATGCTTACATAGTTGTTAAGAAAAAAAAAATCCTACTATTATAGTCTAAATTTCACAAGAAAATCAATTCATTTAAGGTTTCTTGAGAGAAAGTATGGGCATTACATTTGAGTGCAAATAGATGAGGGAGATTGTGAAATAAATAAAGGAGATTTACAAGCTTTCTTGTAAGAATAAAGGATAATAAAATCCTCATCTAAAGAGGGATTTGAATACTGCTTAAATGAGTAATGGGAGTTTATAATATCCAAGCTATATAAATAGAATTCTAAGTAAATTATATGTCTTTTCTATTTATTTATTCGTCATTTTTAGCTATTATGGCTCTTTGAAATATAGTTTCAATTAATTCAGCCAATACTATTTTAAATATTTTTCAAACATATAAATTTATCTCATATATATATATATATATATGTATAATTTTATATTTTTCTTTATTATTTTCCTCAAGAACTAATAGACAAACACATAATGGACAAGTTTTAGATATTTAAAATATACAAAATTTACAAATATAAGACAAATGTATATGTTTGTGAAATACTCAAATACTATCAATTGAAAATAGTAGAAATTGGAAGCATGTACAATTCAATCTTAATCTCCTCCATAAACTTACTCTACAATGCACAGGTAACAAACATTCCCATTCTCACCCTCCTTGCTTCTCCAGGAATATGATCATTTTTGAAGTTCTAAACGGGTATTTTTTAACAGTGGAGAATGTG
The DNA here is from genome assembly GCA_028749045.1 of Cupressus sempervirens. Taxonomy (NCBI): domain Eukaryota; kingdom Viridiplantae; phylum Streptophyta; class Pinopsida; order Cupressales; family Cupressaceae; genus Cupressus; species Cupressus sempervirens. Next base: position 110,199,228 of record CM053786.1, read on the forward strand.
TCCAACAAACCCTATAGAATCAACTCGAACATTTTCATAACGTGAAGGTAAGATTTGTTTCTGCCTGCTAGATTTTCTAATTTCTTTTTATTTCAATGAGTTACTTCTTCCTCAAAATGAATTATAACCGATATGATTTTGCTCTATTTTTAACAATCCTAGAAAAATGCCCAAGCTTTTATCTAATTAAAAACCCTAAAACATAGTTCTTCTTGGCCTTGGACATTTGATAAGGTGCTTGTTAGCCATAGTTTTTGGTGAGACTAAAGTTATCTAATTAGATCTATTAGATTTCCACAATTCATATAAATGAGAATTATAATTTATGGATTTGATTGTGTAAAGCTTTTTTATCTTCAATGTTTTGGATCATACTACATGATCCATCATCCAGATGTAAGAGAACAAGAAGAACACAATTTTGTTTTGCTCTTCGTCTTCTCTTGCATCCTAATGATTTTTGTTTTGTTCTTATTTTTCTCTTGCATCCCAATGATGGATCATGTAATATGATTTGAAATGTTGATGATAAAAAACACTTTACACAATCAAATCTAGAAATTATAATTCTCACTTATCGAATTGCCAAATTTATGGAGGGATTTAAAACTTTCGTGGTGGAGTTTGTCTCGAGCTCAATTTAAAAAGCACTAAATTTTTATATCTTTCTTACACACATGAAAAATCCATCTTTGATTGAATCTTGTCTATTACTCTAATTTTGGAAGGTTCTCTACAATGACATCTAATGCTAATTACACCACAAAAAGGGGTAAAAAAAACATGTAAAAAAAACATATCTAATTTTAAGATGAAACAAACTTGTCTAGTCAAAAGATCGATGTTGTGGGATTTGGGAAATTCGGGCAATTTTTGGCCAAGAGAATTAACAGGCAGGGCAATCACTTATTGGAACTTCACACTCAGACTATTCTGATGTTTGTTAGCCTCTTTGATTCCCTTTCTTTAGGAATCCAGAAGAGTTATGTAAAGATCACCCAAATGTGATATTGATATGCACAACCATAATGGCCATGGAATCCACTCAATGTTATCTTCTATTGGGGGAATTTAAGACTTCTATCACTCTCTTTTTAGATGTTCTTTCTGAAAAAGAGTTCTCAAGAAATCTTTTTTTTTTGAGGTTTTTCCTCAAAAATGTGAAATCCTATGCAGTCATCCAATGTTTGGACCAGAGAGAAGAAAAGGCAGTTGGCCATGTCTTCCTTTATCTATGATAAAGTGTAAATTATCAAAAAGGTAAGCTATGCACTAAGGTATAATTATTTTCTCACAATATTTGAATATGAGGGGTGTAACATGTTAGAGTTTTATGCTCAGAACATGACTGTTATGCTGCAAAAGCTCAAATTTTGATCCATACCCTAGGAGGTATATTGTCACATATGAACTTGGAGCCCACACCCATTAATACAAAAAGTTACTATATACTCAAACAATTGATTGAGACTATGTCTTGGAAGAGCATGAATATTTATAATGAGTAGTTCCTATGCAATGCCAATAGCAAGGAGAAATAGAGAGACTTAAGCGAGTCTTTGACCACCTAGAGGCCTAACCTCCCTGTCCAACTGCCTCTAAACTTATTTTGAGTTTCCATCAATGATACTAAGATTTGTTGCCATAATGGTTGGGGTACTTTGAGATGCTAAAGCCAATCAAAATATGTTGACATATGGTTGTCTACAAACTCTTCTATTTTTGTGGCGAATTTGGAGTTTACTCATTTGTTTTTCTTTTGAATATGTAATGTTTGCTTAGAATATTTTAGGCTAAGCTTCTTTTGGCAATTTCGTTATTACAAATGTTTTAAAAAGTAATTCCTATTCATTTGTCCATTCCTTTTTCGTATTTTTTAATTAAATTTCTCAAGGCCACCTTTATATGTGATTTGATATGCATTTTTTGCACTAGGCAATACATAATGGTTTTTTTCTTCTAATTTCAACTTTACAATGAGAATATAATATGTGGTTCTCTAATTTTAGATTCTCTTAATTGAGAGTGTAGCTCAGGGGTTATTCCATCTATATCCAAGCTTATCCCTGGTCAAGTTGCCTATCATTGTTTGGCCAGCTACTAAAATGGAATAAATTAGTTGGAAATCTCAAATAAATATGTATACATATGAATACATTCACTCCATAACTATATTGTTACACTTTTTACTATTCTACATCCTGGAAGCTAAGGCAAGATGGTTAAAACATATGTTAGGCTGAGGCAAGAAAACCTACAAAAAATTGTGATTAGAAGGGATGGAATCCATTGTTGATCCTTGGAACCAAGTCCATGTACCATGCATTAAAATAAGTAAAATATTGAGAAAAATTCTACTTAGATGCTACACCTACATATTCAAGTTTACTAAGCTTAGCTCGGTCAAAATGTGGAAATAACAAAATTAGCAAATTTTGTTTTCAACATTCCATACTCAAGAATCCCATCTTGAGTTTAATCCATCATAAAAATAGGAATGGGTAGAACTAAGATTCATATTGATATTTTGAACTCAATATTTAGCTATTGATTAACAACCCATGAGATTTCTTTCTGCCCTGAAGCTTTTGGAACTAACAGAAGGAGACTCAAAGGGTACTCTTTTAGCTTGATAGTTTCCTTGAAAATGGAAAGTTCACTCCTTGGTTGTATACTAGTTTTATCAACTTCCTATTCTTTTTAATTAAAGGAATGTGAAACACAACTTTATAGTGTATTTTTAGGAATTTTTTTGTAGAAAACTTGAATGCAGATCACACTATAGTTCAATAGGAAAGGGTTATGCACATGGTATGATGTTGAATGATAAAAAATAGGACAAATGAATTGTGTCTTGCAGTGTTGTGTTACATATTTTTCAATTAGTATCTAGTACAAGTTATCCACTAGTTGAGTAAGCCATTAGTACTCTCACTGCTTTGATTAAGTTGGAAAAAGACCACCTGATGGTGCCCTATTTTTTGACAAAAATTAAGGCCTCCATTTATGATGTTGGAGACTTGAAGAAAATGTTGTTATGGATGTAATTAATACTAAGAATATCATTTCCATTGGTTGTAGTTGACGATGAACTTTTAGCCTTATAAAGACTCGAAAGAAGACTGGTATATCTATAAGGTGAAAGTTATGAAGTCTCTGTCAGTAGAGTGGCTTTAGCATTTCTGATGAACAAAAGCAATAACTAATGTGACCAATGTACCAACTATTGAATATGAACAAAAGATAGAAACATATTGTTATATAGAAAATTTTTCTCAAGGAATATATGTTTTTCACTAAGATATAAAAGGAAGGATGATTATATGTGATCTATGTGTGCTTCAGGCAGATGGACATTACTTCTTGAAGATTGATTAACAAGGGGAATAATCTTCAACAAGGGGCATCATATTCTTGAGAAATTTATGCAGTTTAAGACATGTAAGAGACTAAGATTATTGTTGAAGACTATCATCCTAGTGACTATAGACTAAGTGTAATCAGACCTATTATTGTCTTAGTTTTTACCAAAATAGAATTATCTAGTTGAGTCTTCACCATTAAATAATCTAAGCTTTGTGCTGAATATTCAATAGGGAGGAAAGTAAGGTTCATTAATTACATGGGATAGAAACTCTTAGTTTTCCTTAAATAATAATACTAGAAAGACTTCTACTGGAAGCTCACCATTCAAACACTAAGATGATATCTGAACCAAATAATAGGAATATACAATATATACAAAAAAGAGAGTTGTTTCCATTACCTTTTTCTTTGTGGAAACCAATTTCGAAATAGGCAACCTAGCTATCTCCTTCAAATCCCAAATCCAAACATATCCATTTTTAACATTTTCACATTTACTCATTGGATTTTTTGTAATATAGTCATTAAAAAAACAAGATTTCTCTCTTACTTTAATCATTAGAGATTTGTGGTGTCATGTAGTCACTACTTGATGTAAACCTCTAATAGAAAAAATAATTTAACAATAATAATGGTTTAGATTGATCTATATCTATTACAAATATGAAAATACATGTCATGTTTCAAAATAAATAATTAAACTTGACTTTGAAAATTATTATATATATAAATTGCTTTTCACTTCCCTAAAATAAGGCTTATTCTCAATTGGTGAAATGAGCTCTGAACCAATCTACAATTTGATTTTCACTCTCTATCCTATTACATGTATTTGTAATGTGTGTGTGTGTGTGTGTGTGTGTGTGTGTGTGTGTATAGACACACACACACACACATATAGACATACACATACATATATATATACATATACATATACATATACATAATTATATATATATAAATAAATATATATATATATATATGTGTGTGTGTGTGTGTGTGTGTGTGTGTGTGTGTGTGTGTGTGTGTGTGTGTGTGTGTACTATATATATGTATGTATGTGTCTATACATATGTATTGTGTGTATACATATCTGTATGTATATATGTGTATATCTATATCTATATAATTTAGATAATTTTAGATTTAACTTTTTGTTGGTGAATAGATTGTCCTTTCAACTATTTAATAAATTCACTCTATGCCCAAGGTTCAAAAATTACAAAATATCCACAACAATTGAGAAAATCTCATGTTATTTGATCTTCTCTTTGAATTTTAAAGGTACAAATCCCTTATGAAATTTACAATGAATTTGAAATTATCTTTGCACTTTTACCAGAAAGTGCATAAGGATCTCTCAATTAATCTTCGGTAATGAGGTGAGAATCAATACAAACAACAAAAATAAACATCTATCAAACATCTACTTCAAAAAATCTACTTCAAAAAATACTTTCACAAAACATCTACTTCAAAAAATGAATAACACCTTAATTGAAATGAACTTATAGTAAGAACAACAATCAAACATCTCAAACCAATAAACCAAAGTTCACAAAGTAATAGTGGTTCAAACACTTTGAATACCAACTTTCCAAGCCAAATTCAAGATTATATATATATATATATATATATATATATATATATATATATATATATATATATATATATATATATATATATATATATATATATATATATATTTGTGTGTGTGTGTTAAACCTTTTGCATGCACATAGTCATTCAAAAGAAAAATATCCATATACTATCCTTTGATTATTGTATAAAAGTGTCTACTTATAAGAGTTTCTAGTTATCTATTTCTAACTATCTATTGCTAGCCTTAAACTAGTTCAATGCCCCAACATTTATAGTTTTCCATACAAATCCAAAAAGCCTCCATCAAAACCCAACCATTTTGGTTAAAACAAAACATAGTTACAAAACACGAAAATAGTTTTAAAATGAGTGCCAAAAAGTAACTGAAAGCAATGGTTCAGTTCAAGCATCATTGCTAGTTTTTCCTTTGTCTCCCATGGTCTAATGTACCAACTTCCAGCTCCTAAAAGTATTCATAAACTCCTACATAGTGTGAGAGTGTGGATTCTTTAGGCTCAACAACTAGGTTCTACATGCGTCCTTCTATCATTTGAATTCCTTTATCTTTAAGCTCTGATTTGGCATCAAGTTCTTGTTGAGACACAAAATTAATTCAACACTTGCCAACGCATTGAAATCATTGGTACTTGGCGATTCACCATCCCTAATTTTTTCCATGGCTTCATTCAAGCTCTTTATTAGTGTCTTGAAATCCATGTTCTCATCTTCAAACTATAGGATCCCTATAGGATTAACTACCTTCATATCCTTAAGGAGTTCTTTGTGCATTTCAGTAATTTTATTTTCTATGCCCTACACTTCTTCAATTGTCTCCTTGTAAACCAACTCCTTCCAACCCATGTTTTTCTCCATAATGAACAACATGTAGGGATCCACATTTTTCTTTGGGTTTTCATTCATGAACTTGAGGACCCTAAACCTCTCAACTTTAGCCACTTGAAAAAAAATTGCTTGACATCGACCTAGCTCTATTTCCCAAACTAGAACTAAATTTTGGATCTCTCCCAGCAATGATTCCCCCTCAGCATAAACATTCACAAATTTTGAAATAAATTTATTACCTTCTTTTATGATGATGTCCACCCAATCCTTCATGACATCAGCTAACATCTTCCCTTTTTGCATTTTCTTCATCAATTGTTGACTTCTTGCCAAATTAGGATCAAAGGGCTATTGAACTTGAACAATTGGCAATGAATCAAGGTTCATTAATGAATTGATATATGCATCCATTTTCATTAACATGCCTTTTAGTTCATTTTTCTCTTTGCTATCCTTCTCAGATTGTGTCAACATATGATCAACAGAGAATTTAAAGAAGTGATTACTGGTGCTCCTATTAATGGTCCCTAGCTCAACAAAGGTAACTTTGAAGCCTTCATCATCAATATCCTTGAACTCCTTCTACTTGTAGGTATCTATTTCAGTAGTGATTTTTTCTGTTATTGTGTCTTTGGTAAGGTGAGCATCTATCTTCAACTTCTTTACCTTCAAACCCTTAGCCACATATTTAGTGACGATGTCTTTCACTAGTGTGGAAATTGGTTGCAAATTCCTTTTCTTTTCTATTGTATTAGATAGCCAGGAAGGAATAATAGGGCTCACGGACATCACCTAGGAATCTCTAGTGGGAGTTAGGAATCTAGTATGATCTACCTTAGGGGCCTCGATGAACTGAACATTGCCATCTACACCATCTGAGAAATTGAGGCCATCATTTGAATCCCACCCCTAAGTTGACATTCTCTCCTTCTAAAATCTATGTTGCTTTAGGGCTTTAGACTTAGATTGAGATCTAGTCCTTGGAGCTGTAGTTTGCAAATGGAGGGGTATCTTCTTTTGTTTATCCTAAGCCAATATACTACCTACAACATGAGAAAGTGGGATGTTAGATTGAGATGGTTCAAAAAAAGAAACCACCCCTAAAGAGGGTTCATTGATAATTCCTTTTCTCTTTATCTTTAACCAGTCATCTATGAAGGTAAGTATAAATCTAGCCCTTAGATTGATATCATCTTCTTCATCCTTATTCCAATCAACTGCCAGAGACTTCAATTCACTAGATTCTTCCAAACCAGGCTCAATTATGTCCAAGCTATCCTCAACCACTCCCTTTTTTTTGAACTTCAACCTTCTACAAAGTCAGCCTTGAATGATCTTTTCTCAAAATTTCTCCTTCATCCTTAAAATCTTGCCATAGATCTTGCAACTGTGGAGTTATGGGTAGGTGAACTTCAAGACCAAGAATCTGGACTACATACCCTTTACTGTCAAAACTCCTTCTACTATTGTAAAAGTCAAAATTGAACCCAAGAAAATTACTCCCAATGATGGAAGCATTGGTCATACTTCAAAAAACCAATGAACCCAACTTGATAGGAAAAGTTGTTTCCCAATCCTCTTATTGTAAATTATCCTTTATAATAGAGAAAAGTTTCTTGCATATCTCAACCAAAAAAAAAATAGACCAAAGCATACTGTGGAAACTTTCTAGGTTCTTCTTTGAATCCACCTATCCTCAAGTATGTGAACCTAGGAAACTATATGAAGTGGCTTCCATATTGCTAAACTAACCTTTGGGCTTTAGGAGAAAACCTAGGCATCGACATATTATTTAGAGAAACAAAAACATTCTCCATTAACACATCATGAAATTTCCTAAAATCTTCCAAGACTCTATCTTTTTGTAGCATAGGGCAATACTAAAAAACTATTATTTTGTCACTCCATACTCCATGAGCAAGAGGGGTAAGGTCGCAAGTATAGGCAATGCAGTAAGTTAAATAGGAAGCCATATAAAAATCTTCCTAGGATTCCTTAGCACGTTTGAGTTGAGCCCTCAGTGAACTAGCAATAATCTCTACCCAATCTATCCATTATTCACCCTTCAAGATGATTTCTATGTACCTATACATCCATTCTTCAAAAAGAAACACATCATTTGAACCTTTGACTCTATGCAATAACACCACAAGGTCATGGATATTAGGTTTAAGGTGATCTTTTGTGATGACCTTGGGTAGCCTAGAACCTTTTCCATACATGGTTTCAGTCCATTTCCTAGCGAGGGTATTGTGAAATTGGTTTGGGGTCTCATAATATTTAGCCTAGGCTTGAACAGGGGAAAGTGTAAGAAAGGTAATCTCTAGAAAATGCAGTATAGAGAAAATAGTGTCTCTTGAAATTAAGAGTATCATGTTGCCATTTTTACTTACAATGCTCTTGCTTCTAGCATCATAGTGATCAATACAAACTTGAAGAAGTTAAAGACTCACAAAGGTTGAAGGAAAAGTAGTAGTCTCAATTAACCCACTGGTTAGGACTTCCATACACCCATTCACCTCATTAGCATATTCAAGAAAATTTTCCTATAAATTCATATCACAAATGACTGGCTTTCTACATTCTAAATTTGAGACATCATCAAAGAAATGCAATACAAACCTCATTCTTAATCAAACAATAAGGCTTTGAATAGATAATGGTAGAAAATATAGAGATTTGTAGAACAAAATAAGAATTTCTAAGTTCTCACTTGTATTTTGCTAAAAAATCAATGATTTTCTCTATCTCCATCAATAGCTTCTTCTCCACACTTTCAGCTCTTCGCATGAAAAATAGAAAAAGGAAGCCAAGCAAGTTTTAAGGGAAAAATACTTATGTGTAAAAATACAAGTTCGTTATAAGGCATTAATGACACATTAGTCCTTGTTAATGTTCACACGTTCAAAAGCCCTATTACATAAAATTTCCATTTAATGATTTCCTTTTTAGATGTATTGGTAATAATTAGTTTTAATATGACATCCAATCTCTTTTCTGGCCGAAGATTTCCAACTTTCCCCATAATGATGACTTTCTACATTGGGAATATAAATGTCCTTTTATTCATTATTCTTTGACATGACCATCAATTTCCTTATGGGATGATGACACATCGTACACTAGGATTTAATATTGCAAAAACACCTCCACTATTGAACAAATTTGAACTACTTCAAAAGAAAACTCTTCCAAGTTGATGCATATCACCTACCAAAAAAACCATTAGTACAAAACCTTTGGTTGAACTACTTTGAATTACTTTGAACCTCAGTTCGAAGTCGTTCAAAGTGGATCAAGGGAAGAGATATCAATCAGGGGCAAAAGGGACTTCAAATAATCACTTCAAGAGATGGTGAATACGCAGAGCGACAAGGGAAAGACTTCAATAAATGGATGGGAAAAAATGAAGGAAAGACCTTTGAAATAAAATGGCAACTCAAAGAACTACTAACACTTATATATATATATATATATATTGTTGGGCCCATTTGCCGTTGCACCAAAAGCCATGACTATTAGTGAACATGGAACACCACATAATTAACCACCTATGGGTAGGGGAGCACATCGCATCACCCAAAAATCTCCCCCTTGACGCGCATACCATGTGCTTACGTGGGTCGAGAAGGCACCGGGTAGATTTGAACCCATGACCAGGCCAAAACTAGGCTCTGATACCAATTGCAAGGCCCATTTGCCATTGCACCAAAAGCTATGACTATTAGTGAACATGGAACACCACATAATTAACCACCTATGGGCAGGGGAGCGCGTCACATCACCCAACATATATATATATATATATATATATATATATATATATATATATATATATATATATATATATATATATATATATGCGCAAGATCATGGTGTGTCAAAAAGTGGCAATTTGAAAAATATATATTTCATAAATGCCTCAAAGCATTTTAAAATCTATTCCAAATTTTTTCCCATCCATCCTGATACTAGATGAAAATAATTAATACCGTTATAAGCCTTACTATATCTTTTGATATCAACCCTATATGGTCAACTTTAAAAACGTCCCAAAAAAGTGCTTTGGCTTGTTCTTGTGTGTTTTTTACTTCAAACATGTAGCTAACAATTTTTTTTCACGAAAATTTGATGAAATGAAAAGGTTTTCTTAAGATTTTTTTATAGATTTCCATAAATGCAAGGTTTATCAAATCACAAGTTTAGTAAGCAATTATTACTTATTTTCTAATGGAGTTATGTATAAAGTGTTGATTGACACACTACTTGAGAAACAACTATAACTTTCAAATAGTATTGTTGGTGTTTTGAAACACTATAAGTTTCAAATTACCTTGATGAGAACAAGACATATCTAGGGGTAGCTAACTCCCATCCTTAACACATCCTTTCAGACACCAGGCCAACTATAAGGCTAGACCCTTCTTCTACTTCAAGCTCTACAAAACCTAGGTGGGTGGACCTAAAATTCACTTATATGGGACCAATGAAATTAAATATATAATATGAACCTATCATTAGTAGATGAAACCCTTATTTCTCCTAATGACTCATGCAATAACATAGATGTGCAATAGCTAAAGATAATGAAATTCATAAGTTCAATGAGGGTATTTTGTTCTAGCTCTTCAACATAAAATGTAAAGATGATTTGAATTTGATTTGATTTTGTGTGTGTGGAAAAAGTGGATGAAAACCAAGTACAAACAACAAGCTAATGATCCTATAGCTGATCTGTGCCTCATCCATCAGGAAAATTAACAAATCTCTCTCATGTATTTTTGGATATCTATAACACATATCCTATGCCATGATTCCTGATCTATCCATTTCCCTTCTAAATTGGATATCAATGTTCAATTTAAATCTCTTTCTTATTTGATATCCTCCTCAATAAAACTACAACCCTATTGGTTTCCATGAAGAATTTACATAATTAATTGAATTATAAGCAATGATGAAACAACAATAGCCTTAAGGGACTACAACTATGACCTAGACTCTTTGTTCAAATATCATAAGACATTGCAAATCACTTATAAAGGAGACAAGATCTAAAATGAAACTTACTCACAAAGTACCTAATAAACCAGACTGTGCAATAAACATATCTTGTCATACAAGAGAGAAAATGGTTGAAATGAGAAACTAATGGGATGGGAAGGGGGTATCATAGCCAAAGCAAAGCTTCATGGTCTGAAACTAGTACATCCTAGATCTTTCCATTTAGATTTCATCAATTCCAAAGCCAATTCCACTTTAGTTTTTAATTTTAAGGAACCTTTCTAATATTTTCCAACCAACCCCCAAAATGAAAGAGAGCAATTACATAGATAGGATGAAAGAATTCAATCCTAACCTAGAGATATTTTCATTTTCCCTTTCATTTCATAAAATATCTAATTCTTCAATCATGACTCCAACTTCAAACTCAAAATTCAGCCCAACTGGAAAAACAAATATCCATAATAACTGAAAATTGGACCTAAATTATAGTAGAATGGCATAATATTTTCAAAATTAAGCCAATAGATCTTTTACCACATTTTTTTACCAGGCCTGTAACTACATTTTCAATTTTATCCAATTTCACTGAGAAGGCCCAAATTTTACATTTTTGCCTATAACTCAAACTAGTGACTTCCTATGCAAAAAGAAACTCCATAATTAGAAAGTTTGTTTTCTCCCAGTTCTGATGATAAATAATATTCCTATATTCGCTTATGGGCAACTTCCAGAATCTTGATTTGAAAAATCACCTCTTGCTAGGCTTCATACAAAGTTTGAACTATATTATAAATTCAAACTTTATTTAAATCTTGACCCTATACGTGATTTTCATAGAAGAATTAAAAATATAAATTTTATGCAATTTTTTGAATTTCCCTCTATTTCTTCATCTATATCAAACTTGGTTTGACCATTTTGACATGTGTCATGCCCTAATTGGCTGACTATTGCTTCATCATCTAACCCTTGCCATTTGGATGCCATGTCACATCATCTCATTAGCTACCTGCTTTGCCATGTCATCGGTGCCATGTCACCATGCCACATCATCAATCATTATGTTGCTATCCTAGTCAACATTCTACCATGACATCAGTGACATAATGCCCTTGTGACATGTGTTATTTTTTGCCATGTTTACACCTCAAGAAGTGTTCCATGTCATAAGCCTCTACCACATGTCACTTTTAGATTTGTCTTTCTCACCACCAGCTCATTGCCACTTTTTAGTTTCTGATTTAGTCACCATGTCACTATGTTAATTGTCGAGCAACTTCACTTTGGTGACATAGCAATTTTTGTTGGATCTACCATCTGTCACCATCATGTACGTCCTAAAATCTAGACCGCCACATCAGATTTTTCTTCACCACACGATGCCTCTTGTCAAATTATAGTTCGTCGACTCTATCACATCACCACAAAGGACCCATAATTTCCTTGCTAGATTTCAAGGTTTTCTAGTAGGTCACCATGTCACATGCCAAAAAACCTCTCAATTTTCCAGTAGTGACATAGCAACAACCAGAATCTGGTAATGATGTTAGCATCTCTTTGGAAGTGTACTTGGTCAAAAATTTCTCTTTCTTCCTCCGGTTGGGACCCACCATGCAGGGTTGAGGCTTCAAAAGCCTTTTTCATGTAGACACTAAGCATGTCGTGTGGGGAGTATTTAAAAACATAAGAACTTCCCCACAAAAGTAATGTGGGATTAAATTATTTTCATAGCTCTCTCCCTACTCTATGCTTTATTTCTTTCAAATGGATATGTTGGACCTCCACTCTCCATGTCAGCTCCTTTTGTGGAGTTCTCCCTCATCAACCTTTGTTGGACTTGCATATTAAACAAAAAAAAGGAAAATCACTCCCCTTCCTTTACCATAGATTGTAGCTCCCTCACTGGTACTTCAAAGCATGAGCTTAATATCATTCCCCTTAGATGCATTCAACCTAAGAAATGTCTTATAGTTATACCTCCATATCAAATACCAAAGAAAGAAAAAATCACCATTCAAAAGAAGGGGAATATGCCATTAACGACTTTACCAACAGAATCAAGACTACCCCACTCTCAATGAAGTTTTATTTTACATCTGCATTTAGAGAGGCAGTCTATTAATTAAAATAGATGTGAATTCAAAAGTAATTTAATACTGGTCACTCTCCTTATGCGATGGTGTGCAAATGTTTCTTCAATAGTATGGAGAGATTGGGCATGGATGATGTTTTTCTTTGCCATCATAGATTCATTATGAACTTGTAGCAGCAGTTCCATACACTTTTAAGTAGTTTCCTTCCAAACATCTTTAATGGATCGTTCATGCTATGAGTGGCTTTCTTTTGACTGCCTCTCCTTTAGGCATGGATTCTTCTTGCACATTATAGCCTAGGCCTTTTCTCTTTTCATTCCTATCACTAGCATAATTTGGTTCATACTATACTCGTAAAGCATGGGAGTTCCTTTTCTACTTCCCTATGGCTTTGAATTAGTAGATATCTACCACTAATTGCTAGGTGAAATGCATATGAAAGCACCTTTTGCTCTCTTGACTACCCACTTTGCTCATGGCCTTCTTAAAAAATGTCTCTACTTTGATGTGCTCTACTCTTCTTGTTTGATGGTTTTTACCTCTCCAACATGAGCAACTTTCCTCTTTACATGCCCTACTTCCTTCCACTCTTCCTCATGTGGCCTCTCCATTTCAACTCTTTCAGTGGCTCCCACTCAACATGGACCTTCCCCTTCAGTTTACTAATTGGTGTTTTTTACTAAGATGCCTCTTTCATCCTTGTCGTGGGTGCTTTTTATGGTAGCTTCCAAAACTTTTTTTTGGGGTACACTCACTCAACATCCGAAGCATAGATGAGGGAAAAAAAAACATTTGTGAGTCCGTACGAGAAATTGAATACATCTAATTAGAGACCCATTTTTGAGCACTAGGAATCTAGTATCAAAAGTAAAGTTGCCTCACATCAATAGTTATCTAGAAAGAATCAGACTCATGTGTACTCTATCTAGAAACTTAAAGTCAGCCATTAATAATTAAATGAGAAACCAAATTCCTAGTCCCAATTCCACGGCTTCTTCTTTATACCTAGCTACATAATTCCCTCCTCTTCCATGTAGGTGATGTAGTGGAGATTTTCTCCCTTTTATGTCTATCATAAAACCTCTCCAGCACACACTCTACCTCTTAATTGGGAAAAATGCTAAGTTCATAATAGTGAGGAACAACATTTATTAACAACTCTCCCTTGACAAAATTGACAATGTGAATGAAATTTCTACTTGTCAAAACATACTCATTATATATGACCCATTATGGTTTGTGATCAAGATAGGTTGATGGATGTAAATGTACAACCTAATTATCTTTCACTGTAAGATAGTGTCCAAAGTGGAATCTTCATTGTTTTTCTTTAGTGCATGATAGACATTTAGCAGTGTCAGGTGATCCTGAAAACTTATTTCTATGTAAAGTCTTTGCTTTTGTTATAGGAGAAACAAGCAATGATTCTACTCATACCCAAGGATTATAGAATTTTGATTTGAGAATCCAAGCTCAATCACATAAACAATTCCATCAATAATCATAGATGCTTTAGCAATATTGGTGGATGCAACAATTTTATGACCAGGTGTGTCATCCTTTATATTTTGCTACAAGCATCATATGATAGGTCAATAATCACCACAATAGAGTAAGTCATGAATTTCATTAATGGTTAGTATCACTTACCATTGATTGATGCCAATTATTGCATTTCATGATCATAATGCATGTCTTGGAATATCATTCAATCTCACAATATTTTCAATTTCACATCTTATCAATCTAGTGTAATTAGTCAGAGCCCAAAGTGGGCTTGACTAAAAAAAATTCATTTTCAAACAACTCATACTCCAAACTAATACATTGAACCCCTCATACTGATTAGACCCAAGTTCAACCACTGATCAATCAATTAAAAATCATTTTAAAATTGATCTGCAAAATGTCAATTTAATGCGAGGAGGTTCTTTGACTATCTTTGAAAATTGATCCAAACATTTGACTAGGCTCTAAAATAAACACACTGATTCTTTGTCTCACACAATTTTACCATTTTGAATATCATCTCATGAGAAATTATTTTCCAAAAGATATTGATTGTCAAAGTTGACCTTTAAGAACTACCTGCAAGAAAACATGTCAGAAAACAACAAGTTATATTCAGATTTGACTTTGAAAACTGGGTAAACTAACACTTGGAGGTATGAAAATTGGGTTATTAGTTCATTTTCAAGAGGGAAAACATAAATCTAGGATTAGGTCTCACGAGGAATAAGTGGGTGCATTTGGCAAGTGGTCAAAGTGGGCTACTCAAATTTGCAAAATGGAAATACTTGACAGAAATGAGTTTTTGCAAATGGAATGGACCTAGGAAAGTGCGTAGATGAGTTTGTCAAAACTTGAAAATTTGAAAACTTAAAGTATTTTTAGAGGAGAACACAGTGGTACAATCCATTCAATCTGTACAACATCACGAACAAGGGTTCCAACAAATCTACATTTACTGGCACTAGTAAAACTTTATAAATTGTATTTGGAATCATGTTTGAAAATTGATCAAACAGATTCATCCTAAGCTCAAACTTGAAAAATAGAAAGTCTCAAACTCCTAAAATTCAATGCAAAAGGAATTTTAGCATTTTGGTCACCTGGGTCAAAGTTATAACAATTCAAATAGGGCTTCCCAGAATTCAAAATAATTCACATTAGCATGACATCAATAAATGATCAATTTTGAGGGATTCAAAACCTTGTGAAATGAATTCAAAATAACTTAAAATCTTAAAATAGGTTTTATAGTATATACACTAAACATTTCCAAAGTGGTGAGTCATGAAACATTACTGGGTGCGAGTTATTCAATTGCAAACACAGGCTCCTATTGTTGTTTGACACTTAGGCAGAAATGCAAATTTGGGCAGTGCTCAAAATGGGGCTTCACGAAATGGTTGGAATGGAAATTTATCATCATGGAACACATAGACACAATAAATGCAAGGTTTTAGAAACATTAAACACCTCTTAGGCCTCACAAGTAATGTTGGGTACATGTGCATCAAAAAGTGCTTATAAGGCCTTATTTTTTCAATGGTACTCAAAATCGAGGCTTCAATTTTGAGTCCCAACAGTGGCTCTATTTGGTGATGCATGTCCCTTGTGGGCATGGAAAGGATTCAAATCTCTGGAAGAAGTAAACCATTCCCAGAACTTCTCTTGAATAGCTTTATTGAAAGTGAGAAACAACTACTCTTAGTATGTACAAACGATGGCCTTGGACCATCAAACTTCAACAAAAACTTGTACCTCTATCATAAATTTGATTCTCATATTAATTTGCATGAGCTAATCTAGAAATATTATTCAATTCATTCTCACCAATTATATTAGCATTATGAATCAACTCACTTGGCAAAACAAAATCATCACCATTACTTTCATAATGAATATAAAAACTAGCTTCACTTTCTACAACTTTCTCATTATGAAAGTTCTAATCAACATGCTCAAACATATCAGAATCAAAATAAAAACTCTCTTCATCAAATGAATCATGCATGCTATCAATCTTGAATATGAAAACTTCATACTCAACTTTGGTAAAAAAAGGTCACACATACATTCAAATTATATATCCTTATGTATAACCGGATGATATTCAGATTTGCAATCATACTTATATTCACAAATGTTGTCAATATTAGAATCTAAAACTAATCTAGAATCTTCAAATGGTTTTTTGAAATCAGCAAATGAGTTAGTCATCAAGTTAGAGTATTTATCATGGAGCTCATTGCAAGGTGCATGTTGATCTTCAATAACAACTTTATCAAACACCTTATTCTCGATCTCATGAGATGCAACACCATTATTATTTTCACTATCATGCTCAAAAGAAAAACAAGCTGACCTCTTACAATAGTAGGATAATGTATCATCACTAAATCATCCTCAACTAAATCTAAACATTCCATGTCTTCTTCAAATAATGGATTTATAACTCCATGTCATGATCCTTTTTGAACATCTTGGCAAAATATAGGCTGATCATCTTCAATATTTTCATCATATAAAGCATTAGTATACACTTTAAAATCACTACCCATTTCATCTTCATGGAAACTTTCAGCATGTGGAGAAAAATTAGAACTATATGAAGACTCACTCTCTACTCCATCAATGAAGCATGTAGAAAATAGATCAATATTAGTTACATTATCTTCATGAATGTGATTCAAATGTCTTGCAAACCAATTATCTTTAGGTGCTGATGCATTAGCCTTAGAATCATTTGTATATTGCTAGTTATAGCTACATATATCTTCAAAACATTCATCTACACAATTAGGTAAGCCATCCTTAAAGATAATCTCTTTGTCTTCATATTGTGTAGACAAGTTTTCTTCAGAACTTTCAACCTCTAGCTGATTTGCACAATTCTGAAATGAAATTTCACTTTCAGATTTAGAAAAAGAACTCATACCTTCACGAGCATAAGAGTATTCACTTCTTTCATTACTTTCTTCTTCCCAATTTACACCATATTCACATGAAGAAAAATATGTACTATCATTTTCTTCTTGAATCGAGCAACAACTCTTGTCATTGTCTTCACACGATGCTTCTTCATAATACATCAGATCAGCAACTTTATTTTCATCACTTTAAAGATCACTTCTAACTTCATCCTCATATTTAGATGAGTACCTTTCATCTTCATGACTGGTTATGTTTTCAACATGATACAAATCACCAATAGGAGAAGGAATGATTGAATTTATATCTTGTACATATAACTCATCAAGTGAACTAACTTTGTCTTCTGCTGCTATAATATTATAAATTGCAAGGAAGAGTCTTCATCTACACATGTTTTTAATTCTGAAATTTCAATAAGATTATTTACCATAACAATAGTACCTACTTCAAGATCCAAAATCAAACACTATTTATGACATTGATTCTTCCTTTGAACCTCAACTTTTTGCCAAATATTCATAGAGAAATGACTCCTAGTCAATCCATACTTTAAGTTATTTTCATTCTCTATTGCTATTCTGAATGCCTGATGAAAAGTTTAGGACTCTTTATCTCTCAATAGATAACTCATATTCTTGTCAAATGCATCAAGGTAAACCACTAAAAACACACTTGATCATCTAGTTTATAACTTTTAGGAATCTCATTTAAAACTTTTTGCAAATCTGATATTAAAATTAGGAACTAATTCATCATTCCTGATTTGAATCTTCAAGAACTTATCAAAATAATCAAAGATGCTTACTCTTTCCCTGAACTACTTGATGAAGGCTGAAAGTAATTCATCCCAAGATGCAATTTCACATGCTAGTAGAAAGGAAAACCAATCCCTAGCATCACCTTCCAAAGTTTGAACAAACAACTTCATATGCACTTCTTCATGAGCAATTTCATAGTCACCCATTATGCCACTGATAACTTGAACATGATGACTAGCTGAATTTTCGTGGTTCCCACCGAATTGATGTAGGAGCATCCAGAGGTATAAGGGAAATCCTATGTCACCCAAAAAAAAAAACCTAGACATAGTTTCTATTTCATGTGTTTTCATTTCTAGATACACATTTGGGACAAATAAAGGTTCCAACTCTCACAGTTCCACTATTAGTGTTTTGGGTTAGAGTTTTTAAGCACCTTGGGATGCATGTAAATGCCAAAAAAATAGGACCTTGTAATTGAGCCATAATTATGGTAAGTTAAAAGGTGTAAATTGGAGGGATAATTGAAATTGTAATTTAGAACATTCTAGAAAAAGAATCAGGACAAAATGCTACATTGTTTGAAAGTTATCACAGTTTTTTGGTTTTTGGAGACCTCCTAAGAATGCTTCAAGGTCAAGTTCAAGGCACTACATGACCTCATATAGGCCTGAGAAATGGGGGATGAGTGAAGTTGGTCCATAGGGCTATAGAGCACTCCAAGAGCTTTCTAGAAATGTAAATAATTCATCAATCAAAGCTACGGTTCAAAAGTTATGCCTCCTAGAAGTTCGGCTACCGTTTCTGGATTCTTCTAATTTTGCACTGTCTTCTAAAGCAACTTCTGGAGCCTTCCATTTTGGCGGTGATGCCAACTAGCACTTTCTATAATTTATTCCTAATCCTTAACCCTTTGGGGTCTATTTAAGAACATTTTTGGCATTGTAAAAGGTAGTTTGGAGTGGAGTTTGAGAGAGGGTATTGGAAGAAGAAATTAACTCCAAATTTATACTATTGTAAGCCCATAGGGCATGTTTGGGAATCTATTTTCTTTGTACTAAGTGTATTCACATATTTTCATAGTTAATAAAGTTTTCCCTTTTTTGTTGTGTCCATTCTATTATTACGTTGTGACTCCATAACAAACTTAGGCAAATACTTTCTGAGATTATATGGCATAGGGTTTGGAAAACCATGAATGCCATCAAAAACTAATGGCATATATCTCTTGGTAGAAATAGATCTATAATTCTCACTAATCGGTTGCATACTTGATGAAAAGAAACTTGATATTCTTCAAACTTAAAACTCATTCACCATAAATAATTTTAGAATTCATTAATTGTAGTGGACCTAGAATTCTTTCTACCAATTCAAAACTTATAACATACTTCAAAATGTAAAGAACACTTTTTGCTAAATCTACTTTCCATAAAGTATGCTGAGATAATTGAAACTAACCTCCTATTTAGTGTTGAAATTACCACTTGATGGAGAAACTTTTGTAAAGATTACTTTCATTGAAATGAAGTCACATGAAAGTGGAAAATACTTTTCAATGCTAATGCCTAAAACTACTTGAATGCTGCAAATAACAGCAGATTTAGATCTTGTTTGGATTTAGTAACTTTTGCACTGCATCTCTCCTAACTCTTTCGCCCATTGTGAAGAACTTGAGATACATTCCTCAAATTTGTATTCCAACTATTGTTTCCATACAATATATCTTCACATTCACAATTCACTAGTATAGAGATATGACTTCGAGTCACCATTCACTTAGTGAGAAAAGATTTACCAAACTTGCAAAACATAACAAGCTAGTCTAGAATTTAGAATAGGTATTTGAGAACTTCATAAAACACTTGGGAATTTCATAATCTTAAAAAAGTGAAAGAACTTGACATTGACTCTAAATTTTGATAGCAACTTATCAAAATATTGATTGACTTTGATACTACAATTTATTGGATTCAGTCAAACTACTGCTGTCAACGAATAAGGATACCGAAGAACATGAAACTTCATAAAGGAAGTAAGAAATGAATCTTGCTATAAATATGTTATATCCAATCTATTTCATGCTAGAGATTTTGGATCCTTTTGTATGTAACTTCCTAGCAGAGTAGCCATTTTGTTGGTGTTTTGAAACAATATGGGTTTCAAATTACCTCATAAGAACAAGACATATCTAGGGGCAGCTAACTCCCATCCTTAACACATCCTTTCAAAGATTGGGCAAACTATAAGGCTAGACCCTTCTTCTACTTTAGGCTCTGCAAAACTTAGGTGGGTGAACCACACATTCACTTATATGGTACCAGTGCAATTAAACATATAATATGAACCTATCATCAATAGATAAAACCCTTATGTCTCCTAATGACTCATGCAATAATATAGATTTGTAATAGCTAAGTGCAAGATAATGAATTTCATAAGCTGAATGAGGGAATTATGTTCTACCTCTTCAACATAAAATGTAAAGATGATTTGAATTTTATTTGATTTTATGTGGGTGGGGAAAGTGGATGAAAACCAAGTATAAAAAACAAGCTAATGATCCTATAGCTGATTAGTGCCTCATCCATTGGGCAATTCAAAAATCTCTCTCATGCATTTTTGGACATCTATAACACATCCAATGCCAAGATTCTTGATCTATCCATTTACCTTGTAAATTATATATTAATGTTCAATTTAAAGCTCATTCTTATTTGATATCCTCCTCAATAAACCTATAACCCTGTTGGTTTCCATGAAGCATTTACATAACTCATTGAATTATAAGCAACAATGAAACAACATATAGCCTTAAGGGACTACAACTATGACCTAGACTCTTTGTTAAAAGATCATAAAACATTGCAAATCACTTATAAAGGAGACAAGATCTAAAATGAAACTTACTCACAAAGTACCTAATAAACCAGACTATACAATAAACATATGCTATCATACAAGAGAGAAAATGGTTGAAATGAGAAACTAATGGGATGGGAAGGTAGTATCACAAGCAAATCAAAGCTTCATGGTCTGGAACTAGTATATCCCAGATCTTTTCATTTAGATTTCATCAATTGCAAAGCGAATTCTACTTTAGTTTTCAATTCCAAGGAACCTTTCCAATATTTTCCAACCGACCCCCAAAATGAAAGAGAGAAATTACATATATAGGATGAATGGATTCAATCCTAACCTAGAGATATTTTTATTTTCCCTTTCATTTCACAACTTATCTAATGCTTCAATCATGACTCAAACTTTAATCCCAAAATTCAGCCCAACTAGGAAAAAAAATATCCATCATAACTAAAAATTGGAGCCAAATTATCCTAGAATGGCATAATATTTTCAAAATTAACCCAATAGATATTTTACCATGTGTTTTTGCTAGGCCTGTGACTATATTTTCAATTTTGGCCAATTTCACCGAGAAGGACCAAATTCCACATTTCTTCCTATAATTCAAACTAGTGACCTCCTATACAAAAATGAACTCCATAATTGGAAAGATTATCTTCTCCTGGTTCTAGCGATGTATAATATGCCTATATTTGCTTATTGGTAACTTCCAGAATATTGATTTGAAAAATCAACTCCTACTGGGCTTCATACAACATATTTGCAAAAAATTGACAATTTCTAAAGTTTGAACTATATTATAAATTCAAATTTTATTTAAATCTTGACCCTACATGTGATTTTCAGAGAAGAATTGAAAAAATAAATTTTATGCAATTTTTTGAATTTCTCTCTATTTTTTCATCCAAGTCAAACCTAGTTTGACCATGTTGAAACGTGTCATGTCCTAATTGGTTGACTATTGCTTTGTGATCTCACCCTTGCCATCTAGACACCACATGACATCATCTTATTGGCTACCTGCTTTGTCACATCATCAGCACCATGTCACCATGCGATGTAGGAGCATCTAGTGGTGTAAGGGCAATTCTATATCACCCAAAAATATGCTTAGAGATAGTTTCTACTTAATGTGTTTTTATTTCTAGATACCCATTTGGATCAAATAAAGATTCTAACTCTCATAATTCCACTATTAATTTTTTGGATTAGAGTTTTTAAGCTCCTTGGGATACGTGTAAATACATAAAAAGAGTTATTTTGTAATTAAGCCAAAATTATGATGAGTTAGAGGGTGTAAGTTGGAGGGATGATTATAATTCTAATGACAAGTGCTCCAAAAAAAGAATTAGGTCACAAGGCTTTGCAGTTAGAAAGTTATTACAGTTTTAATTTTCTTGGAAACCTCCTAAGAGCACTTCAAAGTCAGATTTGGGGCACTAAACAACCTCGTATAGGGCTGAAAAATGGGGGACAAGTGAAGCTGGTCCATAGGGCTATAGAGCACTTTGAGAGATTTCTAGAAATGTAAACGATTCGTTAATCAGAGTCTTAGTTCAAAAGTTATGTCTCCCAAAAGTTGGGCTACCATTTCTAGATTCATCTAATTTTACACCAACTTCTAACATGAGTTCTAGAATCTTCTATTTTTCCAATTGATACCAACTAGCATATTCTAGAATGTATTCCTAACCCTAAACCATTTGGGTCTTATTTAAGAACACTTTTTGGCATTGTAAAGGCAGTTCTCCGTGGAGTTAGAGAGAAGGTACTGTGTGGAGGATTTCTTTCTCTAGAATCATACTATTGGAAGCCCATAGCGCATTTTTCATTGATAATAATATTTCCCTTTTCTTATGTGTTAATTCTAGTCTTTGGATTGTGTCTCCATCAAGTGGTATTAGAGCAGGTTTCCTTGAGTGTGTAGACAAAGTGCCTACTGTAAGGCAGTTTGCACTAGGACTGTGTGGTTGTGGATTTGAGGAAAGAAGATGCCTCCATGAAGGGAACATGGTAGAGGGGCTAGAATTTTTACCCTTGAGGTTAGAGTCCTCTAGAGACAATTTCAAGCATTGCAAGAGGAGATCCGTAGAGGATTGAATGTTGTTGCAGGTAACAAAAGTGAAGGAGAAAATGAAGAAGAAGAAAATATTGGACAAGAAGGGGAAGGTGAAGAGGAAGTCCTAAATTAGGTGGAGGAGAGGCTTTTTAGGGCCATTTCTAAGCTTGGAAAAAGACCTAAAATTGATGTGGGTATGTTTTCAGAAACTCTAAACCCAGATGAGTTGATCAATTGGACCAATGAACTAGAGGAGTATTTTGAGTATGAGGATATCAAGGACCCAAAGACGGTTAAGTTTGTGAAGGCCAAAATGAAAACCATGCCAAAATCTGGTGGCAAGAGATACATCTAGAAAGGAATAGAAGAGGAAAGGAGAAAATCACAAGGTGGACAAACTAAAGAAGTAGTTCATTCATGTTGATTATGAGCTTGTTTTGTTCAAGAAAATGCAAGGGTTAAAGCAGGCTAGAAAATCTATCCAAGAATATATAGAGGAATTTTATTGACTTCTTATTAGGGCAGGCCATGTAGAAGCTAATAAGGAGAAGGTTGCCCATTACCTCAGTGAGTTATGGCCTAACATTCAGGAAGAGTTAAGTCTGGTTAGAATGACTACCATTGAAGAGGCATACTAGTATTCCCTGTGAGTTGAAGAGAAGCTAAACAAAAGGTTTGATAGAAGACAAAGAGGGAACAGTCAAGGAGGAAGGGGTGGTTGTAGGTCATTTGGAGGCCAAAATGAGACCCAGAACAAGAATGAAGATGTGGGTACTAGCAAGAACCAAAGGAACAAGGGTTTCAACCACTCCTATGATCAAAAGTTTTGAGATCAGAGAGGAAGAGGCAGAGGACATGGAAAAGGATCAAGAAGAGTAGGATTCCATGATACCTATTTTCATTTCAATGAAGAAGGTCATCATGCATTTGAATTCCCTTAATGATAAGGAAGGACAAATAGGAGAGATGATGGTCAAGCAAGGGTTGTTCATGTGGATGAGGATGCATAGTCATCACATTCAAAGGATGCAAAAAGAGGAGAAGTTCTCATAAATGAAAGGGTCTTACTAAGTGGTGAGACTGAACTTGGACAAAGGAGGAGTTTGTTTCATACCAAGTGCAAGTGCGAGGATAAGTGTAATGTGATTGTTGATGATGGCAGCATTGACAACTTGGTGTCTAAGGAGATGGTCTCTAAGCTAAAGCTCAAGAGGGAGAAGCACCCCCAACCCTATTGGATTTCTTGGGTGAGGGATGATCATAAAGTCCTACTTAGTGAATACTATTTGGTGAAGTTCAAGATTGGAAGTTTCCATGATGAAGTTCTCTTTGACATTATTCCAATGGTTGTCTACAATTTATTGTTGGGAAGATTGTGAAAATTTGATACGCATGTTGTACATGATGGTCATGCAGATACATACTCTTTGACAAAGCATGGAGTTTACCACAAACTGAAGCCCTTGGCAAAGGAAGGTGAAAAGGTATGCAGTAGTGCTAGGATATGTCTTGTTGATTGAATAAATTTTTTGGATGGTACGAAACATCAGCGTATGTGTTATGATTTTATTCCTAGAAGAGATAAGGAAGGTAGTAGTGAAGTTCCACCTAAAGTTTTAGGCCTATTAAGTGAGTACGGAGATGTCATCTATGATAATGTTCCAGAAGGGTTGCCACCAGTAAGGCAAATTAGTCATCAGATAGATTTAATCCCTAGAGCTAGTTTTCCTAACAAGGCTGCTCATAGGATGACTCCTACTGAAATTGAGGAGCTAAACATACAAGTTTAGGAGCTATTGAGGAAGGGTTTAATTCAAGAGAGCCTGAGTTCATGTGTAGTACCTATAGTACTAGCACCAATGAAGGATGGAGAGTGGAGAATGTACATAAACTCTCAAGCTATAAACAAAATAACCATCAAGTATCAATTTCCTGTGCCAAGAGTGGATAATCTTATAGACTGCTTGAGTGGAGCTCAGTAATTCACAAACATAGATCTCAATAGTGGCTATCACCATATATAGATATGAGAGGGAGATGAGTGGAAGACTACATTCAAGACCAAGGATGGTCTATATAAGTGGTTAATCATGCTCTTTGGACTAACCAATATGCCAAGAACCTTCATGTAGCTTATGAATGAGAAACTAAAGAAATTCTTGGGAAAAAAAAATTATTGTCTATTTGGATGATATTTTAATTTTTAGAAAGACTTTGGATGAACATTTATTGCACATTCATAGTGTCCCTAAAAGGTTGAGGGAAGAGAAAATGTTGATTAATTTGAAGAAATGTAGCTTAGTAAAAAAAGAGTTAGTCTACTTGGGGTTTTTTGTATCATCTAAAGGTCTCAAAATGGGTCTAGAGAAGGTAAAGGCCATCTTGGAATGGCCTAATCCAAGGTCTACTACTAAGGTGAGATCATTTCATGGTCTGGTTAGTTTTTATAGCAAGTTCATTTAGAATTTCAATGACATATATGCACCCCTGACTGAAATAATAAGGGGGAATAGGAAAGAGTTCAAGTGGACTACATCAACTACAAGGAGTTTTGAACTGTTGAAGAAGAAGGTGACAGAACAACCTGTGTTGGCACTTCCTAATTTTAGTAAAGATTTTTATGTAGATTGTGATGCTAGTGGTAGTGCTATTAGGGTTATATTGAGCCAAGAAGGTAACCCCATTGCATACTTCAGTGAAAAATTGAATGATGCAAAGAAGAAGTATTCTGTTTATGATCAGGTGTTCTATGCAATCACTCAAACCTTACAGAAATGGAGGCATTATTTATTGCCAAAAGAATTTGTATTGTATACTGATCAACAGAAATTGTAGTACCTAAATAGCCAAGGTAAATTGAACTAGAGACATTTCAAGTGGGTATAGTTCATGCAAAGCTATACATTTGTGTTGAAACATAGAAGTGGAAGGTCTAATAGGGTTGCAAATGAATTGAGTAGGAGACAATTGTTGTTGGTAGTAATGCAAGTTGAACTAGTTGGGTTTGATGAACTCGAGAATCTATATCCTGAGGATCCTAATTTTGCTAAAGCATGGAAGTCTTGTAAATTACTATAGAAAGAACCAGGTGGCTAGATTATTTTAATTAGGATGGTATGTTGTTCAATGGTAGTCAATTGTGCATTCCAAGGAGTTCCATGAGGGAAATTTTGATCAAGGAGAAACATAATGGGGGGATGGTAGGGCACTTTGGTTGAGATAAGACCATTGCAATTCTTAGAAAATATTATTTTTGGCCTCAAATGTCGTAAGATGTGAAGAAGTTTGTACAAAGTTGTCAAGAATGTCAAGTAGCAAAAGGATTTATTCACAATACTAGACTCTATCAGCCATTGCCTATTCCATCGAAGCCATGGGAGGACATACATATGGATTTTGTTCTTGGATTATCGAGGACACAAAGGGGTAATGACTAATTGTTTGTGGTAGTTGATAGGTTCTCCAAGATGGCACATTTCATACCATGCCACAAGACTCATGATGGTATACATATTGCAGATTTGTTTTTCAGAGAGCTGGTGAGACTACATGGCCTCCCAAAGAGTATTGTTTCTGACAGAGATACTAAATTTGTGGGGTATTTCTAGAGGACTTTATGGAAGAATTTGAGGATAGAATTGAAGTTCATTTCTACATTTCTACACATCATCTACAGATTGATGAACAGACAGAAGTGGTAAATAGAAGTCTGGGCAATTTGATAAGGTGTTTAGTGGGAGATAAGCCCAAGGGATGGGATTTGATTCTACCATATGTAGAATTTTCTTACAATAATTTTATAAATAAGAGTATTGGTACATAACCATTCCAAATTTTGTATGGAAGTAGCCCAAGGACTACACTAGAATTAAGGAAGATGGAGCAAGGGGAGAGGACAAGTGCTAAGGTAGAAGAATTTGGTGAACATGTCAAGAGCCTACATGAGGAGGTCCATGCACACATTACCAAGATGAATCAATATTATAAAGATAGGGTACATCAAAGGAGGAGTCATAAGGAGTTCCAAGTAGGGGATTTGGTTATGCTACACTTACAAAAGGAATGGTTTCTAGTGGGTACTTACAACAAGCTGAAGATGAAGAAATTTGGCCCCGGCAAAACTTTGAAGAAACATGACTCAGGAGATGCATATGAGGTCGAGTTTCTAGATGGGATTCAAATTTATCCTATCTTCAACATTGTAGACTTAATAGAATATCATGATGATTGTGTCAATGAGGGGTTGATGCTAGAGCCATGTCCAATTCCTACTTCTAAGAAGGAGGAGACAGAAGAGATTTTGGATAGTCGTGTGGGTAGGAGTACCATAAATAGGTAGTATGAAGAGTACTTGGTGAAGTGGAAAGGACAACCAATACAGGATTCAACTTGTATATTAGTAGTGGAGATTGTCCATTTGGGTTTTCCTCTACCATAAAGTGACAGGGCCACTTTTCAATCTACCATAGGTGTCTGATGCAGGAGCATCCAATAGTGCAAGGGCAATCTCGTGTCACCCAAAAATATGCTTAGAGATAGATTTTGTTTAATGTGTCTATATTTCTAGATACCCATTTGGGTCGAATAAAGGTTCCAACTCTCACAATTCCACTAGTAGTTTTTTGGGTTAGAGTTTTTATGCACCTTGCGATATGTGTAAATATAGAAAAAGGGTTATTTTGTAACTAAGAAAAAATTATGATGAGTTAGAGGGTGTAAGTTTAAGGGATGATTATACTTGTAATTTCAAGTGCTCTAGAAAAAGAATCAGGTCAAAAGGCTTTACGGTTAGAAAGTTATTGTAGTTTTAATTTTCTTGGAGACCTCCTAAGAGCACTTCAAAGTCAAATTTGGGGCACTAAACAGCCTTGTATGGGGCCAAAAAATGGGGGAAAAATTAAGCTTTTCCATAGGGCTATATAGCACTTTGAGAGCTTCCTAAAAATGTAAATGATATGTCAATCAGAGTCTTGGTTCAAAAGTTATGCCTCCTAGAAGTTGGACTACCATTTCTGGATTCTTCTAATTTTACACCAACTTCTAAGATGACTTTTGGAACCTTTTTTTTTTGTGGTGGATGCCAAATGGCATATTCTAGAATGTATTCTTAACCCTAAAACATTTGGGGCTTATATAAGAACACTTCTGACATTGTAAAGGTAGTTCTTAATGGAGTTAGAGAGAAGGTATTGTGTGAAGGATTTCTTGCTCCAGAATCATACTATTGTAAGCCCATAGAGCATTTTTCATTGATAATAATATTTCCCTTTTCCTATGTGTTCATTCCAATCTTTGGGTTGTGTCTCCATCAACATGCCATGTCATCTGTCGCTATGTTGCTATCCTAGTTAACATTCGGCCACATCATCGACAACATAATGACCTTGCAACATGTGTAATTTTTCACCATGTCAACACCTTAGAAAGAATGCCACATCATAAGCCTCTACCACATGTCACTTTTGGATTTGTCCATCTCACTGCTAGGTCATTGTCAAATGTCAATTTCTAATTTAGTCATTGTGTCACTATGTTAACAATTGAGCAACTTCACTTTGGTGACATAACAACCTCTATGGGATCCACCATGTATCACCATCCTATGCTTCTTAAAATCTAGAATGCCACATCAGATTTTGCTTCACCACATGCTACCTCTTGTCAAATTCAGGTTCATTGACTCTGCCATGTCACCACTAAGGACCCACAACTTCCTTGCTAGATTTCAAGGTTTTCTGGTAGGTTGCCATGTCACATGCCAAAAATCTCACCATTTTTTGATAGCAACATAGCAACCACCATAATCTAATGATGATGTCAGCATCTTGCTGGCAACATACTTAGTCTAAAATTTCTCTGTCTTCTTTTGGCTGGGACCCACCATGCAAGGTTGAGGATTCAAAAGTCTTTGTCACTTAGACACAAAGCAAATGGTCTAGTGGAGTATTTAAAAACATAAGAACTTCCCCGTGGCAGTAATGTGGGATTAATGTGTTTTCATGGTTAAATTCTCTATGCTCTGCACTTTATTTCTTCCAAATGGATACATTTGAACTGCATTTTCCAAGGCAGCTCCTTTCATGGAGTTCTCCCTCATCGACCTTCATTGGACTTGCATATTAAACAAAAACAAGGAAAATCACTCCCCTTCCTCTGCCATAGACTATAGCTCGCTCACTATTGCTTCAAAGCATGAACTTAATATCATTCCCCTTGGATGCATTCAACCCAAGTGATGTCTTATAGTTATACCTCAACATTAGATACCAAAGAAAGAAAAAATTGCCATTCAAAAGAAGGGGAATATGCCATTAATGACTTTACCAATAGAATCAAGACTACCCCACTCTCAATGATGCTTTATCTTACATCTGCATTTAGAGAGCTAGTCTATTAATGAGAACTAGGGGAATCCTATGTGAATTCAAAAGTAATTTAATACTGGTCACTCTCCTTATGCGATTGTGTACAAATTTTTCTTCAATAGTCTAGAGAGATTGGGCGTGGATGATGTTTTATCTTTGCCATCACAGATTCATTATGAACTTGTAGTAGCAATTCCATACACTTCTCAATAGCTTCCTTCCATACATCTTTAATGACTTGTTCATGTTGTGGGTGGCTCTCTTTTGACTACCTCTCCTTCTAGCATGAATTCTTCCTACACATTACAACCTGGGCCTTTTCTCTTTTCATTCCTATCACTGGCATAATTTGGTTCATAATCTACTCATGAGCCATGGGAGTTCCTTGTCTACTGCCCTGCAGCTTTGAATTAGCAGATATATACCTCTAAATGCTAAGTGAAATGCATTTGAAAGCACCTTTTTCTCTCTTGACTACCCACTTTGCTCACGACCTTCTTAAAAATTGCCTCTTCTTTGATGTGGTCTACTCTTCTTGTTTGATGGTTTTTACCTCTTGAGCATGGGAAAATTTCCTCTTTACAAGCCTTGCTTCCTTCCACTCTTTCAATAGCTTTCACTTAGTGTGGACCTTCCCCTTCAGTTTCCTCGGTATTTTGTACTAAAGATGTCTCTTTCATCCTTGTTCTGGGTGCTTTTTATGGCAGCTTCTATGACTTGTTTTGAGGGTAAACTTGCCTAGCATTTGAAACATAGATGAGGGGAAAAAACATTTGTGAGTCCCCACAAGAATTGGAATACATCTAATTAGAGACCCATCTGTGACCACTAGGAATCTAGTATCGAAAGTAAAGTTTCCTCATGTCAATGGCTATCTAGAAGGAATCAAGCTCATGCGTACTCTATCTAAAAACTTAAAGTTAACTATTAATAATTAAATGAGAAACCAAATTCTCGGACCCAATGCTACGGCTTCCTCTTTATACTTGGCTGCATAATTCCCTCCTCTTTGACATGGGTGATGCAATGGAGATCTGCTCCCTTTTATGTCTTCCATAAAACCTCTCTAGCAAATGCTTTATCTCTCAATTGGGAAAAATGCTAAGTTCATAATAGTGAGGAACAACATCTATTAACCACTCTCCTTGACACCAGTGACAATGCAAATGAAATTTCTATTTGTCAAAACATACTCATTAAATATGATCCATTTTGGCTTGTGATTAGGATAGGTTGATGGATGTAAATGTACAACCTAATTGTCTTTCACCATAAGATAGTGTCCAAGGTGTAATCTTCATTATTTTTCTTGAGTGCATGATAGGCATTTAGTAGTGTTAGGTGATGCTAAAAACTTATTTCTATGTGAAGTCTTTACTTTTGACGTAGGAGAAACAAGCAATGATTCTAGACTTTCTATTTTGAGAATCTGGCCTCAATCACATAAACAATTCCATCAATAACCAAAGATGATTCAACAATATTGGTGGATAGAACAATTTTATGACCAAGTGTACCACCCTTTTTATTTCCTAAAAGCATCATTTGATAGGTCAATAATCAACACAACAGAGTAAGTCATGAATTTCATTGATGGTTGGAATCATTGGCCATTAATTGATGTCAATTATTACATTTCCTAATCACATTGCATGTCATGGAATATCATTCATTCTCTAAATATTTTCAATTTCACATCTTATCAATGTGGTGTAATTAATCGAGCCCAAAAGTGGGCTTGATTATAAAATTTTCATTTTTGAACAACTGATACTCCAAACTGATACATTGAACCCCTCACACTAATTAGAACCAAGTTCTACCACTAATCAATCAATTGAAAATCATTTTACCATTGATCTGCAAACTATTAGTTTAATGCCAGGAGGTTCTTTGACTATCTTTGAAAACTGATCAAAACATCTGACTAGGCTCTAAAAATAAACACACTGATTCTATGTCTCGCATACTTTTACCTTGTCAAATCTCATCTCATGAAACATTCTCAATCAAAAGATATTGACTATCAAAGTTTCCCTTTTAGAACTACCTTCAAGAAAACATGTCAGAAAATAACAAATCACGTTCAGATTTGGCTTTGAAAACTTGGTAAATTGACACTTGAAGGTACAAAAATTGGGGCATTGGTTTACTATCATGAGGATAACATAAATCTAGGATTAGGTCTCATGATGAATAACTAGGGGCATTTGACAAGCAGTCAAAGTGAGCTACTCAAATTTGTAGACTAGAAACACTTGATAGAAAAGTAGTTTTTACAAATGGAATGGACCTGGGAAAGTGTGCAGATGGATTTATCAAAACTTAAAAATTGGTACACAAAATATTTTTAGAGGGGAACACAATGGTACAATCCATTTGATCTCACCAATCATAGATTTTGAGATATGACATCACGAATAGGGGTTCTGACAAATCTGCATTTACTAACACTAGTAAAACTTTATAAATTTCATTTGGAAGCACATTTGAAAATAGATCAAATAGATTCATCATAAGCTCAAACTTCAAAAATAGAAAATGTTCAAACCCTAAAATGCAACCCAAAAGGAATTTTATCATTTTGGTCACTTGGGTCAAAGTAATAACAAGTCAAATAGAGCTTCGCAGAATTCAAAATAATTCACATCAGCATATCATCAACAAATGACCAAATTTGAGAGATTCAAAACCTAGTAAAATAGATTTGAAATGACTCAAAATCTAAAATATAGATTCTCTGGTATAGACACTAAACATTCCCAAAGTGATGAGTCATGAAACATTACTGGGTGTGAGATATTTAATTGCAAACATAGGCTCCTATCATTGTTTGATTTGGACAGTGCTCAAAGCGAGACTTCACGAAATGGCTCAGATTGGAAATTTATCATCATGGAAAACATAGACATACTAAATGTAAGGTGTTAGAAACATTAAACACCTCTTATGCCTCACAAGTACAACCAAGTACATGTGCATCAAAAAGTGCTTATAAGGCCTAATTTTTTTAATTGCACTCAAAATTGGGGCTTTAATTTTGACACCAAACAAGTACAACATTTTTGAAATTCAAAAGATGTATCCCATTTTATGCTTCTTAAATTTTGTAGAGTTCTGAATTACTTAAGGTGGCCAAACATGAGTTTTTTTAATTCCAAAAAATACTAAAGTAGAAAATAAATAAATAAATAATTGTTTAGAATAAAAATATCAAAAAATGTGTCACATCCAGGCATGAGTCTACTTCTTCTATCTATAATATTATTTAAAAATATTATCATTTGATTTTAATTAATGTGGTCAAACATATGTCTACTTACATTTGACCTAAAATTTTTGTACTATTGTATTAAAATTCAAAAGTTTGACCAATCAATATTTTTTTTTTTTCTAGATAAGGCCTAGTATTTTAGAAACTAATTTCAATTTCTTAGAGATTCATTTATCTCAACTTTTTGATATAAAGTTTATAACAAGTAGAAAATTTCACATCAAGTTGACATAACCCTAGTTTGCTAATTTATTATTTCCACTAAAGAGCATAGTTTGGTTGACCATGATCCCACACATACTCATAGGTACACACACACACACACACATTGTGTGTGTGTGTGTGTGTGTACTATATATATGTACA